>OU452240.1:1800000-2146534 GCA_911728455.2 Marthasterias glacialis
TTAGAAGCATAAGAGATACCAATAGAGAGAATATATTTATTGTATATTGCACTGGTGCGTTTAAGGCTTTTGAGACTTGCTGTTTACATTAAAAAAAAGATGATGTTCAACATTGATATACATCGAGTCGACTTGTCATTGATTTGTTTTTCTTAATTGCTGTTATTTGACATAATCTAAAAGTGTTGCTATTGTTCATGTAACATCTAGACCATGACTTGTGTTTATTTGTTGAAGTCTTTTATATTTTTGTATTGCGTGTGTGGGTGTGTGGGGGTAGGTATACGCATTTAAACCGGGGACCTGTATTGAAAAAAATGGACAGTAAGGTTCCGCAGACTTCTGGGCCACCTATCATCGAGTGCTCATCTGCAGAGTCCGGGGTCACATGTCAAGAACGTGCTCGGTGTTAATTACGCGCGATCATAAAAAAAACGGTTTAAAGTAAAACCGATATCCTATTCATAAGTGTGACGTATTCCAGCGTAGCCACGCCCACTTCACAACTGCTGGCTCCATTGATTACCAGAAGCCCATTTTGAGTTATTGTTCACTTAATTAATGTGATCACATATTTCAGTGAAATTTTTGTTCTCGTAGTGTTGCATATTGAAATTATTTAAGAGGATGGAAATAAATCTACTCTTCCAAAAAGTGTCATTTTTCCAAGATGAAGTCTGGTCAGTTTACTCGTTCAGGGGTGTTTTTATTTTGGACCAGCCTACCAAACATTCTCAACAGCTAAACCTACTAAAAATTGAAAATAAAAATAAAGATTAACTGTCGATAATATATGTGATTTGACCACTCTTTTGGTTTGGAAGTATCTATAGAGGTTTTCCCAGTCAATTTCACCATGGCAAGTTTTCACTCAATTTAACGCCCGTCTCGTTCAATTTAGATTGAGATTTGACTATCACATAGAGCGTCATTGGACAATCTAAAAGAATCATTCAACGACACTATTCGAGCATGCATTCTATCGTCATTTAGCGTCACTTGTCCCTGTGATAGACGCATTCAAATTAAACGTGTCGATCCATGTTCATTCTATTTAGTCTGAGCACGTTGAAAGTGGTTGATCGGGCAATCATTTTTATTAATGGGCAAACAAAACACATTCGAAATTTGTTCGAGCATCTTTTCAGATGTATGTATGTCCGTGTTCAAAGTTCGAGTTTTTCCGGGTCCCACCGATGAGATCGAAACACCCATGGACCAAAGACTTTCCGAATCGTCTGCCCGTAATCGACAGATTGGCCAGAGTGACCGTTTCGTTTCTTTGATATTATGCACTGGCAAATTTTGTTAGTTTATGACATTGTTTACGGACAATTTGTCAGCACAAATGTTGTTTACATTGGAGCAGTTTTTCCTGGATGTTTGTTCTGATGGCCGAGAGGGTATACCAATTACAATGAAAACAGAAATAGATTGTAAAAACGATGGAATAATAACAACAAAATAATAATATAAATAAACAAAAATACATCAAAACACCGATTCCTTATCTATCAATTACACATAACAAATCCAGGGGGGAACTGAGGTTGATTATGTTTTCAGATTAATTCCCTTTCATCTGACCGTGAAGATAAGGACCGAATCTGAGTATTTAATTAAAGTATCTCTAATGGCGTCACAACGGCCACCCTAGTGAAATCAGCGTCGACTCTAGACCCCAGTGCAATCAACAAGGAATAATAGTTTATGAACAGCTCCTGTTGATCAGAATGGAACCAAACTAAAGTCGTTCAGTCAATCAATCAATCAATCAAACTAACAAACAAACAAACAAACAAAACTTCGGAATTTTTAACGGGTACTGTACAAAATGCTCAGAAGTCTAACCTGTTCTGGTACGAATCTCGAGGGAATGAAATCGTTTCCGTTGTGTTTTCCTTTTTTACATGTCCTTTTGGGGCTCCGTAGAATGTTGGGCACGTGGGTTCATATCTTTTCAGAGTTGCATGTCTTTTCCGAGTAGCAATGTACAGTATACTTCATCACACATCGGTGAACAAGTAAAGACAACAAAAGTATCGTACACGATATTTTTGTTAAGGTAATATTATATGTTGTGCGGTGACACCATGTAGGTTAAGCTCTCTTTTTGTTTTCCGCAGGAGACGAAAAACAATGGTATATAAACAGTATATTTTATCACAAATACCGAACAAGGAAATACAACAAAAATATCGTATGTTAAGGTAATAGGTTTTGCATAGATGCCATGTAGGTTAAGCTCTCTTTTGAGTGTGTGCGGTTTCGGAGAAACAGGTGGACTAGTTTTGGACCGTATACTCTTTCTGTCGTCAGGAAAACATTTGTTTTGCTTGTATAAGTACTTCCTATAGACGCTAAACGGCGCTGCTCATCTCTGAAAATAAATAAAAACAAACAAAAAAGAAACAACTCAACAAACAAACAAACAAACAAACAAACAAACAAACAAACAAACAAACAAACAACCCAACAAATGAACAAACAAACAAACAACCCAAACGAACAAACAAACAAACAACCTTTCTTGCTCCTTGTCATATTTTGTTGTTAAACGCTCATCTCTGAAGTTAGAAAAACACCACCAACTATACAATAACCTTTTTCGCTTCTTGTCAGTCAGCAGAACGTCAAAGATTCCCCTCCCAGGATCTTTACCTAATCTCCCTGTGCTGTGTCTGGTGCTTACGCCTAAATATCAAAGAACAATCAGTCTCTTTTACCAACTAATTACCAAGATCATCAAAATGCGCAATCATTCTTCAATTCGTAACCTTGCAAACCATCCGGCTCTTCAACCATAGCGGTTGTTTTTGTCACATAATACTCCGTGACTCTCAAAAGACATTGCAAGCTCTGCTCTAAGTTTAAAAACCTTTTTTTTTCTCGGCCCACCGCATCATCTCAACCGTTTGGCAACATTTATCCGGTAGTCCTCAACGGGGGATATAAATGTCAGGCTCCACCCCCATCTCCCCCGGCCAATAGGCAGAGTATACCTTTGGTATTTGGAACGGTACGTTTGTTTCAATCCTACATGTACGGTGTGTCTTGAAGAAGGCAGTGTTTTATATTATCAACAGCTCGCCGTTGCTCCTTACCAAGTACATTTTTATGGTCATTTTTTTTGGAGTAATCACCAAAATTATTACCTGCCTGTAAACACTCACCGTCAAAATGAGTGACAAACACAGCAAACATAACCTCTTATGACGCCATTTAGACGGAATGTAAAGTTATATTTATTCATAACCTTAAATGTTCATTGTTTTCTCCTTTGACGCATAAAGATGCTGCCGTCAGGCTGGTTCGTCACTTCAAACATAACAGTGACAAGTTTACCTCTCTTTTTCCATGGCCCTGAAGGCGTTCTATATGTGTTCTATAAACGCATTCTGCCTCAGGTCTACAATCGTGCATTCCAGATGTCATTTCCAAATAAAATGGCCAATGATCTCAATTGTATAGTCGTATTTTTATAAGGAACAAGCCCAGGGGTAAAGGAACGAATACAAAAAACAGGGCGTTCAGCATTTGATAAACACCTTTCTTGTAAGGATTATTGACTCGATGTACACACGAGCAACTTGGGACTGTTTTGATAAAGCACTCAAAAGACACAGAAGTCCATTAAAAGAAACGTGCGATAATCATCAGCAACAACAACAACAACAACAACAACAACAACAACAACAACAACAACAACAACAACAACAACAACAACAACAACAACAACAACAACAACAACAACAACAACAACAACAACAACAACAACAACAACAACAACAACAACAACAGGAACAGCAACAACAACAACAACAACAACAACAACAACAACAACAACAACAACAACAACAACAACAACAACAACAACAACAACAACAACAACAACAACAACAACAACAACGATATTATGCTCAGGTGGTTGGAATTGCTCCAACATTTGTTCAATCTGCTTCAGGCAGTTTTCCCCACATTAAAATAAAAATTACCAAGACTGTATCACTGAAGACCTCAAACGCCGAATGGAGACAATGTTTCTATGTAAATAGACCCATCCATAGCACACGCGCCATTATACACTGAGGTGCTTGTCGTACTTTTGATTGCACAATCACGCCTGTGATTGGTCAATACAGCAAGTGCGGGGCTTAATTGATTGGTCTTTTATCTTCCAAGCACAGGCCCAAAGTTCATTATTAAGACAGCATTAAGACCAAATATTGATCAATATAATTATATTATCTCCATTAAAGAAGATCCACTGCCATTGGTATAATACGGAATATCCCATGAAACAGCCGTTTTTTCTCGTTTTTCTTTTTTTGGAAGTGCAATGACTTTCATTGCTAGCAGCATCATTGCGGTTTCGTAAAAATATGGGTCGATTACCTCTCAGGATCCGTAGTTAGCGTTGAATGAAATTAGCCAGGAGCTATCGTTTCATTGTATATACAAGGAAACGCGTTGTTTTTTTTTTGTTTTTTTTTTAACTTTTCTATTAGATTTATGGCAGGTGAACAGTATACAAGCTATCACCCATGAAAAAAAAATACAAAAGAAAACATTCAAAACAAACCATTTAGACATAGACGAAATGAAAAACCTGAAAAAGGGCAATAGTATAAACTTAGAAATAAGAAACAAGAAAAAGATTGTTTGCTGAGGATAACACGCAAAAGTTAAAGACTTCATTTTTATTGTGGTCCATGGAACGAAACGAAAAGGGGCAAAGGCAAAACCATTGTCTAAACAGTAAACTTAAAGGACAAAAAAAAAAAAACCAGAAAAAAAAACAGACAAACAAAACAAAACAAAAACAAAAAACAAACAAACAAACAAAACAATCAAATACAAGTAAGGACTTCAAAGCAATCTTAAAAGCACGAGAGGTAACGAGACCTGAAAGTCCGGACTTACGACAAGAGGTAATCCCCTATTAAACCCAGTGACACCCGTGTAAGCCCTATAGGATTAAAGTGATAATGATATATTAATGACATCCAACAAACAATTAATTGGAAAAAAACATAAACTTGTGAGTGTGATGGGCTTCCGGCAGCAGATGTATTAAAAGATTAACACTAATCAAGATGTAGGCCTACATCTTGACGACGACTTGGTTTCTTTATGTATCATTCAGTTCATTACATCGTCTTACTACGGTCTTCAAACATAATTTCGTCGGTTCAGAACTATAATGTCATTAACTTCCGTAATCGACAAAAGGTCCTTAACATTTCCTAACTAAAAATAGTAAATAAGATTTAAAAATTAAAAACTAATGGTTTGTCTATCCAAAAGGTACATTAGAATAACAGGTTAAACTGCTTTTTGGATAGAAGAACATTAGTTTTTGATTTTTAAATCTTATTTACTATTATTTAGTTTGGAAATGTTAACGAACTTTTGTCGATTACGGAAAATAATGAACTTTTAGTTCTGAGCCGACGATTTACGACTAATATAACCCATATTTCTTGATGTTATATCTATCTATGGATATAATAATTACCGCCCTGATCATACAATGCTTTATTTCACTTCAATAGCTTTCACTGGTATATCAACTTTTGTGAAACCAATAACTTCTAAGATTGAATGTGTGACGTCGTAGAATTTGATTTTGAATCTTTCAGAAACAGTCACCCATTGAGAATGTTAGTTTATCAAATAGGAAAGATTAAGTGATAAAGCACAGGGGGAAACTGACTGGGTAAATTTAATTGATTTTTTGGGTGAACAAAGATTTGAACCTACGATGTGCCCCTGCTCTACCAACTGAGCTATCTAGCCATAAGATGGCAGTCTCCCCCTATTGTGTCAATATCAATGTTCGTGGCGTGCCAGTCAGAAGCCATTCAACCTGACACTGCTATTATAACCAGGGATCACACCCTGGGAAGCATCAGCAGAGGGAGGAAACTCTACTTAAAAAATACCATAATAAACCATGCAAGGGAACATGAGTGGGTAAATTTAATAACAATTTGGTGTGAACAGAGAAAAAACTGACTAGAACGGGATTTGAACCTGCGACCTCCCGGGTTGACGTGCCAGCGCTAAAATTTAACAGAAATATTTGAATTAAATACTAAAAGAAAACACGAGAATCACCCCCATCAAATACTGCAGTGTTTTAACAATGATCCAGCAGGAAAACATTGTTTTGTAGTACGGTTGCGTAAAGTAGCTGGCCGTATGTTAACCGACTATGCCAGCGCTACTGCTGTTATAGCGGAGTACTGCTAATCTCGTGATGATTTAAATTAGTTGCTGGAGATTTATCTTATAATAATGATCTTGTAGACTATGTAAAGGCTCGTCTGCTTTTTTCCCTCCCTCCCCCAAGACGAAGACATATCACCATACAAATGAAGAGCGGAACCGCTTTTCCTTTTCGAGTAATACAAGAAATTCCCATCCTCAATGGGAATAAAAATAAATAAAATGTCGCTGCTCTATTATTCCCGGAGAGCATAGATGTGGATTTAGAAACAGAATCGTTTGAGCTCGAGGACGCTGTCTTGAATTCTTAATAGCCTGTCAGCGTGTGCACCAGGGATATTAGGGGGAAATGTTGCAGTGACAGTTTACATCAGACCTACGTGTCCTCTCCCGAACCAAAGGGCCTTGTCGCACGGGGCAAATTTTTACTGACGACTGAGACATAACCAACTGCGCTGCATGCAGAAGGAACACTTTCAGAGCACCTGAGTTATTTTCTAGTAATGTCTTACAAACCTCAAGACAATTAGGTGAAAATTGAAATGTGAACGTGTGTTGTTCTTGATATTGGCTGGAACTGGTTGCCTGTAAATTGCCCCGTGTGACAAGTATATAAAGGCCATAACAAGTTGCCTTGGTCTGAATTGCTTCTGATAAAATCTTGGGTATATCTTAATAGATTATTGCTTCGAGTTGAGGGGGTGGGGAATGGGTTGGGATGGTGGTTGAAGGGAACAATTTATTCGGCCAATCTTAGCCGAATAAATGGAAACAAGGTATAAAGAATTTATACAAATATAACGGTTTTGTTATGATATGTTTTATTGTTATGTATATAATACTTTTCTGGTTGTACAACAGCTGCAATTATTTTAAAAACATACTTTGAAGTAGAATTTTCAAGGGGCTGTGTCGTCATGATTATAGCAGTAAATAGAATAACCAAGTTACGTCACAGTTTGACAAAGACAGCACCCTTCGTGATTTGACTGCAAGTGCGCGCGTGTGCAGTATCTGGGCAAGAGTTTATCTTTCCATGTACAGCCACAGGCCTCCCATAATTATGACGACACAGCCCCTTTAAGTTAAACATAATACAACTCTGCATTGCAGGGTGCACTAGGCATGAAGTCTGGCTCTCCTTGTGAGGGTCCCAAATAAAGAGCGTATTAAAATATACAAAGCTCACCTTTAAGGCACTTTTCGATTCAAGTAAAAGTGAAGTGAAAGATCTATGAAAACTCCCGGATCAGAAGTGACCCGGATTTCAGGCATTGAGGTGCCTGACCCATTTCCGGGTCAGGCTGACCCGGAAAAGGCTTTAAAAAATGGGATTTTAACTGGTATTCTGCATCAGTTTGACCCCTTTTTGCGTCAGTTTGACCCTTTTTGCGTCAGTTTGACACAGATTCCGAGTCAGAAATGGGTCAGTCTCCAACGGAAACGGAATCCAGGTCAATTCAGACCGAACCGGGAGTTTTTAGAGTGGTCACAAAGCTGTTTTTGTTCATACTCCCAAAGATCCTAAATTTCTTATAATACGACACCAGAACAGCACTTCGGCAGTGACGAAACTGTTACATCTCTTTGGAGATACGATCAAAACAATTTTATAAATGACAAATAAAAAGAAAAATAAGCACAACGTTGCCAATGGGAGACATTGGAACGCTAGGTGGCAGCAGACTTACCAGGTAAATCCATTGTTCTCGGCTGCGCAGCTCAGAATTACGCAAACAAAGTAATAGCGGGTAAGTCTGCTGCCACCTAGCGTTCTAAAGTGTCCCATTGGGACCACAATAATTGGACACAGTTGAGTTCCATCGTCCTCGAATGGTAGATTTTGATCATGTTTTTTTTTTTAAAGTTTACATATAACATCGATTCATAAACTTTAAAGGGGCTGTGTTGTCATGATTATAGCAGTAAATGGAATAATGCGTTCGCACCGGCGGCCACAATACAGTTTGACAAAGACGGCACCCTTTGTGTACCTGCTATAATCATGACGACACAGCCCCTTTAAAAACAGTTGCAAACTTTGAATAGATTTAAAAAGACTACACAGAGATCTGGTCTGACATACCCAAGTTGTCAGCTTGGTTATGAGCCCGCCCAGGGTGTGTAGGTAACGGTGACAGTTTAATCAAATTAAACTGTTGCACTTCTGGTCCTTCCAAATTAGACTTCCTAAGACGAATTCTGTCAACTAAACGCACAATTATCAGCTTAAAATTTGTCTGAAATTCTCGGTACTTCACGGCGTAGATGATTGGATTGACACACATATTACACAGAACTAAAATGACAGTGACGCGATGAAATGAGCCATTAAAGTCCAACGGTCCACCCAGATTGTACACCAGATATTCCAGCTCGGTGGGTGTCCAGCAGATGACGTACGTTGCAAAGACGATACAAAGTGTTTTGGCAACGTTTCTTTTGGCTTTCGAGAACATGTAGCTCCGTGCGTTGGTTGGAGTTATTGAAGGAGGGGGGTTAGTCTGCCTGCCCAGACGCGGCGTGCTACTTCCACTGCTCGCTGGTATCTCCGCCACTGTCCCCATAGCATATGCACGTGTGTCATTCAGAGTTGACACGCGGCAGCGCTTGTTCAGTCTGGAAATGATACTAGCATAAGCGAATGTCATTAGCACGAGCGGAATTAGGTACTCGACGAAGAAGGTCAAGATGCCGAAGAATGTCTGCGCTGTTCCGTCGATCCACTGAGGTTCACACTTGCCCTCAATTGCCGTGGAGACAACCGCCCAGTAGGCTTGGTAGACGAGACTGATTAACCAAGCCATCAACATCGAGAGCTTAGCCTTCTTGCGAGTGAAGTGGTTTCGATGGAACACTGAGTGAGCGATGGAAACGTAGCGCTCCAACGAGACCAACATCAGATTCAAGGTAGATGTCATGACGATTACCCAGAGAAGATATTCCGAGTACCAAAGCCTACACGCGATATCGGCTACACTGCTGCTCAGCAACGGTCTCCACTTGTCCAGGCGAATCGACAGGAAAACGATGGAGCTAACCAAGTCAATAAACGACTGGTGAAAGATGAACAAACTGGTCAGGGTACGGATCATCTTTGGATTCATCAGATATACCATAACGACGACACTGTTACCAAGGATACCAAGTAAACCAATCACCACACTCGCACCAATTATGGCAGCGTGATCATTGTTATGAAAGCTGGTTCCCAGTGTATCGATACCAGGGGTCAGTGGTGTTAGAGGAGAGGAAGAGTTATGCACCATGTGCTGAATGGGTGGTTCCATTGTGTAATCTGGAAGCAGTGAAAACAGCTGACCACTCGGAGATCCAAAACCTACCACAAATAAAAATTAACATAATTGTCAATTACGTAAGGGTGAAAAAAATAAAGCAAGAAGAAACTCATCACCTTAAGCTCTAAAAATGGTAAAACGCTTTCTTGGTTGCTGCATGATTAGCTATACAAAGACAGACCGATATAAACATGAGTAGGACCTCCAGACCTACTGGGCATTTCCCATCCTTCTACTAGACATACACAGTGACTTCTGCACGAAAACTGGAGAGCCACTAGCGTGTGAGGCACCTTCTCCAAACTATTCTAGGATAACTTGCGGATAGACTTCGCCGCAGTTGATTTTCCAACCCGCAAGATATCCCCAAGCAGTCCACTTATATTGTGGATAAATTTGAGAGGAAAGTATTGCAACAAGACTAGGTAATTTGTTTACAATGTGACCAGGCCTTTGGGTTCCTATCTACTGGAAACAGGCAGGTGGTCCAGGTTAGGCACCTTCATTGACTTCGTAGAAGTAATCAGACTAAAGAGTGTCCTTGAGAAATATATAAGGCAACATGCTAGACGGAAACTTGCCAAGAGTTTTGAGATCTTATCAGTTGACCAAACCACAGACTACTCAGTGGGGAGTCTGTCAACATATTTGCGGACAAAAATGAGCTCAGTACTGGGCAAACATCTAAACTATAAGGGGGAATCCATCCATGCAATGTACCCTTAATAACTTACCCTTTGTGGTTAAACTTTCCCGCAACTTATCCCGGAAATGTTTTGAGCAGTTGCATTGGCATTCACGCAATCTAGCCCTCAGAATGCGCATTAAAAAATACATGACGACAGCGTCATGGGACTAGTACCGCAGTCTCTAATACTGCCTTTCAAATCTTGGAAATTCCGCAATGTTTCCGGATCACTATAGTACCTCTGCCGTTTCATGGGCAGAGGTACAATAATAGTAACAGCAAAATAACCAGAACAATAACGAGACCAGGGGTGGATTTCACAAAACTAGTCCTAACCCTAGGACTAGTCCTAACTTATGACCAGTCCTATAAGTTGGGACTAGTTACTCATCCTAACTCGAGATAAGACTCGTCCTACCGCTTTGTGAAACAGGAACTTACAAAAATACGCATTTGAAAGTGTGGAGTAATATGCTTTTTGTATTGACTTTCACCATTCGTCACATTTCATCATTCAGCGCGTAACATGCACAGAGCCAGGCTTAACGCCCCATGTCAACATCGGTAAAGTGTTTGTAAATGCTTCCATTCTTTGTACAAAAAATAAGATATAATATGTAATCAAACTAACCTGTGAAAATGTCAGCTCATTTCGTTATTTCATTTGCGAGAAAACAGTAGAGGTACGTTCAGTATTTTTGTAGACATTTTTAGGCAGAGTTTTGTCTCACATGAGACGAAAATTAAATTGTAGATCTTGCCCGGCAAAAGGGCGTAAGGCCTGACGCCCTTTTGCCAGGAACATAAAGTTGTTCGTTCCAGTAACAAAAGGACGTGAGCAACTAAATGGCTCCTGACATGAAAAATATTTCATTTTTGATAGTTTTTTTTTTATTTATTTATTTTTTTTTTTTTTGCTAGAATTACCCTGAAGACATGTTTTCCCATTCCCCGTGCAGAATTTAACCTTTCTAGAATGACTTTTGCATGGCAACAAATTTACCAAACTTTCCCACTTATAATTCTTGAAACACAAATTTTAACATAAGTTGCTTATTACGTCCTTTTACCGGGAACTTTCCCTTACGTCCTTTTGCCGGACACACGACGATTTGTTATTAAAAAAAAAAAAAAAACAAAAAAAAAAAACGATAACATTTCAGGTAGTAATATTGCAAGGAAAGTTTTCTAACATCCATTATATTTGTACGTATGGTAAACTCAATTCAAATCAATTCAATTCAATTAAAAAAACTTTATTTATCCTTAATAGGCAATTACATTTGTATGGACAGCTCCGTATTTAAAACAATGACAGTTTAGGGCTTATAAAATGTCACTAAACAAAAATCACATTTTAAAAAAATATTTAAAACATTTTGCGTAAAAATAGTAAAGACTTAAACATTATATAAAAACATAAAAACATTAATTGAGTTTACACAAAGAGCCACAAAAATAAGAGCCACATAGATAAATAAATATCAAATGAACTAAATGTTATAATCTTTGAACATTTAGTTTTCTTCTTTCTTTCTCTGAGCTAGGGCTTTAAATTGATGACTTTATACTTGATGACACGCGTCGGTATCTCCGTGTAGAGTTTCAACAAGTGATTGATTTAGTCGTATGAAACTCCTCCGTAGCGCTCGTCAACAACGTTACATATGCTGTATCACGATGAGAGTCATTGAATTTCATTTCCGAGCAAGAGATTTTAATACTTTTTTTTTTATCTAAAAGGACCTTATTGACTATTCTTGATTTTCAAACTGAAAAATACTGCAATATGAGTTTGAAATGATTGACTTTTGAGATTAAACATTTTCAGAATAAAATGTTTCATTTGATGAGCTTTTATGTAGTTAGCTCAATGTTTGTAAAACTATGTTTTATTGTTAACGCGCAAAATGTATTTTGTTTTACCTCAACACGTCATTTACAGCGCTGAAAAGGGGCTTGTTTATGAAAAATACAAATGAAAATTCACAGTTTTGATTGGCCAAAAATGCCCCCTAAGAAAATTGGTGCCCCCCTAAAAGTTGACCCTATATTTACGGAGCTGTCGCCATCACCGTTCACTTATTAGATATTGCTTAAACAAAACACACCACAACGAAACTTGATACACATTTTAGATGTACAGGACTGTATTGCTCATTTCGTTTATCAATCGCCGTCTCCCAGGACCATTGTCGTAGATTGGCAAGTTTAAAATGTCACCATATCGTGAGACGCAGATCGATACCATTGATATTCGGTTACAGGATACTGACGGCATAGATTATGATAACAATCCCCCCCATTTTTTTGGAGCTATTTACATGACTTAAGGCGTTGTCACACACGGCAACTAACTGCACTGCATGCATAAGCAACTTATAAATGTTTATAGGCAAGAAGTGAATAAACAAATAAATAAATAAATAAATAAATAAATAAATAATCAAATAAAAGAAAAACCTCATAGAAAACGTAATTGTTGACAGCCCATCCGTTTGTTACGAAATACTAGACTGAAAGACTAAATCTTACCTTACAATACCTCTTGAAGATGACTTCACGAGACCTGTATAGTATCTCACCTAAGATCTAAATTCCTCTCGAGCCTGCAGGAAGAACTTCACCAGATACGAACGATATCAGGGAGGTTTACATGACAGTAAACAGCCACATGCGTCACCTAAACGTGGCACAACAATTTATGGTGGGGACTGTAAAACGTGTCGTCGGCGCAGGCTATTTAAATCGCTGAACATTGTGGTCGTCAACATAATGAATAATGCATGTGAACGCCCAGCAGTGACTGACCAGACGCGCACGACGACCGTTTTAGTTTTTCAACATTTGTATTTTTCCCTGTTTTCATTACAGACGGACGCCGCTTTTCGTTTATTATGGTAATAGCCGTCGTCTCCAATCAGGCGTGAGGCTGTCTCTTTAAATGATAGCTGTAATCAATGCTACAACACGTGACTGAACATCCAGTACCTCAACACTGTTGATTGGAACAGGTACGGGACAGAAAAACACATCAAGTTTTGGGGATCGAATAAATGTGTATTTGGATCAAAACAACAAAATGACCTCACAACAAAATGGCAGAGATGACGTCAGGCTACGCTGAAGAACCAAAGTACGAAGTCTAAGTCCGGCTACGGTTTCGGATACGGCTGCGGCTGTCGTTAATAGTGTTGCTAAGGGCAGCCTGTGCTTCAACGCATGTTGACGCGGTGAATCAGCCGTAGCAGTAGCCGCCAATTCGGACCCATGTCCAAAGGTAACCCAACGAACCTAAAAGCTTATATGAAAAGATACTTTTCAATTCAATAATGGTCGTCATTCACACATGCTTCGCAACCAAAGGTTGAATTACACATATGGCGTATAAAAACATTGTCAAGAAACAAAGCACACACAAATTGTAGGTATTTAAAAAATAAAGCCAAAGAATACATTAAAAAGTTAAAAGGCAAAATGAAAAGCAAGCACTGTCGTTTTTTAGTGAGGGCTACGCAGTGCCAGATAATATTGAACAATGGCCACGCCCATAGCGAGAAATATTTAAGGGGGGGGGGTGGGGGCTGGAAATCATAACAAAAAGGGAGTGTCGGACATTATATCTGACACTATGGTTTATGACCCGCAATAGACGTTTTTTACTGATCTGTTTGTTTGATTGCCCATGAGCAAGGAAGGTATTAAGGACAAGGTTGGGTTTATCCCACTCCTCCCCGCCCCCAGAATCTTTCATTACGTTCCATGGCCCGCCCACTTTTTGGGGGCCTTGAATTAGGGTTGGAGGGGGTCGAACCCCCCACCCACGCTGCGTCAATGACGACAGTTTCTCATATACACACGATATCTTGGACTGCATAACAACATTGAGTAATTTTTACAAGACCGTGTTGGAGTGCTGCATTGCCTACAGGTACGAATATGCGCGTGGTTTATTCGAGCAAAACATTTTTTTTTTAGAAAACGTCATCCTTGTGCCCAAAACATTTTAAACAGAATTTGCCTAAAATGACAATTCCCAATGAAACGAAAAGGGCCGTAAGCCCACGCGAAGCGGCATGCTGGTCATCCCCGCCGTACGTAAAACTACGCACTGAGCTATTCATCAGAGTCAGTGCATTGTATTGCGTCTGAATGGTTCTTAAAAAAGAACGGGAAAAAAAGAAAACAAAGTAATAATTGAGATATGCGTGAATAATCCAAGAACGGCTTCCCAAGCGGAAATGTAATAGAATCAAATTTGTATGCAATTAAAGAAATGACTATCGAGTCTTTGACATTTTGTGAAATTTAATTTACACGGATGTTGATTCTTAGCAACATTTAACAAGCCGGAAAATGCAACTCCCATAAGATTTTAGTTGACAGGTTGATCCTTTTAACACAAGTCTTTCTAAAGCGGTATTTGAAAACGCAATCTCAGCTTCTCTGATCGTTAATATATATTTTGTATTCATCCACAACTGTTTAGAATATTAATCCTGCTTTATTATTAAATAAGTTGTGGTGAAACAGTTTTTGGTGGAAACTGTTTCGCTCCGTAAAAGTGAAGTTCTCCCCCACGGTAGTAGAGCCTTGCCGGTGTCATAGGGTATTCTGTCCCCCGGGTAATGTGTCCACCATACGGTAAATTAACGTGGGCTGGAGGAGTTTATTCAAAAGAGGGCGCTATTAGAAGGAGTAAGCACACAATTCGCCGTATAGAGAGGTTGCATGACCCCGAGAAAAGTTCGTTTCGCAGCCATGTTGGGTGCAGCCATGTTGGGTACAGCCGTGTACAAACTCAATGGCTGGCGCGTCGTCTGCTGAATGATTTCCAGCGCCTGTTTGTGCACGCAGCATTAGGAAACTGTATCGGGTGACGTCACGTGAAACCTCTCTATGCTCGGACTGAATCTCCTTCCACACCGGACCAGAGGGCCCCCAACTCAATCTGGTGCATTGTGACTCTGCCTCGGACCTACTGTAAGAATTTTCAGTTTCTAGGCATAGTGTGTTCCATTGAAGTTAAACCTAATTGTGTCTTATCATTGGTGAACCATTTTCAATGCAGGGGGGGGGGGGGGGCGTTACACCGAATCTTGTAAAGCAGAACAGTGCAGGCTAAAAAACAGCTGATATCCATTCTCTTAGGGGGTTGTTCAAAAGTTTTATACTGACATGCCGGCCCTCACATGACGATTTTTTTTCTTTTACGGAAAACATTACGCCCTCTGATAGCAAGAAAGCAACTCATGTTATTAAAGCATGACAGTCTAAAATTGAATCGATTTGTAGACCCACTTTTGTGATGATCACAGATATTTGTTTTAACTTTTAGAATGCCCGTTTTGTATACCCATGGTTCCCCAATTGCGACCACCTTATATTTAATCACCGACCCCAATATATACATACATAAATTAATAAGTTAAAAAAAAATAGTACAATAAAAATAAAAAATGAATAAATAAAAAATATATATATATATATATATCTGAAAAAACAACGAAAACGGCAGCAGCAGTAGCAGAAGCAGCAGCAACACAACAACAGCAGCAGCAGCAGCAACAACAGCAACAGCAACAGCAGCAACAACAGCAGCAGCAACAGCAACAATAACAACAACAGCAGCAGCAGCAACAACAGCAACAACAACAGCAACAGCAGCAGGAGCAGCAGCAACAGCACCAGCAGCAGCAACAACAGCAACAGCAACAGCAACAGCAGCAGCAAAAACAGCAGCAGCAGCAACAACAGCAACAGCAACAGCAGCAACAACAGCAGCAACAACAGCAACAATAACAACAACATCAGCAGCAGCAACAGCAGCAACAACAACAGCAACAGCAGCAGGAGCAGCAGCAACAGCACCAGCAGCAGCAACAACAGCAACAGCAACAGCAACAGCAACAGCAGCAGCAACAACAGCAGCAGCAGCAACAGCAACAGCAGCAGCAACAGCAGCAGCAGCAATATCAACAACAGCAATATCAACAACAACAACAACAACAACAACATAAGCAACAGCAACAGCAGCAGCAACAGCAGCAGCAGCAGCAGCAACAGCAACAGCAACAGCAACAGCAACAGCAACAGCAACAACGACAGCAACAACAACACCTTGCTGCAAGCATCGAGTAGATCCTAACGGTGATCACATTAAATTGCAAATCCAAGGTCGTATACAACATTGTCTATAATTTCTTCAAACATCAAATTAAACGAGTCTTGGCATTAGTTCTGCCTGCCTTTGCCATTTCTTCCATTTAAGATTGTACATTTCTTTTGTTCGAGGCAATTAGTTTGAAGCAGACGAGGGGTATGTGGATTTTTTGATTGACATTGATTTCGATATGTCAGTGTGCGTACTTGTGCAAACATGTGGAAACAAAATGTAAGCTTTAAGAGTAATAGGCAGCGCCGTAACTTAGGCAATTTTTTAGGGGGACAAAAAGGGGGGGCTCACCATTTTTCCTAGGGGGCACTTTTGACCATTTAAAACTGTAGTTTCCGTTTGTATTTATGCGAAACAAGCCCCTTTTCAGTGTTAAATGACGCGTTGAGGTAAAACAAAATACATTCTGTGTATAACAAATTAAAAATAGTTCTAAAAACATTGAAATTACTACGTGAATGCTCATAAAATGTAACATTTTATTCTGGTCATTTACAATCTTAAAAGTCCAGATTTCAAATGGGGGCACCGGGGGGGGGGACATCAGTTGGGTCACGTCCCCCCCCCTCCCCTTAGCTACGCCACTGGTAATTGGATGAAAAATGCCCGGTATAGACCTTACTGGCAGCGGACAGTGGATATGTTGATCGCTTCAATTCGATTCGTGTATAACTTGCTTCAATTATTATAATTGATAAACCCATAGAAACTACTCCCTTGGCTCTCGAATCTTATTTATTTCGCACATCGCGATGAAAATCGTAATTTTTGACTTTTAGTCAAAAAGTACAGCCTTCATTGACTCGTAAGCTCGAGGATTTGGCAGGATTTTCAGGCAGCTTCTTCGCTGGTATTACATTCACAGCGTTGTTTTCCTAGCCTATAATCATTTCTGTGAATTGACCGGAGCACCGTATGTACCAAGTGATACGTCAGGAGAATCCAGCATCCTTTACGCGGCGGTGCGTCCGCCATGTGTGCACCATCCCATTACTCTGTTGTCTATATACTAAAAATAAACAACAAATCATGCGAGCAAGTCGCTCAGGTTAAAGCTGTGCTCAGATCTTTCGGAATGTTCGTTGCGAATGATACAGAATTGAGACATCAAAATTCGCTTTACATTGGCATTCATAAGTTCACATTCCTATCTTTGCATGCACCCTGGTTTTACATTAAATTACAATTTATCACGCAATTATGTCCATCTATAGGCTGGACCGGCGTGGACATAATGTTAAAAAAAATCAATCACTTTGTATTAAACAATGATAAAGTAATAAACTTACAGTTTAGACTGGCTTCTTGGGGTCAATGCGGGGTTGTGCTCCAAAACGTAGTACCCATGTGCCTGAAAATATCATCATTATTGCAGCCAGACGGCTGTTCACTCACTTTTGGCTATTGCAAAATTTGTCGTCTTCGCTGGGAAAAAAAAGAAGAAAAACAAATCTTCCGTAGGTAACGCCAGAAACTATGGGAAATTGCTTTCTAAATTGAGATCGAAACTGGATCTATCAAAACGTGGGAAATTTCTTCCCATACTCAGATAGAAATTTAATCTATTAAACTGTGGGGATGAACTTAGATCGAAATTTAATCTCTATCAACTCGAGCTACCGCTCTCTCGATGCTCCATCGTAGACCTTCTCTCTCTCTCGGCCACCCTTTTCGTGTCAAACGTTGTGAAAAACAAATGAATTTTATTCCGCTCTCGAACTGAAATAAAACAAAACTCCCGCTGCAACCTTATTTTGAGAATGACGTCCATCACTCTGAATAACTGTACAAAATTGTATGTCTTTTTACATTCCATCTTTGGGAGCTTCAGCTGTTCTGGGTGACGTATTGACTTGGAATATGTTTACAAAAATATCGCCCTCTTGTGACAACTAAAATCGTGTACTTATGTTTATGACAACATTTAAGCTTTTATAGCTGTCGTTAATTATGCACAAACGTTTTTTTTTTTTTAGATTGTTGGATTCGTAGTAGTACATAAACAGCTTAAAATACACATAATCGCAAGAGGATGTATTAACACGTGTTAAAAAGTTGCCCCTCAAAACTTCGCTCTCCGCGATTTGCAGATCGACAAATCAAAACAAAACAAAACAAAACAAAGCAAAACACCACAAAACGACAAAAACACATTAGGACATCTGCACGAAGCTAACACTACGGTTATTTTCACAAACACAATCACGTTGATAGTTTCTCTGGTCAGATGATTGATGTGTTAATTGGAAACGGGATGATTTGAAGGAAGGACTCCGTATCAGCACCGGTGATGCATCACACCTTTATCTTAATGACATCGATTTGTTAAAGCAGTCCAAACTATCACGTTGACTTTCACCTTGACATTCTCTCCATGGCGTCGAAGCTGAATGCGATTGACCAGCCAGCGTTTAGAAGAAACTAGCTGTCAAAAATTGAGACAAGGCTGTCAAGGACGAAACAAACTATGCAATAAACAAGCAGCCAATCCAATTCCTCCCGACTAAAGAGAATTTTTCGTCTGTAAGGCACGCGCATGTGCAATCTGGGTCTCTGTGTCTTAATTCAGTACATTTTGAGAAAATGTACAACAATTCCATTAAACAAAAGCATATTAAATAAATCAACTAACAAAAGCAAATGGAATGGTTTGACCCCTGATTCGGGCACGCCATTATACACTTCTTTTACAAAAATGTTTAAACATGTCTACCCATTTATTTTCATTGTAGGTTATCAGCAGTGCCTTGTGTATACAAAAAAATGCTAAAGTAATGAGAAAATTTAAAGTGTCCTTATTAAATCTGACATTGAAGGTAATATAATTTTATGAACATGGTGCCAACGCAAACTGTGACGAGACTCCTCAATGAAATAGATGTAATAGATGCATATTTTTTTTTCTCGTTGAACGTATTCCCCATTAAGTTAAATTGTTCTGTGTTGTTAACTTTTGGTTGGTTTTTTTCTGTAAAGTTTGTTTTTGTCTTCAGGCATTTCAACACAAGCCTCCTTCTGGCGTCTGAAAATGCCCCCATATCGGTTTCCTACCTTATTCATGCTACTATGTTGTTACTTCGATTATTTCTTTTTTAACTTTGCTTACAAAAAATGTACTGCAGTTGTTCACAGAAGGCTATGGAAATAAAGGTCACAGTGAATTGACAAAATTGAATTGGGGGTAAAAGTTCTTTTCTTCTTCTTCTTTTTTTCAATTTCACTCGAGAGTCTTGTATTTTTCCAGCATGACTCGACTGAAAATGCAGAGCTTATCCCACATCGTTGAAAGGGTAAAATCAAAATTAATAATCATCGATGAATTTACCATGTCCGTATAACAACACGAATCAGACTACGCAGAGTGGGCGTAAACTTGTGATTTAGGACATAATTATAGTCACGTGGGTGTTTAAATTGACTTGCGCAGTGGGTTGGAGTTCATCTTTTACTATGGTTTTAAACTGCGGTTTTATTATCCTGTTCACGACTGCCGCCGTATGCCAGCCTGTCACTTTGTAACTCCCGATATTTGAGCATTCATTACCTTGGAAAGAGATGCTGTTTATCAAATTTAATGTTTGCTTACCTCTGATTTTACACGGGAAAAACGTATGTATTGTGTGAGAGTAAATTCATTATCTGGTCTGTTTGAAAAGCAAAACTGGGTCCGTTAATCTTGACTTCCTTTTGAAGACAGCCGTTTTGTGGATTCAATCTTTTTCCCGCTTTCATGAGATTAATCATCTGTTGAGACAAAACGTAGACTACGCTTGTTTACAATGGCAAACGAAACTGATAATTTGTCATCGTTTGATGTGGGTAATCTCTCAGCTGACACGATCAGTCCCGACGAAGATATTTTGGTATACAAGTATTACTTCGAGAGGCAGATTGTTGCCGCCATGTTTTCCATAGCTTGCATCGTGGGTCTCGTGGGTAACAGCTTTGTCATCGTCGCTGTGGTGTTGTCAAAGAAACTCCAGACAACGACAAATGTCTTTGTGGTCAATTTGTCTGCCGTGGATATGGTGACCTGTATGTTTTTACCCTGGCAAGCTCTTGCAATCACGGGGATAGATAGCTGGCCGCTTCCCGACGCACCATGGGTATGTACTATGTCTGGGTTTGTTATCATCATCGGCTATGGGGGAAGTATTAATAGCTTAGCTCTAATCGCAATTAACAGGTGGATTGGGATCACCAAGTCCCGCCATACGACCAGCCGTATCTACACCACTCGTAACCTCCTCATCATGGTTATCTGCGCTTGGTTTATACCACTATCCTGCGCTCTAACGCCACTCCTAACAGAGTTTGGTGAACTTGGCTACGAAAAACTGTACAGCACCTGCACCTGGAAAAGGTCCAATCCATATTCTACCTACTTCAATTTATTAATTACATCAGTTCACTACCCAATACAATTGAGTACCATCATAATTTGCTATGCGTCGATCTTCTGTTACGTCCGTAGAACATCCCTCAAAATGGCCCGCGCTCACACCCCGTCCGTCTCGGCCAGTATCAGCGGCAGTGGATTGGCTGGCAACAGCTCCATACGAAAGCAGTTGTGGAAGAGACAACTCGATGTCACCAAGAATTTGATGTACATCGTGCTGGCTTTCATCATTTGTCTCTCACCTTACTTCGTGTGTATTATATTCACTGCTGATTGGAGTTACCGCCTGGTGCCGTGGAGCGGCACCATTCTTTCTTTTAACAGCTGCATTAACCCCATCATCTACGCATCCTCACATCCTGACTTCAAAGATGCTTTCAGTCACATGATACGGTGCAAGAAAATCGCGAAACATGCTTCGACCAGCAAGAAGTAAAACACGAGGCATTTAATAAACGTTAGTGCCCTGGTCATTGGGCCAATAACATTCCTGTAATCTTTCCCAGCTGGGGGTAGCATTTACATGAACACGGAAACCATCTTGGTCCGGAATATCGACCATCTGACCAACAACTACCTACTTTGAAAAAAAAAACGAAACAAAAGAACAGTTGGACGTGTCGTTCATGAAGTTTGAAAAGGAGCATGTCTTCGTGAAAACGTCGTTGGTTGCGCTTTTGAAACGGCCAGATGGAGTCAGCGGAGCACAAACACTTGGCGGAGAAAAACCGACGGTGGCAATTACGTGAAGGTTAGGCCTATTGAACAAACCGGATCCTACGTTTTATGCACCGCTGAGAATGAGAAGGACTGTTTTGAAAGCTAAGATGGCGCTACGTTTGATGCCAACATGAAGAATGTGAAATCTGAAGTGTTTCTCGCAAGAGTGGAAGGCTTTCGGAATTCGTCTGGAAAATTAAAAGACGGGACCATATGTAAATACGTGTACAACTCTTTTTGTGTTGTGTAATGAAATGTACTGATTAGACAATACAGCAAGGAAAAAAACTCGCTACATTATGTTTCTACAAAATACAGTTGAATGACGGACAGAGCCCAAGGGACAGGTAAAAAGAAACTACTTTCCCTCAACTAGTTTTCCCATCATATTATTATTTCGAGGGAACGATATGAATTTCATATTTTGATTCACCAGTTTATCTACCCTCGCAGGTACCCATTTGTACCCCCTGGGTGAAGAGAAGCAATTACAGTCAAGCATCTTGCTCAAGGACACAAGTGTCGTGTCAAGGACACAAGTGACATGTGACTTGACCACCGGAACTTGAGTCCGGTGCGTTAGACCGCTCGGCCATGACACGCTACTTAAGATGGCTACCGGCATCTTTGAAATGCACCAGAACTGTTAGCAACTCATCTTTCGCAAGACGTGTTTATCACCGTAGTCTACTTCGCGCTGACTTTACTTTGTACGCTTAGCTTGTTTTGTATCGTGCTCAGACACAAAACAAATGGCTGAAACTTTATTGAAACATCGCACTGGTTATATTACAGCATAGCCCATTGTTTTGCTACCGATAGGGCAAAAGTCGGATAGCAATCCAAAGTAAACAAACAATAAACAAACAAAAAAATATAAAAATGTAGAATATTAGTGTTTTTTTTTTTTTTTTTTTTTTTTTACTCATAAACTGATTTGTGTTAAGCACTGTACACTAAGTATTTTCCCGAGCCCTGTGGAAAAACAAATCTACATAAAACTTTAATTCTAATGTCAAACTGCTCAATATGTTATAAATATGGTTATTATTTGGCCTAAGTAAATCATATATAAGTCAAATATCCTACTCCTTCTCGCTTCTTATGGTTGAATGTCAGGCAAACCTCGGGTCTCTCGTTTTATTCAAGGGTACACTCTAAAAGCTCACAGGTCAGAATAACCTTTATCATGGTGCCGCCATCTAGATTTTCTTCCATTCAAACAAATGTAACCAAACCGAGGCTGGAAGAGCAAAAGGTCTGGTTCCTTTTTGTACCATGAATATTAGCATCTAATACTGTTATCGGATACAGGGAACATGACCAAGATAGTTGCAGCATGATAAAGTCTATTGACCCGGATTTCTGAGATTTCTGAGTCCGGGGGGGGGGGGGCTGCTCCATGTCTGGGTCAGCTTGACCCCCCTGGCTCTGGCTACTTTGCCTACGGCACCTGATTTTGAAAATTAAATATATTAATGTTCAAAGGTGAATGTGTGTAACTGAGTTGAACAAACATTAGTGCGAACGCACACGTAGAATACACAGGTGTATACTGGGAATTCCAGAGTACAATGAAGTGTGGGGCCGATGTTCAGACTAAGTCAAAGGGGTCACAGACTCTAGTAATTCCATACAGCACATACCATTCACTTATACTGCGGGTCAACCATTTTGTTTGAAGTTATAGTAAGGAAACTTGAGTTCGCAAGAATTTAGTTTCAGATTGAAATTAGACTGTGCGAGTGATTTCTGACAAAAGCTTTCGGTTCGAGAGCACGTTTTATTGCAACAGTTGGGGCGCATTTGCTTGTTTTACCAGACGTAGCACGTAGACAAAGCGTATTCAACGAATCTGTAATGATAGATCGTGCTGCACAATAGTAATTGTTTGTGGAGCTAGTACCAGGGCGTACCGTGTAAATCGAAACCGAGATGTCAACTCGGACTAAATTAAAGATGGCAACGTACACCACAACGTTGACACTCTTATGTGGTAAGTACACCATAATGCGACAAAACAAAAACAACGACTTTTAAATGCATTTTCGTAATCAAAGCTCGCTGGCTGCCCATGATCGTTTTGTCCGACCAGTTTCGTTATCTTGTTGTTTTCCTGCTTTTTATAGGTGGTTAATGTTGTTGAAATCAATTTCAGATCAATTTCAGGAATATTTTGATGAACTTTCTAATAGCAAGGTCACTGGCGTAGATCCGTGCTGAACAGTGGGGGATGACGCAAGACAGCAGTCGGCGGCGAAACAAGGGTGACATTTCAGTGAGAAACATGGGGTGCATCAGTTTTTTCTAGGGGGCACTTCCGGCCGATTAAAAATGTTCACTTTTCCTAATAAACAAGCCCCTTTTCAGCGCTCTTGCTAGTGCCGTTTGCTATTTATAAGATGATCAGACGTGGAGGTAAAAACAAATACACAATACGTAAATAGAAAAAAAAAATGAAAATACCACATATAAATTTATAAATGTAACATTTTAATCTGGTAATATTTTATCTAAAAAGTCCCGTTTCAAATGGGGGCACCCAGGATACGGACGTCAGTTGGAGGGGGAATTGGAGAGAGGGGGTGGGGGGGGGGGGGGTCACGTGCCCCATATCTATAAATACTACAGTGCCTGCGTATACAGTCACTTGGGATTCCCGGTAATTCATCATTATTCAAACGCATTTTTACAACAAGTAAGCCGTGGCACATTTTGATTGATTTAAATTTAAAATTAATATGACAAAATAAAAGGTGTGTGTGCGCACTTTATGATATTTTGTGTCGATCACCATTTTCTATGTTTTCTTCTTGTTGTTTTATACATACAAGCAGTTATAAGTCCGTACAGGGGGTTATTCTATAGGAAATCTCCCCAGTCCAAAAGGTGTTCAATTAAGGTAGGGGAACCATCGAGGAACAGAGGGCGTTGTCATTGCTGCTGCCACACGATTGGCCGTAAATTCTATTTCTCCAAATTGACAAATTTGGTTGCAACAGTGCAAATCGTTTCCTCGTGTGTTCTCTCCTAATGACGTGTCTGTTTTTTCCCTAAAGGGCCCATGAAGAGTTTTTTTTGTCACGGAACATTTTTGTGGCTTAAAATATATGGTTTGAAATTAACAATACATAGTATTGACTATTTTGATGTGTATGTTATGCGTTAATACACTTTAATTGAGCCCCGAAAATGTGTGTGCCTTTTGATTGCGCAATGATCCACGACGTAGGCTGTGGTAAAATATTTCAAAGACGGCTCTGGTGCCGAGTGGTCAACAATGCATTGTATGTTATTGTCACACACGTGGCCCTGGGCAGCCGTTCCACCGTCTACGTCACAGATTTCATGTTAATGAGGAAGGGTGGGCGGAATGCGGCAACCTCCTAATTTTAGAAATCGTTATTTCCACGATTAATACGCATGTAAAAAATGTGAAAAAAGTAAAGATATACTATAATAGGCAGACTTTATTTTTTTAACCAATAAAAAAAAATTAAAAAAAATCATGGGACCTTTAATTTGACATTGATGTTTCAGCGGCAACAGCTCTCCATTTGGCGACTGCCCTACGACCGGTAGACAGCAATCCATGTTACAGATCATGTGAATTTTCTGCACCCATGATGTGTGTCTACAATTTCACCATAGAATGGTTCTACACACTAGCCAGACAACAGGTGGGATATCAAGAATTAACAGGCAGTCATGGGATTATAGCAAAGACACTTAGGAAAATAAGATAGGACACTCAGTGTAGAAACATGAAACGTAAAAATGGGTGCGCCCGCTGTCGTTAGGTAGGTAAAACCAAAGATCGTTTGCGCGATAAATAGGGCCTACTATGGAAAAACTTAGGCCAAACGATCCTACCAACTAAAAAAGGTGAAGGCAGATCGAAAACTTGGTGTTTGGTCATAAATTGTGCCAACTAGCAAAATTGACACAAGCGCCATCACGCGGTAGATAGGTAAAAAGGCGTTACATCTGCCGCCGTGCAAAATGGCACTAGTGTCCAATCATGTTTTTCCTACTTCGATTGTAGCTAATTTGTGAATTGGACCAAATTTAAAACTGAACGTATACTTTAAACTATCCCTAAGCATCTCAAAACACCTTGCCATCCTGCTTCACTAAAGACGAAGTGGAAGACTGGCTGACTCGTAGATTAATCGAAACCCAACTCTCCCTGGCATGACTTGGCTTTTTATTTTTGCCGAACACGGTGAGCCGTCGTCGGGGCTAACCTTGGGGGTCTGCCAGGCCGGGTACAACTGTCCTGGAAGCCAGTTTACGTAGAAGTAATTTCTGTTAAGTTCTGTCTAGATCTTGAGAATAGAATTTGCAATTATAGACAAATAAACAAAGCGGTACTCTTAATGGCAATCGATCATTATTAATGCATTCCAATGAATATGCATTAAGGGCGTGGCATAGGGCTAGTAATTTGCATATCTAGTAATTAATCGTTTTAGCACCGTGTATTTGCATCGTTATCAACAAACCTTTCCCGTGTTTGTTTTCATAAAGAAAGAAAAGCGAGCACTTATCAGGAACAAAATAATGGTAGTACCAGCGGCGAAACCAGAGTGAAATTTCAGAAGGGGAGGGGGAGCATAAGAGGATGCACCATTTTTTCTAGGGGGGCACATCCGACCAATTAAACATGTTCACTTTCCTAAACAAGCCCACTCTTCAGCGCTCTTGTTATGCCGTTTACTTTTTTTTGGTAAAATAAAAAAAAATCGTGAATTGCCTCACTTTCGACCCTTTCAGAGTCTTTCTCAAAGATTAAAGGCTACTGTTTTTAATGAGATGACATGGAGGTAAAAACAAATACACTGTCTGCGTGTAAATAGGAAAATAGTTTACAAAACCCACATTGAAATTACTACATAAAAGCTTACAAAAATGTAACATGCTACTCTGGTGGGTTTTTTTAATCTAAAAAGTTAAGATTTCAAAATGGGTGCACCAGTCCTGGGGGCACGGACATCAGTTTGGGTCACGTGCTACCTCCCCCCCCCCCCCCCCGCTAAGCGCCCCCCCCCCCCTTGTGCCCCACCTAGTTGTACTACTGGGTAGCGCTAGTCATAATACTTTTTATGCATTTGTTATTTCACAGTGTGGAGACTGTCCATCCCTGCCGAGTAATTGCTCCAACTTGGGTTGTGTTCCGACGGACGGTGTGCACCGAGCTGTTACTCTCATTAACCGTGTCTTCCCGGCTCCAAGTATACAGGTCGGTCCATCAGTCATGTCACTAATGAACCATGGCTTTCACGGTTGTGACAAATTCAGCGATTCGAACCGCAGATAAATGAACAAAAAGGACTTATATGACCTAAAAATACCAAGTGGGCTCTGAGCAGAAAGGACTGACATGACCTAGAAAGACTCAATCAGACCTGAGCAGAAAGGACTTATAGGACCTAGAAAGACCAAGTCAGCTCTGAGCAGAAAGGACTTATAGGACCTAGAAAGACCCAGTCGGCTCTGAGCAGAAAGGATTTATAAGACCTAGAAAGACCCAGTCGGCTCAGAGCAGAAATGACTTATAGGACTTAGAAAGACACAGTCAGCTCTGAGCAGAAAGGACTTATAGGACCTAGAAAGACCCAGTCGGCTCTGAGCAGAAAGGATTTATAAGACCTAGAAAGACCCAGTCGGCTCAGAGCAGAAATGACTTATAGGACCTAGAACGACCCAGTCGGCTCAGAGCAGAAAGGACTTATAGGACCTAGAACGACCCAGTCGGCTCAGAGCAGAAAGGACTTATAGGACCTAGAACGACCCAGTCGGCTCAGAGCAGAAAGGACTTATAGGACCTAGAAAGACTCAATCAGCTCAGAGCAGAAAGGACTTATAGGACCTAGAAAGACCCAGTCCGCTCAGAGCAGTAAGGACTTATAGGACCTAGAAAGACCCAGTCAGCTCAGAGCAGAAAGGACTTATAAGACCTAGAAAGACCCAGTCAGCTCAGAGCAGAAAGGACTTATAGGATCTAGAAAGACCCAGTCAGCTCAGAGCAGAAAGGACTTATAGGACCTAGAAAGACCCAGTCAGCTCAGAGCAGTAAGGACTTATAGGACCTAGAAAGACCCAGTCAGCTCAGAGCAGAAAGGACTTATAAGACCTAGAAAGACCCAGTCAGCTCAGAGCAGAAAGGACTTATAGGATCTAGAAAGACCCAGTCAGCTCAGAGCAGAAAGGACTTATAGGACCTAGAAAGACCCGGTCGGCTCAGAGCAGAAAGGACTTATAGGACCTAGAAAGACCCAGTCGGCTCAGAGCAGAAAGGACTTATAGGACTTAGAAAGACCCAGTCAGCTCAGAGCAGAAATGAATGAGATTGTATTCCCACCACGCAAAGTTTCAAATCTTACTTACCTTTAGGAAAGCTTTTACGTACAACCAAATAGCGCTTGCATGACAAGCCAAAATGAATGAATGCACTTTGGATATTTGAAAGGTATGGAAGCATATTGCCGCTACATAAATGAAAAAGAATCCCACTCTTATCGTGTACGTACGCGGTAATTCCAAACTTATATTGTACGTACACGGTAAGTCTGAACTTATCGTGTACGTACACGATAACCATCGTATACGTACACGATAAGAGTGAGATTTTTTTATTCACGTGGCGGCAATACGCTTGCGTACAACGGAGACCTAATCCAAAATTTTGTCTTGTATAGTTTATAACACGCTGTTTTTGTGTGTTTCTAATAGATTTGCAGCGGTGATGAGATGATCATCAATGTCACTAATAGAATGAGCAACGGTGAGGGGACTTCAATCCATTGGCACGGCATCTTCATGAATGGCAGTCAACACATGGACGGCGTAGCTATGGTGACGCAGTGTCCCATCCCATCACCGGGGAACTTCGTCTACAGGTTCACCCCATACGAGGCTGGCACTCACTGGTTCCACTCCCACAGTGGAATGCAACGCGGGGATGGGATGATGGGGCCATTGATCGTCAGAGAGGGCAGTAGAACGAATCCACACTGGAGCCTGTATGATGAAGACATTGCTGAGCATGTTGTATTTCTAAATGACTGGTATCATCAGACTATGGTTTCAGTTTACGAGCAGACCACATGGGGGGATGCTCCGTTTGTCAACAGTATCTTAATAAACGGTAAGTAATAGGAGACTTTAGAGACGTTAGCGGGCGCCCCAGTAATGGGTCCTTCTCTATTGTTCTCATTATAGAGAGGTTGCATGACCCCGGGAAAAGTTCGTTTCGCAGCCATGTTGGGTAATGCCATGTACAAACTCAATGGCTGGCGTGTCGCCTGTTGAATGAGTTCCAGCGTCTGTTTGTACACACGGTATTAGAAAAAGGTCTCGGGTGACGTCACGTGAAACCTCTCTATTGTTCTCATGATAGAAAAGGACCGCTTACTGGGGCGCCCGCTAACGTCGCAAAAGTCTGTAAATAACTGCCAGAGCCTAAGCCTAAACTCAAGACCCAAGCCGTGGTTTCGTAAACGGCCATAGATGGCGATGAGCACAGGCGATCAACCCTACGCCATCTTGAATCATCAAATACCGGGGTCGATCGCCTGCACGCAGCGCCCTCTATTCTGACTTGGCTTGTTTGTTTCAACAGATTGTTAAAACCTTTTGAATGGATTCCTCAACCGTAATAGCCCGATCCATTAAGCCCGCCCCTTACGTGTTGACCAATCACAGCCTTGGCTACACAAACGAAAGTCCGACAAGAGTCCGACACGAGTAAAATCCTATTAGAAAATGTAAACATGCGTGCGCGTACTCATAGCGCACGCGTTCATGTCGTGCAGTGTGGCATTGAAGATACGCACATTGTGCTGCCCACGTGTACAGTGAAGATGTAGCCAATGCTGTAATTGGTCCACATGTTTAGGGGGCGGGGCTTAATGGATCGGTCTATTAAGGCACTCGAAATTAGGATGATATTATTAGTAACTGGCCCGCCAAGCCGCCCAAAGCGATACTTAACATGAGGTTTATAGGAGCCTGGGAACGCTCATCGGCTTGTGCTTAGGGGCAAACATAACAAAACAAAACCCAAAACACGCTACAGTCGTTGTCACGCTTTGATCAATTCAATGGCAATCGTTTATCAACTTCATATAAATCGCTCATTTTTAATGTCCTCCCTTCACAGTTGACTAATGTTAACGCTAATTCTGATAATGAAATTTGCTCTTATCATGATGATATTAAAATTACTGATGCCTTTGGCAATAAAAAATTAAGGATTTCATCTAAAGCCTTAAAAAACTATCATGTTCAGTTTAACCTCATTTAAAATCATAATCGCCATAAACATTACCGGCAACCAGTGTTCCCTTGTGAGTTACTACTGGCAAGCTTGAATTGATCAGCTATTCATTGGCATGACACTATTAATGAAAAGGACGAAATTTTACGTATACAGTCATTTTTGTGTACCTATTTTAAACTGCGGTTATGTTAATTTACTTCAAGGGTCTCGTAACTATCCTACTTCTGCAGAGAGTTTAAACCGATCAAACGGATGACTAAACCGCACAAACTGGTTTATATTAACTAGCCCGTACATTGTACGTAGTAAAACGTTAACTGCCAATAAAAATGTTATCTATGTAATTTAATAGAAATATAAGAGAGATTTTAAGTTAAGTTACCATACAGCAAGGACCCTGCTCCTTGGTCTAAACACACAAATTGGCTCAATCTATCATTCTCGGAAACATGCGCACGCTCAGAACTATGCAAACCATGTAAATTTGCCTGGTAAAGCCCAGTTCATACTTCACGCGAATGGCGAAGGCGAAGCGATTTTTCTTGCGTCACAATTGAAAACAGCGCGTACTGAATTGTTGCGTCACCAAAATTCGCTTCGCCTTCGCTTTCGCGTGAAGTATGGACCGGGCTTTAGTCTGCTGCCACCTAACGTTCCAAAGTCTCCAATTGGCTTTAAACCTTCATCTCTTTCATGTGACAGGAAAGGGTGTACTCGAAAACAGCAGTCTTCCACATCCACCCGTAGAAATCTTCAATGTCCAGCAAGACGTAAGATATCGATTCCGGGTAATTAGTGGAGCCAGTTCATTCTGTAACATGCAGTTCTCCATACAGAACCACTCCCTGGCGGTGATTGCTAGCGATGGCGGCTCGTTCCAGCCCCAGGTGGTCAACTACTTTAGAATCAGTTCTGGTGAGAGATATGACTTTGTCCTGACAGCCAATCAGCCCATCGGTAACTACGAGATCCACATCGTTGGCTTGCCGTGTACCAGTGTACTCGGTACACCTACTAAACAGGTAGCTTATCTGCATTATTTCAACGCGAGTGACATCCCATCGACCGAAGTAACTCTGCCTGATATCCCAATATTTGGGGATGAGAACACGTGGTGGCAAGTTTTTCAGAACAAATCAGTGGCCGATATAAACTCTGTTGGTAGGTACCAGTCTGCTTTCCAGCAATATCACTAATCCGACCAGCACTCGTTTATGGTGTTTTACACCACCAAAGCTATGGCCGCCATGTGACAGGACGTGACAATAACGCGTCAGCGCCTATTATATATCAATCAGTGTCCGGTTCGTAAGTGTGACGTCACGGCAGCATAAGCCACGTGCACTTTCACAAGATTGGCCCAACAAAAATCAGTTTGTACACACAAATGCATTGCCCATGCATTGCGGTGGTGTAAACGGCACGCCCATGAACGAGCTGCTCTTTTCTATTGCTTCATAATGAAGAATCCATTGTATAACTTAGATAACCTGGCAAGAATTAACCACAAGCAATGAGTTGACCGTTTGCTTGAGTAAAATCACGTGGGTAATATGGCATGGGTTGCTAGTGCGTAAAACGCTTACCCCTCTTACCACGGTGTCGCTGGTTCTATTCCCGGCTAGGACCTTATGTGCGAGTACAATTGTGCGTTGGTTCTCTCCTGTGCCACGTGGGTTTTTTTCTCCAGGCCCTCCGGTTTTCCTCCCGCCGGAATAATTTTTTTTTCGCATTCTGGCTAAGCTTTTGGGTGAACTGCATGTTGATTTTCCATTTTGTTTTAATGACTTTCCTGGGGCAATCTCTTGGTGGCGCACTGTATTGCATCTCTGTGCTCGTTCTGAACTCGGTAATGTGAACTAACGTGCATTTCTGTATAACGTATTCGATCCTTGAGCCGAGCATATAGTCGTGAAAATTGGCGGACATCTTAAAGTACACTTAAAGTACAACTTAAGACCTAGAGCAAAACTGATGGAAATCTGGCTGATAATTGACATTAAGTTGTATTTAAAGTCATAATTTGTCCCTTCAGTGCAAAGATTGCAGATAAACTAAACTCCAACTATAATGCATAGTTCTTTCGCTTTGTAATTAGTCCTTTGTTTAAACTTCCAACATTTTTTTCTAAGACCACTGTCACAAAGTCTAACTCTAGCAAATCTAAAAAGGATTGTATCACGGCTTTTTTTTTTTTTTTTTTTTTTTTAGATGTACGTTACAAATCAACGGACAAAGCTACAGAGACCCAATATTTCATTCACGTGGGACTGACGAGACATACGGACCCATCTACACAATCACCTAGAGCGTACCCACAGCTTAATAACATCTCATTCTACTTTCCTACGTCACCGTTACTGACTCAATACAGTGAGTTACCAAGGCACATCTTCTGCAATGAGAGCGACTTTGAACCGGGTGAATGTGAAGGAGATACCCTTTGCGCATGCGTGCACACGATCAATCTTAAACTCAATCAGGTGTGTACGCCCTAAAAAAACAACAACTCCCGGGTCAGATTACTGACCCGGATTCCGGGCCGCAGGGGGGGGGCCTGATCCATTTCTGGGTCAGGCTGACCCGGACACCGGTTAAAAGTGGGATTTTTCTGCGTCACTTTGACCCATTTCTGGGTTATTTTGGCGCAGATTTGGGATCAAACTGACCCGAAAATGGGTCAGGCCTCAAGGGACCCGGAATCTGGGACAATTCTGACCCGATAGTTTTTAGATTGTAATATTGTGAGAAAAAAAATTGTACGATAATGATTTTTTATTGCTGAATAGGTTTGGTTTTGATTTTGGTGACGTCAGCAAGGCCCTAGTTTTCGTCACGTTTTCTGATTAGTAAAACGGACACATTGCCTTCAAATCTCTTTAAATGTTTCTGTTTGGAATTGCTCCTTGTCCGTTTTAAGAGTTGTTGATGCAATACCACATCTACAGTGTGTTGTAATTAGTAGTGATTCAAAAACATACATTTTGCCTCTGGGAATAAAACCAGCGGAACACAGTGACACTCTTCATACATGCATACGGTCCGCCATTTTGTGGAGTCAATGTGGGGTCTTCAAAATGGCGGACTGCGTTCTGTTCCACTTAAGTTTTTAACAGATATAATTCCTTTCACCTCACATACGTACTAGAAGTTCCTCTAAACACATCTTAAACGTCCCATGGAACCGTGTGGAAGTGACGAAGCGTGGGCTTTTTTCTAGAATTTCTTCTTCCTACAAAAAACTCCATGACAGGTGTGATGTGTTTGGTCATCTCGAAATTGCTGTCTTAAACAAGTCAGCAGATAAATGTGTTTTGGTGCATATTGTTTTTCAGTATTATAGAAACCATGCTTTTTATCTATATATGCCAAAATATGTAATCTTTTATAACTTCAAACTTCAAGTAACATTTTTGATAATTTTGTGTGTTTTGTTGTAATCGTTTTTGTAAAGTGTGCTCTATTTAGAATGTTAAATTGGATTCCCTTCCTATTATTGGTTTATCGCTCTTGGTTACAGATAATTATAATTTAAAAATTAATAAAATAATAAGTGTAATCAAACAAAATCAATTAGGCCTATGCTCTTATTAAAACTTTGAACACAGTGACACCAAAAAGAGTACAACTTTTACATTTTATAGGCGCTGTGTAATAACAATAGGCCTACAGTTATGGACAAGTCATTACACAAAAACTATGCATACATTGTGTAATGTTTGTTGTATTATTTTACTTTACTACAGCAAATGGAATTGATCTTGGTCACTGCAGACACCTTGCCGATTTTACACCCAATGCACGTACATGGTATGCAGTTCAAGGTTGTAGCAATGGACAAGATAGAGGGCGCTACCATCGAAAAAGTCCGTGAACTGGATCGAAAAGGTCAGTTTTTGCCGAGGTTCTTCTGAACACCCGTCAACATCCAACAACACCCGTCAACATCCAATAACATCCGTCAACATCCAATAACACCCGTCAACATCCAATAACACCCGTCAACATCCAATAACACCCGTCAACATCCAATGTATTCACGTACTCAAACTTGGACATTGTATACAAGGGAATACGTTGGGTTATCCGCTAACCGATTGCAAGAGTCCTTTTCAATCAGTACTTTGCCATTTTTACCAAGACACAACTCGACTTTCTACAATTCTAGGTTTGATTAAACGCAACAACAATGGACCAATGAAAGACGTGGTGATCGTACCTAACGGGGGATACACCATCATTCAGATACATGCATGGAATCCTGGCTGGTGGATCTTTCACTGTCATATAGAATTTCATCTCGAGGTAAATTGAATTTCCTTTAGCACAACAAACCGATCACGATGGCGTGTCGTGACCGAGAAGATAAGAACGCCGGAGTCAAGCTCTGGTGTTTCTGATCTGAGTGTGGGTTCGAGTCCTGGGGAGGATTTCACAAAGCTCTAGGACTAGTCTTATCTTGAGTTCGGACGAGTAACTAGTCCTAACTTATAGGACTATAGTCATAAGTTAGGACTAGTTTTGTGAAATCCACCCCTGGTCGTGACTCTTGTGTCCTTAAGTAAGAAACTTAACCACTATTGCATCGTTCTTCGGTTGGGACGCAAAGCCGTAGGTCCCGTGTGTTGTGTAACGCATGTAGAAGAACCCAGTGTATTAATCGCAAAGAGAAGGGGTTCGCCCCGGTGTTCCTGGTTTGATCGGCTGCAGATTGCGCCGCACCTCATTATTACAAGTTTTTGGCTCGTTGTGAGTGGAATGCGCCAAAGTGTGTCATTTTCCCCCATTATTGTATACAAGCATTTCTAAACAAAACTGCCTGTCTTCTGAATATGCCTCCATAATTGCCTCTGTTCTGTTTGTATCATTACACCCTTACTTATTACCGTTGGTTTTCTTAAATGTTGTTGTCGTAATGACCTTCTGCAGTGATTATTTAATGTATATTTTGCAATTTGGAAAAAAAAATGTTAAGATGAGAGAAATGAACAAAGAAACTACAACAGTTTTTTTTAAGGTCTTTTGGCAAGAAATCTGGTGATGCAAATTGAATACACGTATTTACAATATTATTATTTTTCACTTTTTATAGCAATGTTGTATTTTAAACAGAATGGTATGGCGTTAGTGTTCCACATTGGAAACCCTGATGATCTCCCACCAATACCGGAGTCATTTCCCAGATGCAGCGCTTGGCCGAGGGATGCTGCAACAAATGTCAATTACACATCGCAGTCCGGTAAACCCGGCAATTGCGACCAATTGCAAAGCAGTGATGTTTCACCGTTATTATGGACTGTTCCACTAGCTGCGATCATAGGCTTGGCTGCCGGTGTGTTTATTGGTGGCTGTTGCGCAGTGACGCGTTTGAAGAGCGGCACTAACGGATCTACAAACCGAGCTCCTTCATTTTACGGCGCTACTTATTCGTAGGGCACACTTGTATCTGAGCTGAAGCCGACTGCACAATAAATAAACTCCGCGAGCTGCCTGCTCAATTTTAGCCGGTTACCTTGCGACACAGGAACAAAGTGCGGGTTGACAGTGACAACAAATGATCCGGATAATATCTTAAGTATTTTATTTGTTTTCATTGACAATAAATTAATTGTACAATTAACGCCCAAAAATAACTAATTTGAAATTTAAAAGTTATCACCACTTTGTGCAAAAAGATTGATGTTTCAAAAATAAATTTTTAACTATTGTGTATTAATGATTAATTAACAATTGATAATTTAATAATTAAATTCAACATACAAAAGATGTTCAGATATTTAATAACAATAATAATTTCAAAAAAAAATCAAATGTTATCATCAACGTTGATGGAAAATTTACACAAGGTATAATATTTCTAATACTTGTACACAGGCATCTTTCAGCAATACCAAAAGTGAACTTAATTTCAAAAAAATAAAACTTGAGACAATATTCGCATCGCTTAAGACCATATTTCTTCTTGAAAAAAAAACACAATAATTTGTTCACTTACAATTTGCCATTTTTGACAAATAAGTGTGATCTTAAATATAAAAAAAAGTTGGGTTTGCTAAGCAAACTGAGACATGATTTAACCCATTGTCTAAAATAGTGTAGATTAGTTAATGTAATGTTTACCAATATCCACCTGTGTTATTCGAACTCCGTAAAGGTGGAACCTCCTCAATAATTGATTAGGGTATAATTTTGTGTGCAGATTTTTCCCAGAGATACCAGGAGGCTGGTACCCGGAACAGCTATACGTAAATGGTGCCGCTTCGCTGGTATTAATATGTCGACCTTAAAAAGAAAGAAAAAAAATCACGTAGAATTCTTAGTTTGAGTAAACTCATTGTTTCACTAAATTATTCGAAATTGGTGATATCACGGCAATCCTCGAACCCTGTATACATGTAGTGTAAGCAAATTAAAACGTGTGCTGTGTAAGGGTTGGTGTGTATTTACATAGCCAACTGCTTTGCACAAAACCCAAAATGTTCTGAATGTTAGCTAGGCCTGAGATTATAAAGTCCACACCTGGACTTGACCCACTGATCTTCTGGTAAACTCGATGGTGCCTCACAAAGTGCAAAGTGCTATCCTTATTTAAAGTGAACATCAAGTATAAAAGGAGCACAAAAAACCCAAATGACGGCAAATAAATGCAACAAGAATTCACAAGAATTGTTCAAGTCAGCCGTCCAATACATTGGTTATTAGAGCAGCGATCCTGAAGATTTTCGTACACAGATTAAATTATGTGATGTTATTAGAAACGATAGTAATATCACTGTCTGACTTTCAAAGGTCAACAGTATACCTTATTGATGGAACATTACTGGGTTACTGTCACTTGTTTTCGCTTTATATGATGCTTAAATGGATACGTTGCCTTCAAATCTTTTAAAATGTTACTGTTTGGAATTGCTCCTTGATCCTTTTTAAGGGTTATTCGTGCAATTAAAACACCCACGGTGTGTTGTAATAGACCGATCCAATAATCCACGACCCTTTACGTGGTGACAAATCACAGCCACGGCTACGCCACCGAAAGCCCGACATGATAAAATCCAATGGAAAATGTAAACATGCGTGCGCGTTCATGTCGCGCACTGTGGCGTTGAAGAGACGCACATTGTGCTGTCCACGTTTATGGTGGTGAAGTAGCCTATGCTGTGATTGGTCAATATGTTAGGGGCGGGGCTTAATGAATCTCTCGGATATACAACCAGCGGAACCACACTCTGCATAGAAACCTACCATCCGCCATTTTCGCAGAGTCAAACATTTTGTTCTACAATGAGGCGGACCACGTTCTGTCGCGAAATTAAGCCAAAAACACACAATTCCAAAGGATATTTTTGTGAATCATTATCATTCTACTTAAAAAAAAATAAAAAATTTGGCCAACCATATTCATTTTTTAACAAACGCTTTTAGACCCCCTAAAGCGCCCGATCCGACGGCAGCGTGTCCATTTTTTTTTTAAGTCTACAAGGAACATCGGTATAACGGTATTACCCAGCAATTAATAGTTGTAAATGCATTAATTAGGAACCGGTAATAAACCGTACCCGCATCACCATTGTGATGGGTACGAGTATGACTCAAGTCTGAATAAGTTTACGGCTGTAGCCCTTAGCCCGGCACACGGTCTTCGTTGTAGTATACAGAGGTTTCACGTGACGTCACCCGAGCTCTTTTTCTAATGCCGTGTGTACAAACAGACGCCGGAACGCATTCAGCAGGCGACGCGCCAGCCATTGAGTTTGTACATGTCCGTACCCAACATGGCTGCGATACGAACTTTTCCCGGGGTCATGCAACCTCTCTATACCAATACTTTATGGATTATTAAATATGAAAACTAAACTTATCATTTTAACTCGTCAGATTGCAAGCGTAAATTCAAGTGATGTCTGATTAATGTTAATAAACTGTCCTGCTTGTGCTGTAGTTTACAGCATGGTAATTTTTTTATGTAAGAGGTCTTGTCCTGTGGCCCCGGCCGTTTCCAACACATCCCAAAACAATCATAAGTAAGTTGACTGGCCTACAGTCGGTAAAGGCCAAGCCATCTTTTTGTCTCCATTCATGTCCCTATCAAATGTCTTATAAGGCGACGGAGGGCGCATGCGCTCTCCGGGGTAACTAGACATAGGCGCCATACCAACATGGTTCTTTTTAGCGAACCGGGATGACGTAGTTATGGCGTACGTGTTGCTACGGTAACACTTCATTGTTGACATACAGAACACCTCCCGGCAACCTCTTCGGAAGTTTGGGTTATAGCAACTGTAGATGATTGGGTTAGAGGCGCTGGATCCAAACGCGATCCACACAGTAGCTATATAGACCTTGGGCAGGGGAGTGTAATCGGCGCTGGCAGCAAACCAAAGCTGTAGGACAAAGAAAGGTCCCCATGATATGAAGTAAACAGTTGAGACAATCATTAACATCTTGACCGTCTTGACTTTAGTGCGTGGCACGGCGTTGGTTGTCCTCTGGAGTGTCCGCCCAGCTCCTACGCCCACCCTCCAAATATGTCTTACAATCCTCGTGTACACTGTGAAAACTATAATCAAAGGTAGTAAATATTCAACAAACACCACGAGTGCAGAGTACACGATGCCCTGCGTTGAGTAAGAGATGAATGTGTCGCAGAATGGGTGGCTGGCTGAATTATTAGACATAGCGACTTCAAAAAAGTAAAAGGCTGGGCAGGAAAGAATGATGGCCGCAAACCAACTCATAACAATCATCTTTTTGGCTTTCCCCCGCGTAATCTTGAAGCTGAGAGGGTATAGTATGGTATAGAAGCGATCCACTGAGATTCCCACCAAAACGAACACAGTCACACTGGGAGCCATGTATTGCACAAACCGAACCACTTTACATACGAAGTTGCCGAACAACCAAGTCTGGGTGGTTATTCTTATTAGGATCAATGGCATGCAGACTAACGCCATCAAGAGGTCGGCAAGGGCCAATGATACCACGAAGTAGTTTGTGGTACTTTGTAACCGTCTGCTTCTCTTCACAACGAGTATAACCAGACAGTTACCGAAGACGGCCATTAGCCACATGATGACGGCAGTTAAGACCTGGAGGACTATCTGCCAGGGATGTTGTTCGTTGGGATTCGACGGTGTAAACGGTGACACTGTTGTCTTCATGGTTGATGATTAACTAATCAAATTGTTCCTGTGAGTTGAACTGTCACCACGAAGAAACATAGCATCACTCAAGAACGGCTTCCGCTCGAACTGAGTAAAACCAGGTTATATACTTTTATATAACATATTTTAAGAGCCTCGAAACATAATTTGTAGCTACTTTGAGCGCAGGGTAGGGATGGAGGAGTTGATCATAAACAATCCCCCATTAAGACTATAATGGGTTATCTTTTCGTTGACATTATTGATACCATAGGCACGAGTACACGGCTTGGTGTTAATGAATGACACCAAACTGCATTATGAGTTAGCGTGTAGGCCTATATGGTTTCCACGGTGTCCATGCCAAAATGGAAATCTCTCGGTTGGGGAGAATGAGCTGAATGAGTTGCTTAGCGCATTAGCAGAAATGGGTAACCAGCCAAAATACTATGTTCTGTGTACTGGTTGTAACTGGTTGTAACTGGTTGTAACTGGTTTTTCACTGGTTATAACTGGCTCCCTGTTTGTTTGCCTGTCGTGACGTCAACGAAATCCAGGGGGTATTTTCCTTGTGAGGTTTGGCAAAACATGACCGCGCACTCTGATTGAGATAGGCCTAAGTAAATCAACGGATCAGTACGAGCATCCACCGAGCTTGACGGTAAGCCAAACGTCTCCATTTCAGATCAACTTCATCCAGCCACACTGTGTGCAAACAGATCTGTGAAATAAATAGGACAAACACCGATTAAAGGGGTAAAACTATACAGTTGGTTGTCATTATTGTTTTGTAACAAGTGACGTTTGAAAATCGCGTCACAGGCTGTTTCCCTTTTAATTATGGAACAACAATGACAAAACTAATAATTAACATTTTTTTTATCAATTGTATTCTCGGTGCCGATGCTGGTTTTAACATGTACAGAAATAGCTATATTAATATTTTAACTTGTATATTTTGTTGTTATGCAAGACACAATATCATTTATACGACTACATTGAATGCAGTTAGATGTGTTATAGGAAACTATAACTAGTAGACTAGTTAAATTGTGGGTACAACCATATAAAAATATCTTTTGGGAGGAGTGGTGGCTCTGAAAAGAGCCGGTGTGGTCTCGACGTTTCGAACAGTAGGCCTACACTCTGCTCGTCTTCAGATGTGCTATCGTTTACCATAACATCAAACTAATTACCACATCGTGTGTTTACCAAAATGGTCTACGCATTGTCATGTCTCCATACACACTTATCTAAATATATATAAATACAATCTTGCTGAGAGTCTCATCTAATTTTGTCTTAAGGGCTGTACGTACACGTTGGAATGGCTCGAGGTTTCTACGATAGGCGCAGCATGAGATGAGTTATTAACAATGACCTTTGTCTGTGCAATTACTCAGAAACGTTTGTTTCTTGTCGTTTAGATTAGTTGCTTAGCAACGTATCTTGTCTGCCCGTTGCTAGGTGCAAACCGGGCATGTTGTCAAGTCAACGACATATGTTTTTTAATGAGCCCCATTGTTTTGAATTGAGCAGACACGCTCTGTGATTAGTTGAAGACGGTTTGTTCCGTTCAGTATCGATACTAAAATTGGAGTAAGCGATAACATTCACTTAAAGCCACAGCTCAAAATTGGTAAGAAAGAAAAACAAATGTTTATAGATTTATATACACCTTACACGGTATAAAGATAATGATGGTAAAATATTGTTGTCTGGAGTGTTATCGTTTTTACTAAGTATAAATGAAAAGATATCCAGAATTTATTTTCGTCTTTTGTCAGACAAAAACCTCTGCCTAAGAATACGTACAAAAAAGGTGAATGCATTTTCACCGTTTTCTCGCAAATGGAACAACGAGATGAGCTGACATTTTCACAGGTTGGTTTTAGTACATCTTGATTTGTGCAAAGAATGGAAGCATTTACAGACACTTTACCAATGTTGGGCTGCCGCTTTAAAAGACGATGGGCACGTCCTTCGCTTAATCGCATGCAATCCTTCTCCACAATCATTTTAAATACATATTTATATATATTTTTACACACTTTTTTCTGTGAAATATTTCCCCCTTAAATGCTGTCATATTCGAGAAAACTGTATCTGAAAACCCCGGGAAACGCAACAGCTGATTTCGGTTGAAACAACCGAAATTAAAGACAATGTGTTTACGCGCTGAAAAGTGTACTCGTTTTTTCCCCACTATTTTCTCCTGACTCAGACGACGGATTGAGCCCAAATTTTCACAGTTTTTTTTCTTCAGGTATATATTGAATCAGATAAAGTAAGAACACTGCACCATCAGCTTTAGCAACCCTGTATAATGCCGTGAAGACCTTATCATAACACTGTCACAACACTCGTGTTATAAGGCAATGGTCGCATCAAATCTTATATTTACTTGACTTCAGGTGACAGGTGTTCCTGGCCAATATTAACAAAACTGTGGTGCGTTATCAAGCTATTAAATTCACCCTTTTCCAAACCAAATCATTCTATTCTTTTTTCAATTTGTGCATTAATTTTCGTTTTCGTGACGATTTTGTTCTTTTCATTCAAGATTGGTTAGGTTTTCGTTTCAGGCGATCGAAATAACAAGTGCACCCTTTAAAAACAAAACTCGAAAGACTAACATAATATTGTGCCGTGTAATAAAATAGGCAAGGGCCTTCGGCTCATTATATCGATCTGTCAAATTTGGAACAAGGTTTACAAAGAATTTGGATGAATCTGTAACAAACCATAAATCGTTATGTTTGCTTTACTTGTAAACGTGACCGCTTTAATTCGATGAAATAACCACAGGTTGCATGCAGCGGTGTCAACTATAAATCTCGTAATTTTTTGGGGAAGTGATAAAGAAACAGTCTGGGGGCTTTTGAAGCACTCATTCAGTGCATTTTTTTATTTTATTGTTTTATTATTTTTATTATGATTTTGATCTAATACGCTGGGGCAAGAAGGGACAAGGGTCATGCCCACACCCCGCTGCTTACACCATTGGTTGTATGGAAAGACTAGAAGCTGGAGTATATTGATCTTCCAAAAACCAATAATGTATATTACTTTTGAAGGCAAAGTACATTTTGTTGGAACACACACAAAATAATTTAAAAATCATGCTTTTTTTTTTTTCTTTTTTTTTATGAAGTGGACCGTTCAATGGATTTTAAGCATCACCGTTGCCTGGCAACACTGATGTCGATTCTACCAAAAACAACTCTGGGAAAATAGTTGTGTGTGTTGAGTGGTAACAAATTGTGGTTGAATGGTTGTGCCTGTATTAATAGAGAATGAGTTTCCATGGCAACACTTCAATAAAAGACGCACACAAGACGGCAGACTACTGTGTGTGACAAACAAATACGCGGTCTCCCAACATAAATTAACATCAACGACAACTAACCACTGTCTGCAAATATGGAAACTTGCAAGATAATCCAATCGGGCAATGTATTTAATTCGAAGTTTCATTTTAATCGATATATTTGTTTAATTCTTAATCTCGTTTAGCGATTCGAAACGCACTTTCATTGCATTTTTTTTTATTCCATGGGTGGATTTAGATATCAAGGCATACTTCCAGAAGCCCCCCCCCCCCCCCCACCATACACACCCCCGCCAGCTATTTAGTTTATGCAAGAACTAGTTGTGACAAACATAATTTTTTTGGAACTATTCCAATGCGCCCATCATTCGGTTTTAAAAACGCACCATCAGTTCGTGAAAATGGGCCCTCTAGTCCTTCAATTTGATCTTTCCTGGTCACTGAAACTTGATGAAGGTGCCTTTTATTCATGTTTCCATACCAATAATGTTTTCCTTTGTCATTTGATTTATAACCCCCTTTTTACTTTTTTGAAGTACTTTTACGTTGGCTGCTGTCGTAAAGCCATACTGCTTGTGCCACATACGAAGTGATTAATAACCGAAATTACATGACACAGTCTAGAACCTTAATTTACAATGTAACTGTGTCTGATATTGCATATATGGATCACACATCAAGTGTGTACCTCTCACACGTATTACCTAGTTCAAGTGACATCCTGTCTATCGTGTATAGACAATGCGACCCAGTTAAAGTTATATAAAAAAATATAATTATATATTTTATTTATTTTATTTTTAAATCTTCGGACATAATACTATGTTGGCAGGGGTCATCCAGGGTATAAGGCAAAAGTTTTAAAAACTGTCACCAAAGTGATGTGCCCTCCCAGACCTATAGGCACCCCCCCCCCCATTTGGCATTATTTCGATTGTCAGAATCGAAACGAGCAATGATGATGATTGTGACAGTTGTTCAAATCATATTTCCTTGATTCTATAAGTATTACCGACAGAAATAATTCCCTGGAAGACTGTATTAATTTTAATAAGTAATTTCTTTATTATTGAAATTTATCACCCCTGATTACCAATCTTTTTTTTTTTGTCTATTTATTTATTTATTTATTTATTTTTCATCAAAACAAATGATCAGTAATCCTCTGACGCACGTGTCTCATTAATATTCAAGAAATCCACCCAATTAGGCTCTCAACATTCATGAGAATATGATCTTTTAATGTAAGCTTAATGTAAATATATTTTTTGAAAGGGTACAACATTTCAGCAGAAAGGAATTCGGTTTGAGTTGGGTCTTTTTTTTACCGGAAATTCCGTACATTTTAATGACATTCAGACATTCAAAAAGACAAACACACAAACACACAAACGGACAAACAAACAAACAAAGACATCGGTGGCATCTTAAAAATAGTGCATTTGTTTTAAGAATAGTGTAACACGTTTAACTATTAATTTATTTTCTTATGAGAGATGGGTCGCCAATGTTCAAGATTTAAAATCTTAAGACGTTCCGAAGTTCTCAAGGCGTGTGCTTCATTAAAGGAAGCTGTGAATTCATTTCATCAAATGCAGAGCCATAACAAAATTGTTATTATTTAAAAAGGAATTATTATCCGGTCGCATTCAAAACAACATACAGGGAAAACAAGCTATAGGGTTGTACACAAAGCGCTATACGGCTAGTCTTATCTCGAGTTAGGACAAGCATGGAGGTAGAAAGTAACTAGTCCTAACTTTAGACTGGTCATAATTTTTAGGACCTGAGGTGTAAGTTAGGACTATTTTTATGAAACCCACCCCTGAGACAACAAGCTCGGGGCTGTATTCTCTACAGGAGCTGAGAAAGATTACAGGAATGTTACATTGTCCCACTGACCAGGGCACTAATGTGAGGCGCATTGAGACGTTATTGTGAAATGAGCCTATTCGGAGCTGTTATTCTAAACAACATTTTTTAAAATCCCAAATCGGCAATAGCACATAATCGTCCAAGTGAAAAAGTTTATGCTAATTTATCTTGCACCGTCAATATTGTTCAATTACGATTATCATCACTCAACTGTGATAATGGTGTCTGTGCTGAAATGAATTGCAACCTTGGGGCTAAATAAGATAACTAATGGAACACCGTAACAGTGTTCTTGTTACATGGAGAATCGTAGATAAAAATACATTTATAGTACGTCACCCGGATATCATTTTACTGACAGATAAAGGAGTTCATTTATTTCAGAAGGAAACCATCTAGCTTTCAATGTCAAAATGACCCTGAGTTTGTTTGTTTGTTTGTTTGTTTGTTTGTTTGTTTGTTTGTTTGTTTGTTTGTTTTTTTTTTTTTTAATAAATCACTGGTTTTAATGATTAAATAATAGTGATAATTATTGCCAGGGGTCTGGTTGTACACATCTTTTGATGACAGTTTTTGTACTATTGTATAACCTAGACAGCCCCTGTCCAGCTGTTAACGTCTGTAAATGAATGTCTGAAGATTTAAAATAAATACAATAAATAAATCATAACAACATAATAGTTCTTATAAAGGTTTCACCAAAAAATGGTCTTAAAAAAAATCAGTTTTCCCTTGTGGTTTATTGTTTGATAACGAAAAAAAAAATAGAAATAAGAAATTGAGATGTAGTGCAGGATGTATGCGTTCATAGCAGGGAGAGCATGTGTTCCTATATTATTTTTTCAGCATTGTTTAGGTCATTGTTATTCTTTGATGTTCCTGAGATGTACCTGACTGTTGGAACTATTGACATGATTGTTAAAGTGTTGGGAACCTAAATTCAAAACCTTGCCAAGTCAAACGACAAAGTTCCACACGCGTCTTATGAGACGGACATCCAAAACGGTAAATGCATGCTTTTGAAAAGGTTACAGACTTCCTACCTTTTGGTTTGACGTCGTTTCAGCGAGGCAGATTCACACCAGAACTCGGTTCATTCTCCGCAACTGCTCCTTCGCAACTGTTGACATCTTCTCGCCAGAATATGTCTCAACAAAGAAGATCCATTGGCGGTTTAAAACACGGTGGCATTAGCATATGCCGACATGTTGGATTCTAACGTCTCCCCATCTCACCCATTACTAACTGAAACACTGGCTTTATAGCTATTTGTATATCCTCAAATACTATCACCATGTTATCGAGATTTGCATGTACACACTTCAGCAACATCTGACGATGTAAAGTGGATAATGAATGTGGGCGTACAGCATCTACTGCTCTGTTTGCGTTTTACCATTGTGTACACGATGTTGACTGCGCTGTCGTTTTACGTATACCACTTTTGCGCTCACGAGAGCACGGCACGTAAACAGGCATCGAACAAGCACATCCGTCCAATATAATATCATTAACATAATATCTGTATGCGAAGATATAGATGCTCGTTACCAACGACGATGGGCTTCTTCTGTGCGTGGTTGGCTACGAACTGTTTACCAGTCTGGCATTATTACCTCGTCTAGTAAGTGTAGGCCAAACAAACAACATTAAAAAGTCGACATCGAAAATGCATTCGAGGATATTTTAATTACATGTTTAGTTTTAGTTCATCTGTGAAATTTGTAATTAAATATTCATTGCAAAATTTTCGAGACAACTGCGTCGGCCTATACGTTATAGTTTTTTTTGGGTATGTTTGTGCAGATTTCATGAGATAATAATATTTCAACTCAAGGACGGCAACTTTTATTAGCAGTGATTCAACTTATCCCAACACGGCATTTTAAGTCGACAAATATGTCTACTTTGGCACTGTTGAGACTTATAATAATTCGACACATCATGGCCAGATCTCAAGGCTCTGCTTACCGCGAAATTCTGCGCTTACAGCCCATTGACTCGTGCGCTTTACCGCGAGAGCACACTCCAGCGGTAAGCGCACACTCCAGCGGTAAGTAGAGCCATAATACTGGAACCTGTACACTCTAAAAAACTCCTGGGTCAGATTTGACCCGGATTCTGGGTCCACCGTGGGGCCTGACCCATTTCTGGGTCAGTATGCCCCGGAATCTGCGTCAAAATGACTAAAAAAAATGGGTTAAACTTACACAGAAGGCGAGATAAAAATCCCATTTTTTTAAAGCCAGGTTCCGGGTCAGGCTGACCCAGAAAGGGGTCAGGGTCCCTGGGACCTGGAATCCGGGTCAATTCTAACCTGGTAGTTTTAAGAGCGTGGGTCTGAGACCCTTTATAGTTTTCATGACTGGACCACCGCTGAACCGCATCCCAAATCCCTAAACTTGAGCATGTCCTCACATCATTTGTACTTCGCACTGGATGGAGCAACACGATTTTGAAGATTTCATGCAATTAAATGAAATAACGCATATGAAAACACCTTCTCGCATAAATGTTTAGTCTATGGATAAATGTTTTTGAATCTGTGCTGCCTAAAAATAAAAAAGTTTCCACCTAAAATAAAAAAAAAGTCCTGCGTAAAAAAAAAATCTATATAAAAAATAAATAAATAAATAAAAAAGGTCGCCCATAGGTGTCCATTTTAGAACACAATAGTTTACAGCATATTATAAAAAAAAATGCAAAATTAGAACTTTTCCGACCATCCCAACCAGGATCAGGATTTCTCTAGCTACAACCAACCGTGAACAAATGGGTATTGTCTAGAAAATACACCTGGCTCACAACCTTCATTATAAAAGCTTATCAAAGTATTATTACAACTTTTATGGTATTTTGAATGTGGTGTATTGTCTTTTTTGTTCAGTTGTTTCAGAAAATTTGGCTGTATTGGCTGGATTTTTTCGAACATCAAAATTATTTTGCTATCTGCTGCAGTCTTAAAACAGAACCTTGTTTTTTTCTTCAATATTTCGTGTGCATGGCAAAGGGGGGCGTGGGAGGTGTTCGTGTTCCCATGTTGTCTGGCGCCCTCTGTCGTGCACTATTGTATCATCTACGATAAAAATGGCTGCAAGTATGACAGATTGTTGGTGACGAAGGCAATGCTATCGACAACTATCGGGAGGATAATTTCTACGGAAAGGTCGTCGGTGGTCCTTGTAGGATACTTGAAGGGCTTCAAGATTATTTGAAATACAAAGACAGGGAGATCAAAATGGCGTCCATCATTAAAGGGCAGATTATCAAGCATCTTTCCAAGTAAGTGATTTGTCATTCAACTCGTCTCATTTAGTCATTGAGCATTGAATGAAGTAAAGAAGTGCTTTGATTTGACGTATGGTGTTGTGGTGGGATCGCCTACATGTACAAATTAACACTTTACTTAGCTGACCACCGTCGTAGTTCTTGCATGTCTTGCTTGGTTTACGTCCCTTGGTCAGGTGGTCCACGACTGCCGGGAGGATCGAGGGTTACTTTTTTGTTTTATTCAAATTTTAGATCAAATGTCGATGATGGCTTAGTACACTGTACACTACTAGTAGTACTAGACCCAGTCAGTAACTGGGGCGCTGTACTCCTTTTTTGAGATTTTTGACATTATCTGTCGTACTAGCGCCCCAGTCCGTGGTATATTTGGAAAGTGCTGCGAAGTGGTTTTTTTCTGAATCAGTTACAAAATTGCGACAAAGACTCGACAGAATTGCTTAAAAATCGCCTACTGGCTTCTCCAAGTATTTACGGTGAAATAAAATGCATTTAATTGTACTAAAAATTTGGGCTAAAAATCATCGATTTGGAGGACCAAAAATGATCGTGAGTACTTAAATGCATTTTATTTCACTGTAAATACTTGGAGAAGCCAGTAGGCGATTTTCAAGCAATTCTGTCGAGTCTTTGTCGCAATTTTGACAATTTTGTAACTGATTCAGAAAAAAACCGCCTCACAGCACTTTCCAAATATACCACGGACTGGGGCGCTAGTACGACAGATAATGTCAAAATCTTAAAAAAGGAGTACAGCCCCCCAGTTACTGGGTCTAGTACTGTACAATGTACATAACTTAAGTTAACATGCTGTTACTAATTGTAAAGTTAAACTTCATTATTCATAACGTTGGTTGACGCTGTCATGGTTGTATTGTTAACCAAGGTTATGAAGTTTAACTGAATTTACGGGAACAGCCATGTGATGTATAAATCTTATTTGGGAGGAAAACAATTTGAGGGCTGTCATGCTTGTATGCTTCGTTCTTGGAAGGGCAAGGGCACCAAGGCATTTTCTCCACTAGTAAAGGGCACCTCTGTGAGGAAACTGTCAATTTCTATTGGAACATTTCAAGGGCACCAAGGCAATGACCAGGGGCAATGGAGGCAATTGCCTCCATGAAGTATCGGACCTGCAATTTACTTTCCCTGCATAGTCAGATAGTCATACTCACACATAGTCACAAAGGCTCATGAATCTATAAACATTTGTAAGTTGTCACAAATTTTCATTGACAATGTCTTTCAAACTAGTGTCATAATAACACTTATAGTATAACTTAGATTGTTACCTTGTTAAATATTGGTAGTCTTTTGAAACACTTGTGTCTAGATCCTGTTTCATTTGTAAAGAGAAATTGACAAGAAAATAATGTATTTTCAGTCACCTAAAAAAAAAAAGAAGAAAAAGCTATTGCAGTATTGGGCGGCATCCAATTAAGGACAGAAAAATGTCATAGTGCAACGGGCGAACTAAAGTGCGCCCTCAGTATGTGCCAATCTTCCAATGTTGCCGAGTTGCGACAAGGAGCAGTGCGAGTCCAAAGAAATTTGGGCCCCATTGAACAAGTGGCTAAAAACAGTATGAATGAGTGTTGTACTTTGCTGGAAACTTTTGAGATTTTAATTACAATCGTAATTAAGGATGAATAGTGTTCATATCATAATTGGATTAACCCTAACTCCCCTGAACGATTTACTAGGATCCTTCCCCACTCTAACAAATTGCAACACCATATGGGTAACTCAACACCTAAACTGTGGTACTCTGATTATGGTGGTGTGTCTGAACCCATGTACATGTAAAGCATGATCAGTTTATTCATGCAGTCCCCAGTCCATCAAAATCCAACAAAACCTGCTGTTAAAGTTTGATGGAATAGGGACTGTAAGGGTTAAGCTCCATGAGTTTGGAGAAAAGTGCTTTGCAGGCCATTTGAAAAATTCCTTTGCGATTACTGCGATATGAAACTCACCTCCAGTTCACACGGCACGCAGGCTCACTCTCGGAGACTTCGTCGACAAACTTTAAATCAGACAACTGATGCATATTTTTTATGTCAAAGTGGAAAGTAATTCTTCAACAGCAATAATAAAAAGACATTTTGTACAGCACTAGTTTGTGACCACTTTTGATTTGGCTTGTAAGTTTTTTGCATATTTTTGTGTTGTTGATTGTTCTGCTTTTCTGCTATTTGGGTTGGCATGGGTGGCGTGGGCATAAAGCGCTCGGCTCTCACCAATGTGTCCCTGGTTCGATTCCCGGCTAGGGCTATATGTGAGTAGAGTTGTGCGTTGGTTCTCTTCTGTGCCATGAGCGTTTTTCTCCAGGCCATCCGGTTTTCCTCCCTCCGGAAAAACCAAACACTTCTGACTTCAGGCTGTGCTCCATAGTAATCATATGGGTTGATGTGGCTGGCTGCCAAAGGCGCCCTTGAATGCCTGCAGCTCGAGCACGTTGTTGCCGCGTCCTTCAGCTTCTTAGAGTGCCAGTAAGGATATTTACATTTGTAGCCTCGCAAATTATATTATTATTATTTTCATTTTGACTTTCAAGGTTTGCAAAGAACCTCTCCCAAGATAGGATCAGACTAAGCACACTGAAAGGAGAGGGAAATCTGACCGACTTGGAGTTGGACGAGGAAGCGCTGATGGAAGTTTTAGAGTTCCCGTCTTGGCTTGTGCTCAACAAGGTCGTGTGTAACAAGGTCTCCGTCAAGGTAAGTTAACATTGCAATAATAATAATGTTCAGCTTTATTTATTGATGGTAGCTTTGTCACCACGAAGATGATTTTCAATGGTCCATCATAAAACATATTACGTTAAAAACAAAACAAATACATACAAAATTAGTTACAAATAGATGATTAAAAAAATCACTAAAAAGAAGGCTCATAGGCTTGGGATTAAACACTAAAACAAAGGGAGTCAAAACAACAATCAGATGTGCCATTCATCACCCTGAAACCCATTAAAACCAGAGACAATCAAAGATACAATGAGAGATGGGAGTCTAAAGAAATGAAGTATAAAAAAGTAGCAACCAGGAATCCTTAACCCTAACCACCCCAGGTCAGTCAAAATCCAACATGGGGTATTTTTGGACTTTGGATGGTTGGGTTCTGTGAATCTTGTCTCTGCTGTTGGACTATGGCTGGTTGAGTACCAATGGTTCAGGGGACTAGTGTTGGACTTTGGCTGAGTGTGGAAAGTACGGTGTAGTACTACATGTAAGATATGCAACCCTGTTGGACTTTGGCTGAGGTGTGGAAAGTACTATGCAAACTGTATTGTTGGATATTGATGGGCTTGGTACTGTACTCAAATAATCATGCTATACCCATGTCATACAATGTAACATACCCAGTCAGCCAAAATCAAACAGCACAAGACCTACCGGAGCATGATGGGTTGTGTACTGACCCCACAAGTGTACTTAGTGGAGTATGATGGGTTGAGGAGGTCTCCTAGTAAATGCTTAGGGGGTTAGGGGTAACCCTTTCTACCTGCTTCCATATTTCCTGTGCGTGACTAGCCAGCAAGACCACTGGGAAACTTGCCAGCTTTTTCACTTGTCCATATTTCATATAGACCATGTGACCCTTGTTTACAAAAGAGTGACCTTGTACATTCCAGGGCAATTACTGGCAGGCAAGATACTGCATGGGACATATGAGAAATTTTACATTTTGTATCATAATTTCCACATAATTCAATGGCTATTAAAATGAGAGCTGAACTAGTTGTGAGATGTGCCCCTTTCCTTCATATCCAAAGTTGATGACAATCGGACAGTGCAATCTCCATAAAATGAAAGATTTAAAGTATTTTCCCATTGAGCCGTGTACATATCCTGCCTGCAGGAAGTCCAGGTTCTGTGGCTCTTTTGTAAACATGTGATGTCACAGGTAACATGGTCTATTGAATAGACTGAGCTTAGGGGGCATTCCTTTTCAGTGGGGTGGGGGCCGAGGGGCCATGTTTTTTATTGCACTACATGAGGTATCTAAAAAAAACTGTGAGCCCCCCGCCCTTGATGGCGAGCTATTTCTTATTCGGGCCTGATACTTCCGGAGGCAATGGAGGCAATTGCCTCCGTTGCCCCTGGTCATTGCCTTGGTGCCCTTGAAATGTTCCAATAGAAATGTACAATTTCCTCATAGAGGTGCCCTTTACCAAGGAGAAAATGCCTTGGTGCTCTTGCCCTTTCAAGAACGAAGCAATCAGGCCTGAATGGGTAGGGACGCTTTCAATCCTGAGCTCAGGGGGCATTGCTTTTCAGTGGGGTGGGGGCTCAGGGGTGAGATTTGTGAGGCCCCCCACCCCCACCCCTCACCAGGGCCAGTGGATGATAAAAACTACTGGCCCTCCAGAAAAATTGGTGGCCCAGATGCTACTGGCTATTGAAAACAAATTCTGAAAAGTTGGGCAACATTTGGGTAAGATGACCTGGCAGGTGTGGGCTCCCTCACTCTTGAACCCTGCTGGCGATAGATTCCCAATAGACGCCATCTTTACAGGCAAATTGCATTTTGGCTTGCAGGCATGTCAAGCGCTCAAATTATTAACGCAGCCGCGTTGTTCACTAACCAATCATGAAACGAGTTTTGTGAAATGCACGCGTTCTGCACGCTGTTCTTACGCGAAACACACAGTGTGTTCCAAATTGCAAATAAACACTTGTGGCTGATTTATGTCATATTATACACATATGGACTGGCAATGAGGGAAATAGTGCAACCCGAGGGCCTGTGAGTGACCAGGAGAGGGTCCTATTTCCCGAGGCCGAGGGGTGCATAGACGTGCACTATTGCCCGAATAATGCCAGTCCATATGTGTTTTACAACACACCTCAGTCCAAAATGTCGGTTAGAGGAAAGAGGAAAGAGGAAATTGCAGTTTTTTTTGGCCAGAGATTCTTCTCGATCTGCAGACGCCGCCATTTTCGTTCTCTTGAGGGCGCTCTTTACCAGTCAATAGTATGTGGGTTTCTGAAACTATTTCCCGCTTTGCGAACTATTTCCCCCAAATGAAGCGCGTGCGGTGCGTGTGGTGCAGATTTCATGCACTAGGCTATATTAGTTCACCCCACGCGACCGTGTTTCAGCCAATTAGGATAAAGAACCAGGGAGAGGTGTGTTATATTTGGAACTATTTATAGCAGGACCAGGGGCCAGGTAAATTGGGGAAAATTACATAATGAAAAAGCTCACAATAAATGCAATAGTTTTAAAAATTGATTAGGCTTATTAATGGATCTTCAGGAGTAAGTAGAATGCATCATGAAAGCACTGGTGTGAATCTAATGTCGTCTCTCAGCTTGATGCATAATCACAACACAGTGTCATCAATCTGCTTGCAGGTTGCTAGTATGTAGTGTGTACATTACATGTACCTTACATGATTATAATGTATTAAGAGTGCAAAATATACTAAGTGGGATTAATCCACTAATCAAAAGAACTAACAAATCAGGCTTTGTTTGTTGTTTGGCCATACAACATAAACATTGTGTTTATGGTAATGGTTTGATAAAAATCCAGGAACACTTTATATTGTACATGGGCATACATGTGTAGGGTAAATAATTAATATTATATTAACATTCGAATTCAAATATATTAATATTTTGATATTGTATTAAAATTTGTTTTCAAATATATTAATATTTTAATACTGTATAAAAAATGTATTCATGCAGGCTCCGTTCTTGAAAGGGCAAGGGTGCCAGAGGCATTTTCTTCTTGATGAAGGGCACATGAGGAAATTGTACATTTCTGTTAGAACATTTCAAGGGGCACCAAGGCAATGACCAAGGGGAACGAAGGCAATTGCATCTGTTGCCTCCGTGCAGTATCAGGCCTGACAATGCATTCCAGAGTTCCCTTCTTTTGCACTTTCACAACCACATCGTAGCAGGCAGCATGGTCTGCCTTAAAAACAAGTTTTGATGTTGGCTTGATAAAGACGGTGATATATAATGCAATTATGCAGGCCTCGAATTAACCCACGGCACCCACAGCAATTGCCGTGGTGCCCTGTGCTTTTGCCGTGGTGCCCTTTGCAAAGTTCCAATACAAGTTTACATTTTCCTCATAGAAGTGCCCCTTACCAGAAGAAAATTGCCATGCCCTTTCAAGAGTGAAGTTCAAGGCCTGCAAATGCACAGTACATGTATACAAACATGTGTACATAGCACAATGTGCATCATGTACACTGGACATTTAATTTGCAGAATATAATGTAAGCCCTGGGGTCGATTTCACAGAGCACTAAGGTTCATCTGAACAACAAGTTATCAGTATCACCATAGTGGTTTGTATTGTGACGTCACGCTTTGCGTAGCAATTATGCTTGATTTGCACTTTAAGATTAATCTTAAGTCCTTGTTGAAATTGAGGCCAGGACTTGTACTTAACGGAGGCAACAGAGGCAATGGCCTCCATTGCCCCTTAACCATCGCATTGGGGCCCCTTGAAGTGTACTCCAAACACCAAAAGGTGCTAGTTATCAAGAAAAAACTGCCTTGGCCCCCTTGCCCTTTCAAGAACGAAGCAATCAGGCCTGTAGAAATCCACCCAGAATATAAGCCATGACTCTTTAAAATCACGAACTAAGATTCCTTAAATGTTATGTACAAAATGTATGTTGTAGGCCTAAGCGGCACACAAAAATCGCCCAACTTTTTTGCTACGCATTTGATCGCCTGGTGCTATCAGCATGTCCACAAAGCACTAATGCTTTTAAAGGTTGATCAGATTATTATTACAGATAGCAAAACATTTACTTCACTGCACCAGGGCCCAATTTAATGGCTCTGCTTGTCGCCAAAATCTGGGCTTCCGGTCGATAGATTCATGGACTTAATACTTCACGGAGGCAACAGGGGCGATTGCCTCCATTGATAGGGCTCCCGAAGAGCAGGGTAAACAGTGCCATGAAATTGGGCCTAGAGCATGTAGAGGCTCTTCAAGTTTTGTCGTTTAGAATTACGAACAGTAGACCTACATGTACATCACACTTTCCATACTGAACACTGTACACATGTAGCGTGTCGTGGCCGAGTGGTTGAATGCATCGGACTCAAGTTCTGGTGGTTAAGTCATCCTAGGATGTGGGTTCGAATCCCGGTCATGACACTTGTGTCCTTGAGCAAGACACTTAACTGAAATTGCTTCAAATAGGGGAAGAGTCAGTTATGTTTGTCTCGCAATGGGTTCATTCACCCTTCCCTGTTCTTAGCTGTGCTGTGAAGAGACCTGCATATCTCGCCATGTCTTGTTTCTGCGCATAGGGGCAGGTTTCTATCCCTTCAAAAAGTAGCCCGCACCTCGAGTGGCCTTTGGGCCTTGTGATGGGTAAATTAAAAAAAAAAAAAAATACACACGCTATCATTTTGTGACTTGTTCAGGGCAGAAATTGAAACAGTATTCTGGCTATCAGATTCAACAGTGTTTGATGTATTTGTACTTTATAACTTAAACATATTTTTGAGTGAACAAAGAAAATTTGACCAGAATGGGAGTTGAACCAGCAACCTCCGGATTAACTTGCTGGTGCTCTTCCAACCAAGCTACACATGTACGTATTTAGCCCTGTAAATGGCGGTCTCCCTATCCTAATTGGAAGTGATGGATGTTTTTGAGCCGAACGTGTAATGTAAACAAATGGGATAGGCCTAGGTACACAGACATGAACGTTGGTTACACTGCATTTGTGGCTCCAAAAGGTCATCACACTTACCACCAGGATTGTCAGTACATTGTATCTTTGTCCATGGCTGCCAGTCAGAAGCCATACTCAGGGCTCGAATTTTACACTGGACCACAGGCCAGAGGCCAGTGATTTTAGTGTCAGGCCAGTAAACTCATGACTGGACAAGTCTGGTGGTCTTCAGGTGGTTTTCAGTTGAATAACAGTACACATGTACATGTACCTCACTCTCAACAGGAGCTCACTCTCAACAGTCAAGTTGATGCCATTTTGTCCAAGTCACACAACAGTCCTTTTTATTCTTTTTTTTTCAGTGACATTTATCTCTTGTCCCCCTGAAAGTTTCGACTTCGGACGTCCTGTTTACAGTCTTTGAAATCCAGGTTTTTACTACTTTACTAAAAACCCACACAACCTTCAACTTTCCCCCTGAACCTTTGTTCCCAACAAAAATTGTTGAATTTCCTTACGCCGACACATTCTTACCTCCAAAATAAGTCTTTTCAATTCGTCCTCCGCCAGGAAGGCTGGTTTGAAGTTGGTCTCATGAATTGAGCTCACAGATCCTAATTGTCCAGTAAAGAAAAAATGCTACTGAGAAAGACTGAATCTCAACCAAAATATCTTCTTTTTTCACCCTTCTTTATGTACACTTACATACACTGTGTAATGTATTGACTATGGATTTGATAAATACCTGTCAATTCTGTCAAATAACGAAGTATACTTAACACCCATTAAGACAAATGAGATAAGCCTTCTCTTACATGTCTTAGTGCTTAATTGTTCAAATAAAAACAGTTAGGTTCATGTTAAACTGTGTCACCAAGTTTTTTCTCATCTGGAATCTGGTCTTCTAAAAAACAATTCTGGTCTAATAAATACTTTGAGTTACAAGCCCTGCAGTCTTGTGGATTTTCCCTCCAAACTTGAGCCCTGATACTTGTACCTGAAACTGCCAACTACGTAGGGGTCACACCCAAGTTTCTGAGACAACCCAGGAAGCGGCAGTACAGGGGTCACCTTTAAAGCATGCGACTGTTTATTTCAAATATCAAGTACGAAACCACAAGGGAAGCTGAGTGACTGGGTAAATTTACATAACTTGTAATAAATAAATAAACCTTGGTTTTACTATCCACTAAGGACAAATATTGGAGCAAAATTATCAAAAAATTCAGGTAAACAATAAGGGGCCTATATACAAATCCTTGTATTCTCCTAATAATCCAACATGTTTAATGCCATACACATCCAAATTATGTATTATTACGAGGATACTTTTTGACAAAAATACTATGAGTACATAATCAATAAAATTGATACCAGCCTACACTTGATAAGTCTACACCTGTACACTGGACATGTACATACAGTTGTACAGTACACACTGCCATGCTCTTTGTACATGTTGTACAGTCAGCCAGTACCATTGATTTTGGCCTGTGGTGGAAGGGGAGTTTCTATGCCGGGGAAGTGCTTTGCATTGATTTTTAAGGACGGGCATGCTAATGTTGATCTATATGTATCATATATATGTATCATGTATTTAACGTTCCTGAATTTGTCGTTATTATTTTCCTGTGGGGCGTACCTGCTTTACAGCTCACTGTGTAGGCATGACGACAGGCAAGGTGTCTGCCTTGATGTGCAAAATAGTCAAAACAAAAAAAGAGAAAAAAAAAAGAGTCTGTCCCGAGTCAATATCAGGCCTTGATCTTAACTGAGGCCACTGAGGCCATGCCTCATGCCCTGTCGAGTTGGCCAGCATGCCCTTCAGAAAAATTGCACTGTCACTACCAACTTGGCCAGAATGCCCATTGTACAATTTCTCTGATTTGGCCAGCAAAGGCCTGCCCCCGTTTTTCTTGAGATCGAGGCCTGCAATATGGCTCATCAGGCCGGTGTTTATATCCGGATTCCCTGGCATTTAACGACAGAGAATATTTCTATTCCCCCTGGACAGCTCTCACTGCCAGTACCCATTTGTACTCCAGGGTGGAGAGAAGCAATTATGATTTAATACCCTGCTCAAGGACACAATTGTCTCGAGTGACCAGACCAGATTTCGAACCTCATTTTGTAAATTACAGAACTGGAGTCCACTGTACTAGACCACTCGGCCACAACACCTTGATGTAAAATAGTAACAATGAGTTGGGACGGCGGGGGGGGGGGGGGGGGGGGGGGGGGAATTGAAAAAAAGGAGTTAAATGCTTGGTAATAGTACATCTAATGAATGATTGGAAATTTGAATGCTAAAATGTAAACTATAAGAAGGCATCATTTTGTCAGATACGTGCATCAACATCGATCATTAGGCATGTTTGGAACTAATGAGGTCTGTTACATTATAATCCATCTGTCTCTGGACCACTTATTTCTTTCCTGGAAACCATCTCAGCTCCCTGACATGCCTGAGGAATGTACAGCCTGGTCTGTTAAATGTCTGTAGCACATCAAACTACTCCAACATGTACTTCAATCACAAAAACACACCTGTGCCCTCACATGTACTCCTGGGTGAGGAGAAGTAATTATAATGAATTCAATTCAATTCAATTCAACTCATTTCAATATTTTTATTAGTCATGTTAAAAAGTCCATGAAATTTCTTTTCCTGGTGTGAAAAGCATTAATACAAATCTCAAAAGCCACAGAAAATTACACCAGCTACACAAACAAACAATAAAAAGGTGAAACAGATAGTTACCTAATTATTACAAATACAGAGAGGAGATACATGTAGTAGCACAGTAAAAAAACACACACTGCAGTCTAAAATGCAAACATTTACAGACTACAGACATACACAAGTCCACACACCCTACCTGTGATTAAACGTTGAATTGCACTGGGTAAAAACTACATGTTAACAATTCAAAAGTGTACATGTACTGTAAGATATTGAAGTGTCTTGAACTGAGGGGTCATGATCGGTTTTCAAACTCACACTGATGAGCTGAAGTTCAAGTGGGTGACCAGAGTCTAGTTCTACAGTAGTTATGTATGTAAGTTAACAATAAACTGATTTCATAACTTAGGCCTACAGGCCAAACTCTGTTCATTATTGAGTTTGCATGCAAGTAATGCAGAAGTTTGATCATGCACTTACACATGTAGCATCCAAACAATTCATCGATTTTTAATATAAGGTACGGGTTGTCTGTTTACACTACAGCGATTGATCCAATCATTGGGGAGAAATCTTCAAACCACACAGCTACATGTAGATTTTAGTTTGTACATTGGGGCTGATACTTCACAGAGGCAACAGATGCAATTGCCTCCGTTGCCCTCTGGTCATTGCCTTGGTGCCCCTTGAAATGTTCCAGTAGAAATTTACAGTTTCCTCATAGAGGTGCCCTTTATCAAGAAGAAAATGCCCTGGTGCCCTTGCCCTTTTCAAGAAGGAAGCAATCTGGCCAGGTACATGTGATAGGCTATAATTGGTTTATTGGCTGTGATTAGAATTCGCAAGGTTGCCCAAACCATCTTGTACTATGTACTGTACTGAATCAACATAATTTCAATTAAATGTCTGAAATCCATAACCACCAGCACAGTGAATAGTACATGTCCGACGTCTCATAATTTATAAGGATGATTGTCATGATCTATATCTTTACATGTAACGATGTAATGGCTTGCTTGACGAACGAATTCATGTACATGTACAACACATGAATGGAAACAGTGTCAGTGATGAAGGGTTGCAGTATTCGTAGTTACACAATATGCATGCATAGGACCATCAGTCGACCTTTCCAGACACGCCAGATAAATATATGGAGGATGTTATTGATATTTAATCTGATGCAGGCCTGGTTGCTTCGTTCCTGAAAGGGCAAGGGCACCAAGGCGTTCTCTTCTTAATAAAGTGCACCTCTATGAAGAAATTGTACATTTCTACTGGAACATTTCAAGGGGCGCCAAGGCAATGACCAGAGGGCAACGGAGGCAAATGCCTCCGTTGCCTCGGTGAAGTATCAGCCCTGGTGATGTCATCTCTACTCTGGTTTTACAAAGTTAACAATGAATTATTCAACAAGCTAGAGTGTCTCTATTAATAATACATGCAGGATTTGACATCAGTGGTAGTCCGCTGGGCCAAATGCCAGTTGAAACGATAAGGGAAACAGCTGAAAGCCATGCCAAATTTTCCGGCTGGCCAATTAAAAAAATCTACAAGGACATAAATGGATTAAACAAAATTCGGGAACAAGTCAAATTATAGAACAATTTAATTTTTTTTTAAACTGACATGACTTAAAAAAAAAAGTTAATCTAAAAAGAAAAGGCTGGTTTGTAGATGGTTTTTATTGCAGTCTATGGTCGCTGAGGAATCAGTGTCGACTATAAACTGCGTCGCACGTCAATTTTTACCGCCAGGTAATGTCATATATGTACGTGTAATATCATATGCAGGGGGTCTATTTTGAAAAACTAAATTGTGGTAATAAACTATGTATGTTTATTTTCAACATTTCTTTGATACATTTTTCTTTGTTCTTATCTTGCAGATTCCATGGACCAAGTTAAAAACACACCCGATAAGTATTGTAAGTAGTGCTTGTTTTTTGCCGAAATTACTTCCTTCCGTTACTTCTGTTTAAATCCATCATTGAACAAGATACGGGCATGATGACACAACTCGATTAAAATTGTTTTCAAGTGTTCTCGAGTAAGACATATAATTATAGTGTTCTCATTTTAACCCTTTCGTTACCGAATTGTTTGTACATAAACAACTGCTGGTGACCTCATTGTTTGACCACTCAAGCATGAAGCACACATTCTTACACAACAGAAAGCTTCCATTCAAAGGCAAGTTTTACAAACTCTATTATCAACTTGAATATACATGTATTGTTTTACAGCAAAATGTGTAATAACAAAGTTCTCAGTTAGAGAATTGCCATTGAGATTGGCCAATAAACATTCAAGTTCTTGATCTTTCTTCTTTTTTAAAAGTGCGATCTATAAACTCAAACACTTTTTTGTACACAATCATACATGTATGGCACTTTGTAGTTTTTTGGCATTTCGGATCTTTTCACTCCAATTTGAAGGGATTGCACAATAGCAACCTTATGTTATTTTACCATCATTAGAAAGATTCGATCTTTCTCTTACACCGATGGTAAGCTTGGGTATGGAGGGTGAACATGGACAAAGCAACAGCTTCATAACAAATGGCCTTGGAGCTCAGGCCTGAGGGCTTTTTTGTGTGTAAGCTTGGTCGACTAAAGTCTCCAAGGGTAAAGAAGAGGGGTATGAGTGCTGTTGACTAAAGTCGCCCATGGTATAAGGAAAGGGTTAACCAGACTTTAAAATTTGTTTTGATCATAGTATCTGGATCAGGTAGAATTGGAGATGGCTACATGCCGTACACTCAGAGAAACAACGAGTACATTGCAAGACATGGCAAATAAACAGTCTCAAGTGTAAGTCATTAATATTCATAGAGATGAAATCTAGACCTTAGACCATGTGACCTGTGACATCACATGTTTACAAAAGAGCCACAGAACCTGGACTTCCTGCAGGCAGGATATGTACACAGCCCAATGGAGGCTGACATCAAATCGTATATTTTATGGAGATTGCTCTGTCTGATGCTAATATGAAGAAAGGGGGCACGCCTCAAAACTTGTTCAGCTGTTATTTTTATAACTCTTGAATTTATGTGGAAATTAATGACACAAAATGTAAAATTTCCCATATGACCAGTGTAGTATCTTGCCTGCCAGAAAGGCCCTGGAATGTACAAGGTCGCTCTTTACTTAAACAAAGGTTACACAGGTTTTTTTTTTAGCTTTTTAATTTGTATAGCTCTTGAATTTAAGTGTAGATTATGACTCGCAATCTAAAATTATCCCAAATGACCAGTGCAGTATCTTGCCTGCCGGAAAGGCCCTGGAATATAATTAAGGTCATTCTTTACATAAACAAAGGTTACACAGTTGTTTTTTATAGCTTTTTGATTTGTACAGCTCTTGAATTTAAGTGTAGTTTATGACTCAAAATGTAAAATTTCCCCAAATGCCCAGTGCAGTATCTTGCCTGCCGGAAAGGCACTGGAATATAATTAAGGTCATTCTTTACATAAACAAAGGTTACACAGTTATTTTTTATAGTTTTTTAATTTGTACAGCTCTTGAATTTAAGTGTAGATTGTGACTCACAATGTAAGATTATCCAAAATGCCCAGTGCAGTATCTTGCCTGCCTAAAATGGCCCTAAGGTCACTCTTTACATTAACCATGCATAAACAAAGGTTACACAGTTATTTTAATACTATAGCTTTTTAAATTGTACAGCTCTTGAATTTAAGTGTAGATTGTGACCCACAATGTAAAATTTCCCAAAATGCCCAGAGCAGTATTTTGCCTGCCGGAAAGGCCCAGGAGTAAACAACTATACAAGGTCAATCTTTATGTAAGCAAAGGTTACATGGTGGGAGTAGTCTGTTACACTACTTCTTTACTCTGTTTGGTTGGAACACACACCTTTATCAAACTGTTGAATAATCAGTAGATTCAGATTGTAGATAGATGTCTACAGCGATCAGGGATGATGTACTGAAGGTGTAAGCTGTGATTATGAATGCATTACCCATGTTACATGACCCCGGACCTTGTACACTGCTCAGCACAAAGTGACCATACATAATGCAAAGTGTCATAATAGATGTTCACGTTTATTTATTTATTTATTTATTGTTTACCCTTGGAAAACCTTTCAGTGAAGCTCTGTTTTTCAAAGGTGCCCAGCTGTAAAAGTACTCACAATTAAAAAGAAACAAAAAACATAAAATCATAAAAAAAGAAACACTAGAATACTAGACACTTGTAGGTTTATTTAAAGCTGGCTAGGGTGGAGGGGAGGGGGTGTGGGCTGGAGGGTAAGGGAAGTTAAATTGCAGCAGGGAGGCTGTTAAACAAATGTACCCCACGTGCTACAAACTTGCCCGAGTTCGTTTTACTAAAAGGGGGAGCAAGGTTGCCCTGAGAAACTGCCCTCGTGTTGTAAGTGTGAGTAGCAGGAATGAAACAGTTACATACCTGAGGAGGCAATTTGGAGGAGGCAACATCTATTATAACGGTTGCAGTATTCTCTGCTAATAGGATCCGAACTGCCTCTAGCTACCGGGCAATCTCGGTAATAATAATACGCAGTTTTTATAAGCGCTTTATCACACCCTATGGGCGTCTCAGAGCGCTCAGTATTTTTTTCCTGCAAGGTATGATCAGTTACGTTTTTGAATTATGAGACCTGTTCCTTTACATAGCACCATGTAATGGTTCACAAGGTGCTGTGGCGCAATCTGCAGCCGAGCAAACCAGGAACACCGGGGCTTCTCCTTGCGATAAGTGTCACTGGGTTCTTTTACGTGCATTACACAACACACGGGACCAACGGCTTTACGTCCCATCCGAAGGACGAAGCAATAATGGTTAAGTGTCTTACTTAAGGACACAAGTGTCACGACCGGGACTCGAACCCACACTCTGCTTATCAGAAACACCAGAGCTTGAGTCCGGTGTTCTTATCCGCTCGGCCACGACATTGGTCAGACATCTGCTCTAGAATGGTGGGGGTCGTGAGTTCGAACCTAGACAGTGCTTTACACACATCAGTGTATGGGTAAATAAAATACAAATAGAATGTACGCAATGGTTATTTATCACTAGGAGCAAGTCACGAGCATGAATTTACTTTGTTCTTGTAAGGTTGAGACACAATTTCCTTGGTACTTTGTACAAGAGCTGTGTATTGAGAGAGATGGGACTTTGAAGGACCAGTTTTCTTTGGTCATGTGGTTGTTGCATGCCATTTTCGGTCCAGATGTAGCACAACCTAGTGTGCAGTCTAGTCTGGTGCCCTATTCATTTTTTTTTTTACCGAAAATGGCTTCTAATTGAAAGTTGTATCATAAATCCTCAGACATTCGTTTACTGAAAAAATAAAAATAACTGAAACTTACAAAGTACCAGTTTCAGCCACAAGATATTTACAGTTATGTTTTGCGGAGTTATGGAATAGGAGACCCAGTTTTTTATTATTCCTTGTTTTAATAACCAAAAATGTACAGTCTGTCGATTTATAAACAGTTAAAAATGAAGTAACTTATTGAGTACAGAGTGTTCAACCTCTTTCCCTGCAGGCCTGCAAGCAGATATGGTTTCCCAGAGAAGGTGGTTGACGGCATGTACATTCACATCAACTCTATTACTGGTCTGCTCAAATCAGACACATTCCACATCAACTTACAGGTGAGTAATGGATTGTAGAAAGTCATCATCATCTTTATCATCATCTTCATCATCATCATCAACATCATCATCATCATTATCATCAGGCTGTTGTCATTCATTGCTGGATGAAGCCCTTCTCACGCAACTTCCATTCTTTTCGCCTTCTTGCTATTCCAGCTCATGTTGTCGAGTTTGTGTATGTTTGGCTTTCGTCTCTCCATCTTCTCTTCTGTCTTTGTCCTCTTTTACCATTTCTAGGTTACCATTCAGTTAGTCTGTTAGTTCGTGCAGTTTTTTATCAAGAGACAGTTGTATTAAACAGTTTATTACTCATTGATTTAAAGAGGATGGGCCATGGTGATTGATGTTGACGTTTTCTGCTTTCTATAATTATTGCATCGGACAAACTTCTCTTTTGTGACATTAAATTGACAATAGAAGTGATATTTGCAGGGAGTTTTTACTCCTTTAACTAGCCCGCCGCCTAAATTTATCAAAATCCCGGTAATGAGGGCAGCAAACAAATCATGATGTCACTGGAAGTACTGAATCCCCGGATGGTCTGCACTGAGCAATGCTTCATAGAGTGACAACCAACAGCCATTTGACAGAGAAGTACTTCCTGCGACGTCACTATTCTTTAGAATTTCTGGAGACAACTTTCAGGCACCGACTGCTGTTGTTCTGATTTTGGCTCGAGGTGGGGGTGAAAAGAGGCTCGGAAACTGCCTTTGTAAACGAATAACCACGCATTCTATAATTCTGTCACCGTTTTTTTCATGGTAGATATAGGTATATTTAGGTATGTAAAACTTTTTTTAAAGAGAGACTTCTAGCGTGGCCCATCCTCTTTAATTTACTATGATAAAAATAACAACATATTAGTACAATATAAGATCTCCACTTTCATGGTTGGTAAAATGTCAAAGTTTTTAATTGGCAAACAGTTCCCGTAACAACGATTTCAAAAATATTTTACTTCAAGTGCGGTTTTTCTCGAAAGATGAAAGTTTGGCTACAGGGGCAAAAATGTCCCTCGGTGGAGACAGTGCCAATTTGCTGTGAGTGTTACAACATGCTGTGTGGACTGGATGATATCACGGAGTGCATGTACATAGATCTGTAATGAAGATCCCGTAGCCGCTGGCGTGGTTATTGTGCATTCAGGCACGCTCAAACCAATACTGATAACCAGTCACCAATATCATAAGAGCTGGAGAAACAGAAAATCATTCCCCCCCCCCCAAAAAAAAAAAAACCTGTTAATGGCCGCAACGTTCCGACCCTAGCTGAGTCTTTCTCAAAGACTCAATGACAGCACGACACACATCCAGGCCTCGATCTTAAGAAAAATGGGGGCAGGCCTTTGCTGGCCGAATCAGAGAAATTGAACAAGGGCATGATCTGAAAGATCATGCAAAATCTGAAAGATTATATACCAAAACCATCCAGAGAAATATTTCTGTCTTAAATACTGTCATAGTCTAAGACATTAGCATATTTGTAGACCCCACAGATCACTGTTGCTTATTTTGATTGCCTCAATCAAAACAAACCCATACAAAATCCCTGACATTGCACAAACACTGCACCCTTTTTCGTTCTTTTCATGAAAGCATAACAACTAATTTAATGACATTTTTACAGTTTAGCTGAATAGTGTTTTTTTGTTTGTTTATGAGATAGAAACCCAAGGATGTACACTGCAAAAACTGGGGTGTTAAACTGATTCTCTCGGTATCTATATGTGACAACACCGACATGGTGTTAGTTATACCCATTGGTTTATTGTTGGTAAAATTAACACCGTGACGGTGTTGTCACATATAGATACCAGGAGAATCAGTTTAGCACCCAGTTATTGCAGTGTATTTACCTGTATCAGTCTTCTTCTAAAGGAGAAGGAAAAAAAATCAAATGTGTGGCAAACATTTTGTGTGGTAACCTTGTTCTGAGAGAGTCTAATTGAATCATTGTTACATGCAGTATGTTCTGTGCTTTTTTTAAGTAGCTCTATTATTAACTTAAGCCAAGGTTAGGAGCTGCATTTGCATGAATGATCTGACAACATTATCCAGAAATAACACGGTTTATTTCGGGTGGACAGTTGATATTAGCTCCTGAGGTATTGGAAGGTGACAAACTAGTTCCCTTGGCTTCACCTCGGGATTTAGTCTGTCAACTTCCAATGGGCCTTATTTTTGACTGCAAGAGGGCGCCCTTTGGGGGTAGATTGGGGGTCAAACCATAGAAATAGTGTGGTAAACCAGATGTAATTAGACTTCTAATAAAGCAGTTAATATACAACTTTTTAGTTTTTTTTTTTTTGACTGTTTTTTACAATGTAATCAGTGTAAGATATTTGCTGGGAAAAGTTGTATTTTTAATGTTTTGAATTATTTTTGTACTTTCAAAATGGAGTTAGTATTGCGCCCTCTTGCTGTGAAAAATACGGCCTATTCCGAGGGGAGTATCGATTGTCCACCTTAACTGAACCATGTTCTACTTGTTTTCTGTACCTCATAACTTCTCTAGTTTTGAATCATTGAGCTTGAGAAAATGTGGATTGACATTTACGTGTGCTGCCCCCATATTTTCGTGTGTGTATATATGTAGCTTGGGTGATGTTTGCGCGTGTGTGCGTTACACGCATGCGACAGTTCCTTGTGTGCTTCACGAAGCACTATGCGTAGTAGACTGGTACACATGCGACAGTCTACTACGCTTGCGTATTTACCCTGTGCGTGAATACTGGGGCGTGGGCTTGGTAAACAGCAAAAATAGCATCTGGTACGTGATGCCGAATGGACCAGTGAGAATTAGACTCTCGATTATGAATATGTACACAAATAATGTAAGAGGTACACTCTGTGGTAGAATCAGATATTAACATTTTTTATTCGAATGTAATCATTTATTGTTTTAAGTGCACCTCATACCATTATCTCAGCACACTTTGCATTGTAAAAGAGCGCTATGCACTGAAAACAGTACCAGTAAAAAGTTAAAGTGGTAAAAAGTAAACGATAGAATACAGGATTGGTATTCATCAAAAACATTTTTTTTTTTTTTTTATTATTTTCAGTCTGAAATCAAATTGATTATGAAGTTCTAACCAGTACCAATCTTCAATAAAAATATTTCTGCCTGAAATACTGTCACAGTCAAGAAAATAGAATTCGAAGACCCCAATTTTAATTTTGACTGTCACAATCAAGTTTAAGAACAATGTGTTTACATGCTGAAAAGTGCGCCTGGTTTTTTCACTATTTTCTCCTGACTCGGACGATGGATTGAACCCAAATAAGAAACTAAAACAAAAAGAAAATACACAGAAGTAAAACAAGCATTACAATAAAATACGATATCTTTTATAATATTCCTGGTTTATTCATTCATTAAAAAAACATTTATTATTATTATTATTATTATTATTATATCTTTCTGGTAATGAAACCAAGGGACCCTCAAAAGTGACTTGCACTGTGACCCGTAGGCCTGAAGATACCTGTGTAGAGAAGATGATGAAGAAATGTCAGTTTTAGATGTGGGAGGAAAAAGCCCAAATAGGGAAAACCCACTCAATCAGGTAGGGACTGAAAACCCAATCCACATGCAAGGCTCCAGTCCGGGATTCGAACCGGGGTCCACAGAGGTGAAAGGCAGGGAAAGAAACCACTGAGCCAACCTGAATGCCAACCTTGAACAACTGCAGCCCGAAGGCCAATCAAATTCAAATTTACAAATGGTAAACTAGTTTTACAAAAACATTGCTACCCATTTCTGGTATTTCTAATTACTTCCTCATATGTTAATGTTGCCATGTTTTTGTTGTTACTAGATTGCTCAGTTGATTGTGCAGAGCACTACTCCACAATGGAAACCAGCTGATCTGCGCTACACTCGCATCAAAGACGCAAACAAGGAGCAGATCCTCACCTTCAAAGAAGTGGAATGGTCCACGGTCCGCCTTACATTAGATGCTATTGAGACTGATGTGGAACGACCCACTACTCCAATTAGGTTGATCACCAATCAAGGAAAGGTGATTTATTATAAAAAGGATGCGTTTGAGTGCATTGTCACAGAATACAATCACAAGGTGAAATCCGGACTGTTCCATTTCACGAGTTGAAGCCAAGTGAGATGAAAAAGCCAGATTTTACCGATTAATTATATTCTGTGTTAATGCACAACCAAAATGCTTTCAATACTTGTTTTATCACACGTAGATCATTGCCATTTGAATGTTTTTTTTTTCACAATAAGCGCAAAATATACATTTTTCCTTTTCCAGCACCCCCCTCCACACTCTGAAAGTTCTAAAAACCCCTACTAAACAACGTGGACGACTCCATGTAGACACAATAAACTTGTTCACTGTGACACAACATTTCCTCATTTGGACAACGGAGGGGAACGATAATTTTGGGAACGACCCAATATGAAATAAGCATTAGAAAACAATATTTGCTGTCCTAACATGCACAAGTGTATTTTTTTCTTCAATTTGTTTAATTGGAAATACAATCATTTGAAGATTTGCCTCTGTTTGCAGGGGATATCTGTTTTTTTTTTTTATTTTCATGTTATTTAATGAGTTAACACTGCCTTGGCTTTCATATTTGACTCCAATATTCTTTGCGCTTACTCCTGCCCTGTTTTCTACGCAGGTGCGAGTTATCATTAAGAAGCGTGAGATTGACTGCAGTCTGATATCGTCTAAGCTGCAAATGTTACTGGATGACATCCTTTGGGTGTTGACAGACTCTCAGATGAAGGCTGTCATCCTTCACATACGAAGCCTCATGCCCGTCATCGAGAAGGCAGCCAATCAGAGCAAAGCTAGAGCAGCTGACAAGGGACAGGTAAAGATTGACAGTGGGTCTTTTAGGGGTGACCTCTTCCCCCCAGGTAGCGCTGGTTTCCAGTGGACATCCTGAGGTTGGGGGAAAGAGGTCTACCCTCAGAAACCTTGACTTCCGGCTTTGGCATTGGCTGTGGCTTCAACATAAGCTCTAGCCATAAGCTCCACCATAAGCTCCAGCCACCGGTGTGAAACCCTGTAGAGTAATGATATATAATAATCTGGGAGACTAATCGTCCTTACTGGCAGCTGAGAAGCTGAATTGCAAAGGATGCGGCTGCATGTGTTTGAGCTGCAGGCATGCAAGGACGCCACGGGCAGCCAGCCACGTCAACCCATATATGACCACGGAGCACAGCCTGAGATTGAAAGTGTTTGGGTTTTCTGGAAGGAAGGGGGAAAAAAAATAAATTAAATGTCATTTACATACATGTACATCCAGGCCCTAGTAAAGCCTTTACACAGTACCTGTACTGTATTTTGACATCACACTTTGCTTAGCAATTAAGATTGATACACAGTGGGAGGCATTTTGAGACGTTAGCGGGCGCCCCAGGAACCGGTCCTTTTCTATTGCTCTCATAATAGAAAAGGACCGGTTACTGGGGCTCCCGCTAACGTCTCAAAAGTCTCCCATTAAGGTGGATCTTAGCTCTTTTTGAAATCGGCCCTAGGGCTTTGATGTTTTAGGATTTTTTTGCACAGATCAAATCAGATCATTAAGTTCTCATTTTCTGGTGGGATATAAACTTGACTCTTCCCTATTCTTAAAGAGAAGGGGTTTGTCCCTGAGTTGCTAGATTTGCAGTAATTTGGACCAAAAGTGCTTCTATTTTTTTTTTAAAGATGCTGCGATACAACTATTTATTATTTATTAATATTTGTTTGTTTGGTTATTTTGTGTGTACTAGCCAACGGCTTCTCCGTCACCAATACAAGATGACTCTGCCAATAGAACCCATAACATCAAGACGCACAAGGAGCTACAAAATCTACAGTACTTTGAGAAATACGACGTCCAAGAAACTTCCTATCATCTGTTCACTCGGAGGATCGATCTACATCTGTGTGACGAGATGAACCAACCAGAACAAGGTGAGATGATTCATTCCTCAGGGGTGGAGTGCACAAAACTAGTCCTAACTCAAGACTACCAGGGTTCTTCCCAGGATTTTTTCAAAACTGGGGGGGCATTCTGGACCCACATTTTGAAAGTGTGGCCGAAGCACGCTGAATTGGTAGCAGGTCCTTGGAATATTTGTATTTAATGTTTGTATTTGGTTTGAAAAGCTCTACTGTGCAATCTGGAGCATTTAAAATGGTTTTATGTTAGGATTTTTTGTGAATTTGATATCAAAATCTTAAAAAAAAATAATGTATATTTATTTTTTTTATTGCGTGATGGCCGTAATTTCTGCGTATCGGCCCGTAATTTGCGCATATCAGCCCGATATGCTAGCTTATGCATGGGGAGAACCCTGATATTACTCCTAATTTATGATTAGTTCTATAAGTTAGGACTAGCTAGTCGTCTTAACTCGAGTTAAGACTAGTCCTAGCGCTTTGTGAAATCCTCACCAGTGCACACATACAGGTTTGTCACAATCTCATTCACTTTCTCTTTTTAGACTTTCAAAGTCTGCGTGTAAGTTCAGTGTCGTTTAGCCAGTTGCCGCTCGGTTAAAGTTGTTTAATGCTTCAGCGAACTGGTTAACTCTTGATGTACCTACCTACCTGGCTCATAAGGCCTCTGCAACACTGAACCATTCAGCCCTCTGTTTTGCTGTTAATTCAGCATCGCTCCATGGGTTGGTAGCGCAATCAATACATGTACCACCGGTATTCAATATAAAGTCTTTTAGTACGCACACTTACGCGCAACTGTTGAGCAGCGCATGCAGTTTGACGCTTAGTGAAATGGAGCCTTAGGACGTGACGGGAATTAAAGAAATTTTCCCAGATTATTACGCTTTTTAACAAATGGCATTTATGAATAGGAATAAAAGTGTAGTGCCTCCGTCTTAAACGGCTGAGGTTTTCCTTTCGAAGTTGGTAATAGACCTTAATGCTTTGACGTCATCACGCCGCCATCTTAGAGGTAAATCGATGATGTAACAATGGAAACGCAGAGATTTGTACGCGCGGTGCACAGGATTGGTCAATGAACAACCTCATTTTGACCTCTAGGCGAGGGCGCCCTACTCAAATGACGTCATGTGCATAAGGTCTATCATGGATGAGATACTATTTTAGATTGCAACCATGGTGTCTCAACTAGGCTTATCAATGTTTAGAACACGGAGTGTAATCTCTGTTGGTAATGGTACATAACTTTTAATGGCTGACTCCTCACATGTGTTATTACCCATCATGCCCCGGGTCTCAGGATTGGTTTAGCAAAGAATAGTGCACGCTACCCGACACTACAGCAACATGTACTTGTGTACAACTACATTGTGTGTACAACTACATTGTACGTACATGTAATGTACATGTAATGTACATGATTTATCTTTATGTAAACATTATTACTGACAAATATTAACCTCATTGTTTTTCATCTTTTTGTAATCCCACCCTTTGGCTATCCAATAACAGGAATAGAAGGTATTAATGCATGGTTGTATAAAATCTTACTTGCTAGGGGGTCAGTGCATTGTTTCTGTATCCAGTGCAAGTACACACGTGCAGTAGCTCTATGGAAAGTCACTCAACCCAATGACTGAATTAATAGAAAAAAAATTCCCATCTTTGTTGAAGTGCGATGTAAAAGCAGCTACACATAGTTGGTAATGTCGTCTCAGATTATTTTTAAAAGCGTGCAAATAATATATCGTTTTTACTTTAAACAAGGCTTTTGACCGAACTCACGTACGCAACAATCCTTTATGTACTAAAATTTCACAGTATTTTCTACCACTTGAGGGGGTGTGTTTGAGCTAAATTTGCAAGATGCAAAAATGAGTGAAAACAAACTGTTTCTATTTTTAAATTTTTTTTATTTGTATTTTTTTTTTTACTTCATTATTATTATTATTATTATTATTATTATTATTTTTTATTGTTTTATTTATTTATTTTTTTAAATTATTATTATTTGGCCATTGGTACAAGGAAACAGACAGTCGGAATAAGATAAAACTGTAATTGTGATGCAAGTTTGAAAACGTCCTCATGTGGTCCAAAACTACGGTAACTTGCACATGTGTATTGCCTGGATTACGGATTCATGTACGGATAATGAGCCTGTTTTGATTTCTGGCATTAGACTGAATGTAGAGTTGATGTCGTGCATTGGTAGTGTTTGTCGTGGAAGTTGATTTTTTCTTCATTTTGTAGTGTGTTTGTTTGTACACTACGTAGTACCGTGTGTATTGTCCATCCAGTTTACATTGATATTGTGTGTATAACGAAGGCCACAGATATGATCCTTGAATTGTTTTTTTTTGGGGGGGGGGGGGGTGGTCAGAGTTCATGCATTTACGCTTTATTTTTCCCAACGCATTGATATGACTGGGCTCTCTTGTCTGAGCGCTGCAGTCAGGCAGTCTGGGCCTTTTTTTGCTCACATACATTATGTCATTGTCATTGTTGTTTGTTCTTGATCATTCTCTGAGCGCTTTGTAACCCTAGGAAAAGGCGCTATATAAGTTGTATTATTATTATTATTCTTATTATTTTTACCAACGTGTCGTGGCCGAGCGGTCAAGCGCACTGGACCCAAGCTCTGGTGTTTCTGATCAGCAGAGTGTGGGTTCGAGTCCCGGTCAAGACACTTTTGTCCTTAAGCAAGACACTTCACCATTATTACATCGTCCTTCGGATGGGACATACATTTTTTGTAAAGCCGTTGGTCCCGTGTGTTGTGTAATGCACATAGAAGATCCCAGTGACACTTATCCCTAAGAGAAGGGGTTTGCCCTTTAAGTGCATAACTTGGGTGGCGCCATACGATTGGGCCCTGGTTATTAAAGGGGCTGTGTCATCGTGAATATAGCAGGCCTGTGGCTGTGCATGGAAAGCTTGCGGTCAAATCACAAAGGGTGTCGTCTTACTCTGTGATGTGACCCCCGGGCACGCGCGCATTGGAACTGGGTTATTCCATTTACTGCTATAATCATGACGACACAGCCCCTTTAATGTATTGTACATAATGGTGCTACCGCTACTAGTGTATACATACACACAGGCCTTGATCTTAACCGAGGCCACCGAGGCCATTGGCCTCATGCCCTGTCAAGGTGGCTAGCATGCCCCTTCAGAGAAATTGCACTGTCACTATCAACTTGGTCAGCATGCCGTTGTACAATTTGTCTGATTTGGCCAGCAAAGGCCTGCCCCCCGTTTTTCTTAAGATCGACGCCTGCAAACATGTACCAACCCGTACACTCTGAACCATTTTGATACTAACACGCATGCACATCAAGTTGCAGTGCTGACTAACAATTAACATGGTCATCCTAACCCTCATTCATGTATGCTTGATCACACATGTGTGTTGTTATTAATTTAGTTTGGCTTGTTTCATCTGTCATTGTAATCATTGGTACGTATCATTTACATGGACAATGTATATGTGTGCAGTGTAAGCCTATAGTCATGAAAGTATAGTAGAAATGCTGTCACTTGTGTGGAATGTTGCATGAGCGTGTCTTGGCTGAGAGGATAAGAACACCGGATGTGTCAGACTCAAGCTCTGGTGTTTCTGATCAGCAGAGTGTGGGTTCAAGTCTCGGTCGTGACACTTGTCATGCTTGTGTCCTCAAGCAATCGTTGCATGAGCGTGTCTTGGCTGAGAGGATAAGAACACCGAGCGTGTCAGACTCAAGCTCTGGTGTTTCTGATCAGCAGAGTGTGGGTTCGAGTCCCGGTTGTGACACTTTTGTCTTTAAGCAGGACACTTAACCATTATTGCTGCATCCTTCGGATGGGACGTAAAGCCGTAGGTCCTGTGTGTTGTGTTATATACACTGTATATGCATGTAAAAGAACCCAGTGCACCTATCGCAGAGAGAAGGGGTTCGTCCCGGTGTTCATGATTTGATCGGCTGCAGATTGCGCCACAGCACCTTGTAAACCGTTACATGGTGCTACATGTACGGTAAAAGAACAGGCCTCATACATGTTTCATCGTGTACAGCACTTCAAAATGTAACTCGGCATACCTTTCAGGAAAAAGTACTGAGCGCTTTGGCGTAACAAAACATTTACTTGCTAAAAAAGTGCCCATGTGTATTTCATTTTCAAAAAATTGATACAGCTCCAGTTCCCCATCTTGCTCCTTCGGCGCTCTATAATCTTTGATTCAGCTCCACAAAAGTTCAGTATCTGTTTTTTTTTTTTTAAGCTTTAGTCTAAAGAATACCATTACAGTGTTCACGATGGATGATGAAGCTTAAAGCCAGAGTGAAAACTGGAGTGATGGCTTTCGCAAAGACCGTAGTGAGTATCTCGGATACACAAGGAATGCAGGAAGGATAGGCACAATGGGCTGTGCAAGTCTAGCGCGAATCGAAAACGAGAAAACAAGCCGAAGGAAGACAATTTTTTTTAATGAAATCAATCTTCTTTTGATACACTTATTTTTATTAATTTTATTTATGTTGTTGTTTGGTATTTACAGAGAAGTTTAAGCGTCGTGTTGAGAATGGTGCAATGCAGATTGGGCTCTTCGGTTTCTCACTTGATTATTACCCGTTCCATACAGCAAGTAAGTACGAGCGTGGGTCTGTGGACGAACACGCACACACCGTTGTGGGGACACTTATAAAATGGAACAAAGGTCCCCTCATCGTTTTCCTTTGTCAAACCCTGTCCCCACAGAGGGATTCTTAATAGAAAAGGGAATAATAGAACAACAATAGGGAGTCCCCCAACTGGGTGTTAAAAAGAATGTGTGGTTAGTACCAGACAATAATAACATGTTTAAATAGAGGCTCCAAGTTCAAATTAAATTTTGCGATGAGCTAATTTTCCCATAGATATTAGTCTTCCTGAAAATGAAAAGAAAATTACAAGTCTGTACAGTGTCGTGGCCGTGCGATAGAGGCCCTTGCCTTTGCTCATTGTCGCCTCAAGCCTTTATATCACACCAGCCGCGACACTGACGGTTTTAAATGGCCGATTAAGACCTCGTTGCCGCTCTTTTATTCCCTGAATGAAAACCTTGAACTCACAAAAGGAAACAATCTAAAATATCTGACAATAGACCGATCCATTAAGCCCTTCCACCCCTACATATTGACCAATCACAGCCTCGGCTACACCACTGAAAGTCTGCCAAAAGTCTGACATGATAAAATCCTATTGGAAAATGTTATATGTGCTCTTACTTACCTAAAGCGTGCGCGTTCATGTCGTTCAGTGTGGCATTGAAAAGACGCACATTGTGCTTCCCACGTGTACAGTGGTGATGTAGCCAATGCTGTGATTGGTCAATATGTTTTGGGGGCGGGGCTTAATGGATTGTTCTATTCACAAGAGGAAACAATCTTGAAAATCTGACAGAATCTGACAACACTTTATAGAGAGTATGCGGTGAATATTTTGGTCGTGTTAATTTGATGCAGGTAGCAGCAGGGAACATTGGGACTTCTACGATGAAGCCATGAAGACGTCTGACAAATGGATCCATACTCTACTTGCACATCTCAAACAACAGTATAAATACGCAGCTGATTACATCACCAAGAAAACGGCCAGTAAGGGCCCACTTCAGCCTGGGGGTCAGAGTTCAAACAAAGGTATTGTCTCTGTTGTGGTTGTGGCCTTAACCCAACCTCCTCCCCGGGTTGTGTCGAGCAGTACGAGGTTGACCGCTCTCTCACCCTGGTATTTGATCATTTGCATATCCAAAATATTTGGATACATATGCAAATTAGAATAGTCTGGCTGCTTTTCGAAATCCACATCTTCGTCATAGTTTCGTTGCCCGGTACCAGATTTAATAGCCTGTTTAACGTTTGTTTCTATTGTAAAGTCGTTGTCCAATCAGGGTCCAAGTAAGGATTTTCCATCCCAGGGTTTACATAGTAAACCATGGGGACGAGGTTGGCCTTAACCCTATACCTGCATACTCCAAAGTGCCTCAACATCTCCCATATGCTAGGCACACAACAGTGAGGTAACTCATGCCACACTTTCCTGTCACTGCATTTGTATGTGTGATCCATCAGTACCACAGATTGCCACTGCAGTAACTGACCAAGGTTTGAGAACCGTATCTCTTCCCACTGTTGCCCAATTCCATTGCAATGGGAGGCATTGAAACACAAGGTGGCAGCAGACTTACCAGGTAAGGTTCCATTGTTTGAAGAAGTTCTGAGCGTGCCCACGTATCCAGGAACAGTGGATGTACCTGGTAAGTCTGCTGCCACTTACCGTCTCCAAAAGTCTCCTTTTGAGCACAGCTGGTAACTTCTCCAGTTTACCACTCTCACTGAAGCACTTTGGGCAATCATGGCTGTAGTCTGTGCATAATAAGCACATGTATGGGTGCCTCAAAATGCCACAGTAAATGCTGTAGTTATATTGTGTAGACCACATGTGTAAGAGAGGCTTCTTGTTAACTTATTTTCCTGATTTCATTTTCCTTCCATTCAGAGCGCAAGACACCCCCACCAAGACCTGAAGCTGGACCTAAATCCAAAGTTCAGTGGGCGGATGCTGAACAGACCAAAGGTCATTCACAGACGCAAGGTCATGAGGTTAAAGGTCACCACCAAACCAAGGTACAGCAGCAACAGTCGGCTAAGAGTGGGCAGCATGTCAAAGGTCAGCAGCCGAATGCCAGAGGTCAACCTGCGAGTCGACAGAAGTCGAGGGTCAAGTTGATGTCACATAGCATGGTGGTCCGACTGAGGGATTTCAAATTCCATACTGTGGCGGTGGGGAAGAGCGCCGGGAGCCATACCAAAACCAACAACTTCTTGTTTCAGTCGGACAAGAAGACGTTTTTTCTGCCCGGTGAAATGCCCTCGATTCACATCGAGTACACCTCGTTCTACTTCCCGGACGAGCTGAATTTCCCAGGTGGGTCAAACTTTCAAATCCAACTGCTGTCATCTTTCTTTCTACAATGGAGGAAACATGCAAATTAATAACTGGCCAAAATTTCACAGCTATGCTTTCTTGTCCTTTTAGAACCCTGTTAGTAAGGTATGACGTTTTCGGAGCTGGAAGTGCAGTGTAACGAATGTTCATGTACATGTATGTATATCGTTTGTTTACATTGCACTTCCGAGGACGTCTTGAAGCAAACTTAATCACTGTAGCTCGGAAGCCCGAGGAAACCTGTAGATAGGGATGCTTGCTATCGGAACCAGAAGCACCGGGGTAAACCCCCTACTCTTCCATGACAAGTGTTCTGGATTCTTTTATGTGCACTACCCATCCTAGTACATGGGACCTACGGCTTAACGTCCCATCCGAAGGACAAAGCAATTATGGTAAAGTGTCTTGCTTAAGGACACAAGTGTCGTGACTGGCCAGGCCGGGATTCGAACCCACATTCTGTAAACTACAGAAATTAAGTTTGGCCATGACACTGCACGATCAGTTTCTTGTGAACTGGAGAGTATTTTGTCCATCGTTTCTGAAGGAAATGACCACAGTATTATAATGGTCTTTTATAGCAAGTGTAAACAATTAGTAAAGCATAAACGTGTCGGAAAGAATCTAGTTAACATTCGCACGCTAGCAATTTCAAACAACGTGGTAGAAATTCCAAAAAATAAATATTTGTTTATTCATTCTTTTCCCCGCATGAATTTGCTGTGTATTTGATGTCCAGATATGAGCATTGAAAGAATCGGTAACTATATAAAGAACTCGTTCTGTGACTTTTTATCCTTGGAGTTCCTTCTAAACAATCGTTTACGCACTAATTAATGATTGCTAATTCACACTGGTGGTGGAAACTCATCCTTTTGCCCCTCTGCTAAGCTGTCGCTTTTCTTCCGCAGTTAAAAAAAAAGCTACCGACAATAATTCTGAAACTGTTGATACTGATATACTTATTGTCTGTTTCATTATTTGTAGAAACTCATGTTTGCTCTTATTACATTAGGATGATTGCATAATAAATTACATCGGCTACAGACTAATCCGTGCGGCTTGTTCATGGGCGTTTAGACCACCACAGCTATGGCCGCCGCACGCGCACGTCGACGCACACGCACTGTGAATCCTCCATGCTGATTGGTACATGCGCATGCTGACGCTCTTTTGTCGTGTCCGGGCGCCTGCGGAGGCCATAGCTGCAGTGGTGTGAAAAACACCATAAACGAGCGCTGCTCAGATTGGTGTATAGGTATCAGAACTATAGTTTTTCTGAATAAATGAATAGCTTTTAATTGCCTTGGAATGTACAGGGAAAGGCTGCAGGCCTCCAATTAACCCACGGCACCCACAGCAATTGCCGTGGTGCCCTGTGCTTTTGCCCGTGGTGCTCTGTGCTTTTGCCCGTGGTGCCCTGTGCTTTTGCCCGTGGTGCCCTGTGCTTTTGCCCGTGGTGCCCTGTGCTTTTGCCCGTGGTGCCCTGTGCTTTTGCCCGTGGTGCCCTGTGCTTTTGCCCGTGGTGCCCTGTGCTTTTGCCTGTGGTGCCCCGTGCTTTTGCCTGTGGTGCCCTTTGCAAAGTTCCAATACTAGGTTACAATCTCCTCATAGAAGTGCCCCTTACCAGAGGAAAATTGCCCTGGCCTTTCAAGAGCGAAGTTCAAGGCCTGAGACTGGAACAAAATTGTTGCTTTTGTCCCACTCTCCCAGGCCTCTCTTACAAAGTTATCTTTTTGGTCCACTAGTGTGGAGTTACCCAATTGCATGTTGAGTATATGCATGTAAACATGTACACTTTTACATGAACATGTTAAGGTCACATTCTCCCTTGAACATTCAAGGCAATTCATTCTCTGGAAAACGGGAAAACATATTTCTCAGTTTGCATACCGAATACACTACTTTTTGGGGGTTAGTAGTACATGTATAACCCGAAAAATTTAAACTTTTTAATCGGTTTGACAAAATTACAAACATGTACATCATTGACTTTGTAACAGTACATGTAAATCACAATTAAGTTCAATTTAGTGCTACAACTTTAGTGAATTTAAAAAAAAAAAATATATTTTTTCCTCGGGTTTATAAAGGCCTATGATATGCATGTACATGTTCACATTGTACAAATAAAATGTGCACCTTCACTGCATATGGGCTTATGATTTATATTTCAGCATTTATTGGATTAGTACTGTTCTTTTTAAATGAGCTTTCAGATTGAAACTAATAATACATGTTTTCTCCCAACCTCCCCATGCCCCCAAGCCACCCAAGCCCCCCCCAGCCCCCACAGCCCCCACCCCTAGCCTCCCCAGCCCCACCCCTAGCCTCCCAAGCCCCCACTCCCGAATAACTACATAAACAGTGTACATAGTAACATTCCTTATTTTGTCTAATAGACCTTATGCATTGACGTCATCCAGTTGCCATCTTAGAGGTAAAACAATGATGAAACAATGGAAACGCACAGCATTTGTACGCGCGGCGCACAGGATTGGCCAATGAACAGCCTCCTTTTGACCTCTAGGCGAGGGTGCCCTACTCAAATGACGTCATGTGCATAAGGTCTGGAAGTCCGGATCCGAATGAGCGGCTATGGTTACGGCTACAAGTGTTGCTAAGGGTGTTGCTAAGGACATCCTTGTACTTTAACGCATGATGACGCGGCGATCCAGCCGTACCTGTAGCCATAGCCGCTAATTGGGACGTGGTCTAACAGTCTAATGAGATACTTGTAGGTACAAGTGCATTTGAGTCTCTGTCATTGTACAATGATGGACACTTGGTTATCTGCATGCTGTCATCACATCTCACTCTTAAAGGGCTGTGTCGTCATGATTACAGCAGTAAATGGAATAACCCACTTACTATGCACGCGTGTGCGCCGGCGGTCACATCACAGTTTGCCAAAGAGGTCACCCGTGATTTGACTGCAGGCGCGCCCGTGTGCAGTATCTGGTGAGAGTTCATCTTTTCCATGCACAGCCACGGGCCTGCTGTAATCATGACGACATAGCCCCTTTAAGATGTTTCTTTATACTGTGCAGTTTAATTCAGCACATAGTGTAGAGAGACTAGCTGGCATGGCTGGTAGTGTGAGATATAGACCATGTTACCTGTGACATCACATGTTTACAAAAGAGCCACAGAACCTGGACTTCCTGCAGGCAGGATTTGTACACGGCTCAATGGGAAAATACTTTAAATCTTTCATTTTATGGAGATTGCACTGTCCGATTGTCATCAACTTTGGATATGAAGGAAAGGGGCACATCTCACAACTAGTTCAGCTCTCATTTTAATAGCCATTGAATTTATGTGGAAATTATGATACAAAATGTAAAATTTCTCATATGTCCCATGCAGTATCTTGCCTGCCAGTAATTGCCCTGGAATGTACAAGGTCACTCTTTTGTAAACAAGGGTCACATGGTCTATAGACATGTAGGTTCTGAAAATAACTCATTTGTTTCTTTTAACTAACTGTTACTAACTGTTGACAGGTTTTGTTCGTTTGGCGTCTCAAATAAATGCATCATAATGCAACACAGTTGAAATGAAGAATCCTGCTAAGTTTAAAGCCAGAGAGGATTCTGTTGCATTGTGAAGTGAGCTGGTTTACACCATCCTTGGCACTGGGCAATTACCCTGCTAAATGCAGCAATATGCATTGAAGTTTTCAGGGGAACCGGATTTCACATGGACATGTCAAGACCATGCAGAACCACAGTGCAACAGAGTACGGGATTTGAGCTGACTGCTAAATGCAACAAACTACAACAATTTATGTGCATTTCGTTGTATTTGGCAGGGATATAATGTTGGGTGAATCCACTGGAAACATTTCTTGGGCGGTAGTCGATATATATCACAATCATTTTATTTGTTTGTGTTTTGTTTCTCTAGTGCCTTCCCCAATCGCCTACATCCAGCTGAATCCAGTTCAGTTTCGTCTGGACTACGTGTCACTGCTTTGGCTCAATCAGTTCTCATCAAATATTCTCCAGACGCTGGTAAATATGAACTCTGAGCACAACTTCACACAGATGCTAAGATTAATCCTAAGACGAGTTTTATAGAGTACGATTCAATCTTAGGTCCTTTTTGAGACACCATTGCTTGGTCTCCAACTTAGGCCCTGTCTGCCTGTTTAAACCTTCGAACCAAAAGCGCACATTTTCAAAAGAATTCAATTTTCAGGGGTGAACAAAGAGACAGGGACTGAAAAATTGACAAATTTTCAATTTTTCTTTGTTCACCCCAAAATTGAATTAAAATTTACCGACTCGGTTTCCCTTGTGGTTTATTGCTTGATATTTGAAATGAAAAGTCGCATCCCCTTAAGGTGATCGCTGTCCTGCAGCTTCCCAGGTTACATGTATATCCATAGAGCTGTAGCTGTATGGTTGTATCGTATACTTGGGGTGTGATCCCTGGCTACACAGCGGTTTCAGGTCGAAGGTTCTGGCTGGCACCCGCAGACAAAGATATTGACAAAATAGGGAGACCGCCAACATTAGGGCTGGACAGCTCAGTTGGTAGAGTGACTATAATAAGGGGGTCGCAGGTTCAAATCCCACTCCGGTCAATTTGTCTTTGTTCACCCCCAAATTGTATAATATCGATACTAATTATTAGTATTAACCTGAGTGATTTGTTGATTACAGTCCGATGTTGATGATTCTGGTTCTGGGACTGTACCTGAAGGGAAGGACCACACCGATATACGCATCGATGCACTCATGCCAAAGGTAAAACTCATACAACATGTCGTAGCTAAGAGCTCTAGTAAATTGGACTCAAAAGATCCAACCAATCCAAGTCACAACACTTGGTGTCCTCGGGCAAGGCACGGTTAACTTAAATTGTTTCTCCTCACCCAGGAGTAAATGGTTACCCAGATGGGTAGATCAAGATTGTTGCAGGTGCTGCACAAATTGTAGAGAGTTGACTAGCTTTTTTTTAAAGTTTAAATCTGCATGCATTCATTCTTGCTGGAATTTTCATGCAGTTTCCTTTGTCTCTATCTTGGACCCCCCCCCAGATCATCTTACCAGCAGAAGTCCCTGTCGACGGTCAGCCAGACCGGCCACCAGAGCTTCATGTGCAAATGTCTCAAGTGACGGCTACAAACTGTCGAGTAGGGACAGGATCAAGCCGTCCCGATCTCTCTCACATCTTACAAGCTCTGCACACCAAAAAGCTCTTCATGGCCAACTCGTCGTTCCCCAGCTCCTGCACAGACTTGATCACGTTACCCAATGCGTTGTGGGAGCACGCATACCAGCCTAACTACGTCCTCCCAAAGGAGTGTGAGATAAAGAACCCAGTTGCTAACGGTAGCTTGCCGAACAAACCAGCGAGTGATTCACCGGTAGGCTCAGGAGTTAACCGGTTGACGACCTACGTCTTCAGACCTAATGCTGCGGACGATGTGTGGAATGTAAAGATTGAGCAGATCTGGGCAGACTTCCACGGTGTGCCAAGCTCTTTAGATCGGCCTGTCCCATTGGTTGATCCGATCCCATTAACTCTGTGGACATGCTCGCCTAGAGGAACAAACGATAGCCAATCGCAGTCGAGGACTCACCAAAACGGATCGTGCGGTAACCAACAAGAAAAGAAAACGGAAAACTTGAGGCAGAAGGAATTCGAAAACAATGAACCAAGTAGGACTTGTCGTAGTTCCGACCAATCACCACCCAGAACAGTTGGACATAAGCTAATCGAAAGGATATCAGCCAATAAGAACGTAGCAGATCAGACAGAGCAACTCAGAGCAAGCCTTGCGGACAGCAACCAATTAGCAACGTCCGTTAATTTCATCAAATCACCTCCGCAGCTCTTACAAGATTCTCACGTCCAAGAGAGGTCAGCCCAAGAGGTCATTTCCATGGCAGCACAAAGTAATGCAACTCTACAAAGCAATGAAGGGAAGTGTGTTAATTCAAATCAGACACAGTATTCATCACACGGTATCAACCACAAGTAAGTATGAAGGTAGCTCTGGAGGCCTTTCACTTTCGTAAAAATACTACAGGCATGATTTTCTTCCTACTTTAGTCTGATATCCGATTTGTTTGTTCCACTGAGAACTGCTACAGTATTCAACACAAGACTCAATAATCAAGACATGTCGTGGCCGAGCGGTCTGGCACATCAAACTCAAGTTTTGTTGGCTTGGTCACCAGAGTGTGGGTTCGAATCCTGGTCGTGACTTTCTGTCCTTGAGCAAGACACTTTACTATAAATATAATTGCAATTTATCACCTAGGAGTAAAAGGGTACCTGTGAGGGTAGAGATTGTTATGTGAATGATTATCAACCTGTGCGCTGATTTGGCTGCCGGTGCTGCATACTCCTAAGGAGTTGAGATGGTTTTAGGAATGCTTAGGATGAACAGAGAGTCCTAAATGTAGCTGGCTTGATAAAGCAGATGATAAATGCATATTATTATTATTATTAACATTAATCCTTTTCGGATCTGACACCCATGTAGCTCAAGTAAAGACATGACATCATCAGAAGAGTCACCATGCCCTGTGAATAATCAAACGGCTGATTTACATATCATCGCACAGACTCCTTCAAGAATTCATCTCGTACTTAACCACTACCAGGTTTGGACTGTTTCCTTAGAGTTATAAGAATTATAAGAGTTATATATAAGAACTAGAGGGAGCACTCGCGATGTCACGCACGGAACTCCGCTGACTCACCATGGGCAAAAAACCGTATGGGTCAATTGCATATGAATGTCCACTTTGACAATGTTTACTGTGTAAACTGATGAGTGACCAGTGTAAATGAATGGTCTGCGCCATTTTCTCAATGGTGAAAAATGCTTCTTGTCGGGCCGTGTCGCATGGTGTTGGACAATGGAGAAGGAGATAAAAGGGGGGTGTTCATAGAGGGAAGAGGCTGGTTTAACCTGTCTCAATCACGAATGAATTATTTTCCCACCTTTGATTTTGCCTTTCGTGTTTCCAACGTCTTGTGGTGAAACCAGCCTCTTCCCTCCACAACCCCCCTCCACTTTTGTCTCCCTCTTCATTGTTCATCCCTTGCATTTTCTGACTGCTTTCTGCCTCTCTCTTTTCACTTCTTTTTACTTGACTGCTTCTGTTACTCCAGTATACTTGTATGTGTTGTGTTGTCAATTAGTCTTTGAGAAAGACTCTGCTAGGGTCAAAACGTGAGGCCATTAACATAATTTTTGTATTAAAATTTGACTTAAATTAAACGAGAATAGTGTTAAAATTTGTATCACTTTCAAGTTTACATTGACATGATTTAAACCACATTTTAATATGAAGTGAATAATTTGGTTGTATTATTTTCTTATCAGATGTTGTTCTTGCTGCGTCTTCAGCAATCTATTCAGAGTTTACAGCAATCTATCGAGGCAGACCAAAGTATGTTTGTCTCCAAAGACCGACCTGTTCCCCTGATGAGCCGTGTGGTAGCGTTTGAAGCGCCCGATATCCAAGCAACTCTTGTCATGCCTCCGATTCCAGGTGACGACGACGACGACGTAGATGAGGAGAAAGATGATGTCATCACTGGGGATTCTTCAATGGGAAGGACTAGTGCAACTCTATCCGACGTGGGCTCTGCCTGTGACGTTGGGGAATCGAATGTTAAAACTAAAACGGATGAAAAACGATTAACCCCAGAGGTGACAAATGATGAGAGTTCGTCGAGAGTACCCGATAAAGGGTCGCCTGATAGCGATATACCCACGGTAGAGATCTCGGATTCATCACCCGTTAAAGACTTGACCACAGAAAGGTTTAGTGGTATAAATTCTCAGCCCGTTCAGTTGGACATTACTTCTAAGCCTTCCGTAGGAGCCCCTATCATCGGTGGACCCCCTGGTGCTATTGTAGTCTCGGAGGAGGCGCTTGGGAAGAGGTCGTCCTCGTTGTCTCAGTCCCGGCTTCCTCTAGACAGCTCCACTCACTCCAACCAATCACAGCGTCGTAAATCCCAGGAGGTCCTCGCAAGCCACTCTGCATCCGGGAGTCCCATCTTCAGGAATACAGAAGTCGGTCAACCTCCACGGAGCTCCTCCCAGTCGGACCTTGCCCGCGTCCACCACAACCAGATGTCTTTCTCGTCGTTGCAACAAATAGAATCCAGCTCTAGCAAAGCCTCTTCCCTGACGTCTTTGGACGAGTCTGTGGATCTGGACATGATCTCACTGAGTAGTGATTCTAGTGAAGGGTTTGTGATGGCTGTTAAGAATGACGGACAATCTCTTGCTAGTAGTCAGGGTACCGAGACAGACAGCGATATCGGTGAGTCACTCCTTAACACCTCCTACTTTTCAAAATAATTGCCAGTAAGTTAACCAGCCATTCAAAACCATTCAAACCCATGGATGGCGTGTGTGTAAAGTGTTAGCCTCTCACCATTGTGTACCTGGTTCGATTCCTGGCTGGGGTCATATGTGAGTAGAGTTGTGTGTCGGTTCTCTCTTGTGCCACGAGGTTTTTTTCTCCAGGCCATCCGGTTTTCCTCCCTCTGGAAATCCCAAACACTTTCGATCTCAGGCTGTGCTCCGTGGTCATATATGGGTTGATGTGGCCGGCTGCCGAAGGCGCCCTTGAATGCCTGCAGCTCGAACACGTGTAGCCGCGTCCTTCGCAATTCAGCTTCTCAGCTGCCAGTAAGGATGATTAGCCTCCCAAATTATTACTAGTAAATTAATATTATTATTATTTAACATAAATAAGACATGGAGGTTTGCATGGTGGGAATACCATAAAGTAAGGGTTTGCGGTGACACCATGTGGTTTATATCTCTTTTGAGTATATGTGGTTCCGAAGGAACCGGTTGACTCAACGTTTCAGACAGTATACTCTGTCCGTCGTCAGTATACAGTCCAAAATGTTGAGGGAACGGTTCCTTCGGAACCACATATACTCAAAAGAGATATAAACCACATGGTGCCACCACAATTCCTTACTTTATCATTCAACTTACCAGGTTATGGATTGTGCAACAGCTGTGCACAGTGTTCAAATATAGATTGCATGGTTGAAACTTCAGCTCCCGAGGTGATCCCCAGAGCGTTCTGTTTTTCCAAAGCGAAGCCGAGGGAAGCTAGAACATTCTGGTGATCACCGAGAGAGTCGTAGTTTTAACCATAGCACAAGTCACTCAAGCATGCAATATTTGTTTTATAACACCCATAAGATACGCTACCATAGACGTCTAGGTACCAAGAAGCTGCCGTTGCTATGGGTGAAGTACACTGGTTGCTATGGGTAGAGTACATTTGTTACTATGGGTAGAGTAAATCAGGTTGCTATGGGTGTAGTACACTGGTTGCTATGAGTATAGTACATTTGTTACTATGGGTATAGTACAATTATTACTATGGGTATAGTACATCAGTTGCTATGGGTATACAGTGTAGTTTGTTGCGTTAGCGCAGCTTTCTAGAAAAAATAAGTGCCATGTGACGTGCTCTAAGCCAATCAAAAGGCAGAATCTTTGAAAGGGGTGTTACAACACTATCTGTGATCTGTGTAGATCCATCTTTTCATCATATTGGAGGTTTCATACTTTGTGGTTTTTATACATACTTGTGTATTGGGAATCTCGACATGCTTGAATGAGTAGTTGAGTACCAGTTAGAATTATTTTATTTGTATTTTACGTTTCAGTGCAAGATCAGAGTAAAGCATCAACAGAAAGTGCTGATGAGACGTTACCTGCAGCATCAGTAGAAGACTATAAAGATAACAAATACAAACTCAAAAAGGTACTGGACTGTCACCGCAGACTTTATTACTACTTTATTCATGTGGCCCTTTTTAACCTCTCATTGAGAGGTCATTTTTCACTTCTCACGTATCTCCAAAGATGTTATAAAAAGGTGCAGAGTTTTTCTTTTTAAGAACCCTGGCATGCAGTGGTGAAATGCATGTCCAACTTTGAATTTGTTGATGTTGCATAGTCTACATTGCCAACCACGAAATCATGTTTTGACGAAAAGAGCAACTATCCACGTACGAACAGGATTGTGATGTTTTATGTGCATAACACAGCACACAGGACCTACGGTTTTACGCCCCATCCGAAAGACGTGGGCTTGATGTTACAAAGCCCTATCTGTGATCTGTGTAGATCCATCTTTTCATCATATTGGATGTTTCAGACAAGCCACCAACCATGACAGTGCATGGAGTGGTCTCCCATGCTAACTCCCATTTACTAACCACAGTCAATGGTGCTTAAATTGGCAGTACTACCAGTGGCTCTCCCACTGAGCTAACTGTCTGGGTCATGATGTCTAAATAAACGTGGAATTTGTATCTTTATATTTTGCCCCGCCAGGTCTCAGTGGTGACCTTCCATCTCATTGGTGTGAACGCAGCTGTAGAGATCAATGGATCAGACATTGCAGTCAAGGCTGACGTGGGTCATATCGAAAGAGAAGAGAAAGGGAACGCTGACTACTCAGCCTTCATGTCAACAATAGCAGCAGGTATGGCACATAAGGAGTCTAGGCACAATACTTTATTATCAAGGGCGTGTTGGATTAGCTTCCCCGAGTCCACCCAGTTGTGCTCAGCCGGGTGAGCCCCCAACGAGAGCTAGTCGAACGCCAACTTCCCCTAGCATTCATACCAGTGCATCATGGGACAGCTGACCGGAACTACTTTCATTATGTGTATTACCCTCTGAAACTCTTTGTGATTCACGCAAAGACCGTAAAGTAGTTCTTCTCTTGGTGAAACTACAATGTTAAATAGCCGAGCTTAATACAAAAGTACACGTCTATGAGTAAAAAAAAATACTAAATGCTCACAAAACCGCTATTTTACGGTGAAGATTTGTGTCAAACTTCTCAAAAGTGTCCCGCTGAATAATAAAAAAATGGCGGCCATTGAGAAAGTTTTTTCATCCTGGCATCATGCACCGAGCCCCAAGTAACCTGCCCCAAAAGCAGGTTACTGAGGGCTGACCAGGGTGAGCCTCGACAATGGCGTCAAAGCTGTTCGAATGCACTAGGGTCAGTCGTGGGTCGAAGAGCAACCCAACTTGAAATAAATTAGTGTTTGATATACTTCAAACCTGAAGTAGTGTTTGTGTATCTATGATTTAACTTTTGGGAGAATAAAGACAAATTGACTAGAACGGGATTTGAACCTGCGACCTCCAGATTAACATGCTGGCACTCTAACCAACTGAGCTATCAAGCCCTAATGTTGGCAGTCTCCCTACTTTGTCAACATCTCTGTTCGGAGGTGCCAGTCAGAAGCCATTCAACCTGAAACTGCCCTATAACCAGGGATCACACCCAAGTTGACGATACAACCTGGGAAGCGGCAGTACAGGTATCACCTTAAGGGGATGCGACTTTTCATTTCAAATATCAAGTAATAAGCCACAAGGAAAAACTGACTGGGTGTAATTAGCCCAGTCAGTTTTCCTGTGGTCTATTTACTTGATCTATGATTTCACTTCAAAAACTTGGAAAGTACGATTTAACTTGAAAACTGTAGGAATAAAGTAGTGTGATTGTCTTCTCTTTTATTCATGCACTAATTGTTGTAGTAATAACTTCACCAGGAAAGTCAAATAAGACAACGGTTAAAGCCAAGGGGACTCTATTTAGTTTTCCCCACCTCAAAGGTAAGCCAACGGGGGGGATGCTATTGGTGCGGTACATGTATTTAACGCTTGCATTTCTTAACACATTCGTGTCGAGTTGGAGCCTGTATATAAACCAAGCATTCAGTCAAGATGGTAAAGAAAGTGAGTTGTTGTTCGACAGTTCACTTTACACGGGCTGTGTCGTCATGATTATAGCAGTAAATGGAATAGACCTTTATCATGCTGCCACCCTCTTGGTCATGATCTCTGTATCCAATAACAGTAATAGATGCTCATATTCATTGCACTAAAAGGAACAGACTATTTGCCCTTCCAGCCTCGGTGTGGTTACATTGGTTTGAATGGGAGAAAATCGAGATGGCCTCACCATGATAAAGGTCTATAGCCCAGTTACTATGCACGCGTACACCGGCGGTCACATCACAGTTTGTCAAAGACGGCACCCTTCAAGATTTGACCGCAAGCGCGCGCGTGGGCAGTATCTGGGTGAGAGTTCAGCGTTCCATGCACAGCTACAGGCCTGGGCCCAATTTCATGGCGCTGGTTACCAAAGAATTCTGCGCTTACGGCGCCCTGCAAAGCTCGTACTCCTATGGGCCGTGGGAGGGCGTAAGCGCAGAATTCCGCGGTTAGCAGAGCCATGAAACTGGGCCCTGCTGTAATCATGACAACATAGCCCCTTTAACTTGATGGTTCAGTCTTAAAGTGAATTCAGAATGTCAGTTGACCCCTCTTTAATCTGCAGGCTGTGTTATTTTTGTTGGTGCAAACTTTCCAGTGTTGTATTACCTCATGTCAACCAAATGTTAAGCAATAACGTAACATTTCCAGAAGCCGCATTTACATTTTTTTTTATGTTTGTTATAATCATTATTATAATTTTTTATTTGACCATAACAAATGGAAAACACAGTGATCAACAGAGCTACATTATACAGTGAGGCAGAAGACATATAGAAATGTTACAAAGAAACAAGTACATTAAACATGCTTTTTCCGTTCATTTTTTAAACAGAAATTTAGTAGTAATTAAAAAATTAATAATTCGCAAAATAATTTCAGTATAAACCTGCATGTTCGTCCCCATGTTGAAGCATTTATGGGTGGTTTCAGGTAATCAAAAGAAAGTTACAACATTTTGGCTCAATCCATCGTCCGAGTCACGAGAAAATAGTGAAAACCAGTGCACGCTTTTCAGCATGTAAACACAATGTCCCTTATTTCGATTGATACAGTCGAAATTCAAATCGGGGTCTTCAATTTTCTATTTTCTGGACTTTGACAGTATTTCAGACAGAAATATTTCTGTGGAAGATTGGTACTGGTATGAACTTCATAATCAGTAAGCCTTCAGACTGATGCTAATAAAATTCGTTTTGGGAGGAATTGTTTTATCCTGTATTGCATCTTAAAGTACATATATGTGTCAGTTTAGACGTGCATGCAAGAAATGAATGACACTCATCCATCAGTCAGGCACACTTAACTCAATCATGTCTACACCCACAGCGTTTCAAAATGTTGTTGCATATATTATCAGTGTATGAAGAGTTGCATGTAATTAGCACTCTAGAAGGAAAAAAAACTCTATGGTTGACATGAATCCAAAATACGTCGAGGGTAAAAGCGGTTGAGGGTAAAAGCGGTTGAGGGAAAGAGGGGCATCAAGCAGACCTCGGTCTTAAGAAAAACTGGGGCAGGACTTTGCTGGCCAAATCAGAGAAATTGTACAAGAGCATGCTGGCCAAGTTGGTAGTGACAGTGCAATTTTTCTGAAGGGCATGCTGGCCAACTCGACAGGGCATGAGGCCAATGGCCTCGGTGGCCTCGGTTAAGATCAAGGCCTGGCATCAAGGTCAAATTCAGTTTTTCTGACGCGCTCATTTTCCAGTAGGTAGAGTTGTTGGGATTAAGCAAAGGTGTATGACTTCTCGAGGCTTTGTCGCATTAACCATGGTGCTTTATGGTGCTGGGGACATTCTGTGCAAACTCTTGGTGTCTTGTCTGTCATGTTTACGTGTAATGCTGTATTTGCTGGTGGTGGAATTGGGAATCTTTGAAGTTGCATCTTTAACCGGTTGATACCCGATGATCTCTGTATACACATTATTGTCCCAGCCGGCAAAAGAAGGTGGTGTAAATTCGCCATTGTGTAAAATCAAAATACCAGAACAAAGGTCGCCCCGGACATTTTGTTTTTGTACTCACCGTGCAATGTGCAACACTGCGTTCATCCACACAAAGAGGACAGATGGTGTTGAATATTCTGTCGATTTTGGCCCATTATACAGGGGTTACATTATTGTGCAATCCTTGATTCCAATCTTGATTGCAATCTGCAGCCGATTAAAACTAGGAACACCGGGGCGAACCCTTTCTCTTTGCGATAAGTGTCTCTGGGTTCTTTTACGTGCATTACACAACACACAGGACCAACGGTTAATGGTTAAGTGTCTTGCTTAAGGACACAAGTGTCACGACCGGGACTGGAACCCACACTCTGCTGATCAGAAACACTAGAGCTTGAGTCTGGTGTTCTTATCCGCTCGGCCACAACACGCCACAGTTGTACTCGACTAGATAGTGCTTGGCAGCAAGATGATTTCCAACCAGAGAGAGAAAAATTAAAACAGTCCCTGCCGCTACAAAAAAAAAAAAAATTGCCACCAAAAATAAAATAAAAAATTGCCGCTAAAAAAATGTTGATGTATGAAAAAAAAGTCGCTGGAGGACCAAAAAGTCGCTGTCAAAAAAAAAGTTGCCATAAAAAAAAATTAAAAAACCCTGTTGTGTTCTATTTGTAGACAATGTGATATAGTAAAAACAACAAAAACAATCGCCGCCACTGTAAACAAAAATTGCCACCAAAAATAAAATTAAAAATTGGCGCTAAAAAAAAAGTTGATGCTTGAAAAAAAATTCGCTGTCAAAAAAGAAACTTGCCATCAAAGAAAAAAAAAACTTGATAAAAAATGTTGCCACATGAAAAAAAAAGTTGGCATTATAGAACACCATACTCTCTCATGCGAAGTAAAATGTTGCTACAAAATCAGGCGAGCATAGATGTTCAGCATTTTTTATTGTCCAGTTTCAACCAAACACTCACAAAGACTACATTCGGTAGCACACCAAATAAACATGAGAGCACAAAAGTACAATGACTTACAGTGTGAGGATGAGCATTGTTCCCCTTTGTGTTCCTTTGTTCTGATGTCCCCCACTCTACTGGTAATAACTATGGCAATGTTTTCGGCACTATTGTGCTGATATTGTGTGCATGTTCTGACCCCGTTTGGTAAAATGTTCTAATCGTAGACTCCCTGGTACAGTAACATTAAACATAAAACAAAACAAAGTCCCATTCCGAGCCTCACTACTCCTTCTGTATCTGTATTATATAGTCTGCAAAGCATCCTTATGGAAACATCACACCAACTTGTGGGGGCCAGTTGCAGCTACTACCCACGCCAGAAACACCGGGGTGAACCCCTTCTCTTAGCGATAAGTGTTTCTAGGTTCTTTTACGAAAAAACTGCTAGCGTGACGAACGGCTACAAAGTGGCCGCCTTTAATTGTGTGACCTGTCTTATGCTTGTAGTGTGGGGTAATTACAATGTGTAAGGATTCAGGGTTTGTTGTTTTGTTGCCTTTTTTCTCTATTTGTTTTTGTTTTTTTGTTTTTTTGCTGTAGGTGATCGCAGCAAAAAGACAAAGCTAGAAGACCAGAAGGAGGTAGATGAGTCGGTGAAGGTCCCTGTAGCGCTGTTGAGATTCCAGAGTGGACCGCGAGCAGAAATTCTATCCCCAGGGGGTGGAGACCGAGGTTTCTTACAGCTGCAGGTAAAGTGTACAACTACGGAAGCAGCTTACGTTTCTTAAACAAAGTTCATTTTGTATCACAGTGTGTACTCGTCAAGGAAACTTTGCTCTGTTTTCTTGACTTGCAATGCATGTACAATGATAGGCTGTAGAAACAAAACAAAATTGTGCAAGTACAGTACATTTCTCCCTAGGTTACTGCCTGAAACAAATGCAAATGTTATACTATTGAGTAACACAGAAGGAAGAGGAATGGCTGAAGTTGTTTGAAGTTTGAAAATTAACCGTTAAAGCCCCAGCTCAACATTGGTAAACTGACCGTAAATACTTCCATTCTTTGCGCAAATCAAGATATTTGTAATAAGACCAACCTGTGAAAATGTCAGCTCGTGAAAAGCCCCAGCTCTGCATTGGTAAACTGACTGTAAATGTTTCCATTCTTTGCTCAAATCAAGATAATTGTAATAAAACCAACCTGTGAAAATGTCAGCTCATTTCGTTGTTTCCTTTGCGAGAAAACAGTAAACATGCATTCAGCATTTTTGTGTAAGCATTCCTTTAGGCAGAGTTTTCGTCTCACTGAGACGAAAACTAATTCTGGATCTTTTTTCATTTGTTATTTAAAAACGATAACATTTCAGACAGCAATATTTCAAGGACGGCTTTCTACCATCGTTATCTTTAAACCATGCAAGGTAGATGTAAATCTGTGAACCTTGACGTTTTTCTTCTTAGCAGTGTTGAGCTGGGGTTTTGAAGTGAATTGGTGTGCTTTATTCCGTCAGGTTTGTGGTTTAGGAACGACGTTCCGGATGTCTACAGTGACTCACCTGGGGAGCTTTGTAACGGATGAAGTGATTGGTGATGCTATGCCAATGACCATCAAAGTATTCAACTCTGAAATTGAACTCATGGTAAGAGTAGATTCCAAACAGGTTATGTTAAATGTCATTAGATTTTAAACTAATCCGAGCAGGAATCGTTTATGGGCCGCCGTACGCGCGCGCGACACGACAATAGCGCGCCGCACGCATATGTGCCAATCAGCATGGAGAATTCACAGTGCATGTGCGTCGACATGCGCGTGCGGCAGCCGTAGTTGCGGTGGTGTAAACGCCCATGAAGGAGCTGCTCGGATTAGTCTGAGATACAACACATCAACTTTTGAAAAAAGGTTCTTTGCTTGTTCTGTAGGGCAAGTTATGTAAACAGACATTTAAATGTGGTTTGTAAACATTAGTCTCTGGTGACAGCCACGCGCTGCTTACTTCTCCCGTGGTTTCTCCAATAATGCAATTTGGTCAATCAACAGTGGGTGATGAAACTTTGCCTGGACTGTTTTTACCCTCTGGTTGTCCTGGACGTATCTTGATATGGTCCTTGATGCCAGGAATGAAGTAAACACCCGTTTCAGACTGGCGCTCCAGAGTCATGCCGAACCAAATTATTGAATTAAAAGTACATGAAAAGTTTGACGTCTGAAGCAGTTAGGAGCGACTAGACGCGCTAGAAGTCGAAAGATCAACTGTTGCAGTAAGTCGGAAGGACTCTTGAGAGTCTTGGCTTCAGACGTCGATCTTGTCATGAGCCGAACCTAATGCAAATTTATGTGAATAAAGTTTGCCTGTCTGAAACCAGAATCTAATCTATTCGGTTTCGGCGCAACTCTGGAGCACCAGTCTGAAACAGGTTTAATATGCAATGACAGAAAGGGACAATCTGTCTTTAATCACTGATGCATGCAGTGAGTTGTTGTGATAAATACAGCCTCATTTACATGGTGTGATTACGGGAAATGACTTAAGGATGTTGTTGATGTCTTCTTGATTTTCTCTTCCTTCAGGACGATAGTCCAGCCATCTATCCCACACATCCAGGCCCTCAGCCAATGTGTCTTGCGCTATCTAATGTCTTCATTCATCGGTCAGCAGATGGGATCTTCCACATAGAAGGTACAGTCAACTTCTCTGTAGACTAGGATCCATTAAGCCCTGCCTAGCAATAGTACATGGCGTGACTTTCTTGCCACGATTGCAGCGGTGGTTCGGTTGCGGCCACACACACATATCGGATACACACACGTACATGGTTTTCATGAACGGTATGGATTTAGTTTTACGTGGCCTTTTCATCCAAAGAACGTTGCAGACAGGAACACTGTTGAATCACTTTCACACGACCTGACAATGCATTCAATACTTCTTTTATGTAGCTCACACATAGATCCTCGTCATTTGAATTGTCTTCACTATAAACACAAAATAGACACAGTTCTTCGTCTGCCCCACACTCAATTAAAATAAAAAACAATTAAAAAAAGACAAACAAAAAAACTTAAATCACATGGACAACTTCATGTAGACACCAATCTTGTCCATCGTAACATGACCCCAGCCTCGTTTGGACTCACGGGCGGGAATTATTATTTTGGGAACAACGCTATTGAACATCCTATAATTTTCCATATAGGACAGTCCAATGCTGCGGCAGTAAATACATGGCGAAATTAAGGATAACATGTGATGTTTGTTCCACCAATCAAATGACAAGAATCTGTGTGTGTGATATATGAATAATGATATTGTCTTAAATGTATTGATACATCTATATCCCAGGTGTGACCACCATCTCTCAGACTCAATCGGCTTCAACTATCATCGAGGATAAAACTCCAACAGTCTCCCCGGCACAGCTTGAAGAGGAGAACCACCAGCTCATCTCACAAGTGGTCCAGATGAAGAAGGCTCTAGACGTCTTGGAGAACGAGAGGTCCTCACTGCTGGGGACTCTGGAACATCTACAGGAGGAACTCCTGACTGTGGACAGGGAAAGAGATTTCTTAAGGAGCTCAGTGACAGACCTCACGCGACTTCTAAAACTACAAAGATAAGGTGGCAGTTCAGGGAAAGCTGACTGTGCGTCACACTTCTGTAAACTTGTATTCTCTCTAGTAAGGTTTGCGGTGACGCCATGTAATAATCTCTTTTTTTGAGATGGGGTGGTTCTGAAAAGAACCGTTTGCAACTCGACGTTTCGATCAGTATGCTCTGATAGTCTTCAGGAGAAAGAGCATACTGATCGAAATGTCGAGTTGCAATTGTTTCTTTTCAGAACCACCCCAACTCAATAAAAAAAGAAGAAAAAAAAAGGAAGAGATTATTACATGGTGTCACCGCAAATCTTACTAGATTGTATCTCCACCATGCAAAGTTTCAAATCCTACTCATGTACAAGGTGTTACCGCAAACCTTACTAGATTGTATCTCCACCATGCAAAGTTTCAAATCCGACTTAAACTCGTATTCCATAATGCCTTTGTTTCAAAAAAGCATTGATGGCATCAAAACTAAGTGTAGTGTACAAGATATGACATTGCCATTCATTACGATATTGGCCCGGGAAGAAAACAATCTGCTTGATTTAGCAAATAGTATTTTTGGTGGTAAAAGTCAAATAAAGGATTGAAAACGTTGACAGTGCAGTGTTCTTCACTTTGTGCGATTCAATTTATACATGAAAAAAACAAATCTGCGAAAAACTTGGGCTCCATCCGTCGTCGGAGTTGGGAGAGAATCGTTAGAAATCATGATTGCTTTTCCGCATGTGAACACATCGTTCTTAACTTCAGGTGTTTAAAATGGGGGTCTTCAAATTCTATTTTCAGGACATCGACAGTATTTCAGATTTGTACTGGTGTGAACTTTGTAATCAGTAAGCTTTCAGACTGATACTAATAAAAACAAAAATCGATGAATGCCAAGCCTGTATTCTACCTTTGAATTTGGTTTTCTTATAAATTGCTATATCAAATGATTTCGCTTTCTAAGCTAATTCTAAAAAGTACTCATGTCATTATATTATTATTATGATTATTGTTATTTTGTTTTACCTTATATGTTTTTTTTTTTTTACTGGTCTTGTGTAAACAAAATCTACTTGTAGCAAAATGAATTTATAAAAATTAATACAACTCTCAACAGATTATTGATAGAAGTATCATGCCAAGGTATCATAAAATGGTATCTTAGAGAATGGTATCTTAAAATATTACAAATAGCTTATGAAAGACTAACAATATACAATAATAGTCGGGATATAACGAACCTTTATATTATTGTAAGACAAACGCAAGCAGCAGTATTAAGTTCATTTGAGGTTGTTCTAAATGTAGCATGCTATTAACTTTATGTGATCCAAAGATTCGATTTCTGTATATTTTTAGCCAAATTTCTGGGTAGGCAGAATTTCTGGCCTACACTGTCTTCAAGCTGCTATCTCATGAACAATTGGAATGTCGGCATTTATGACATGACATCTATCGTGAGACTGAAATCGTGTCACGACCGGGATTCGAACCCGCATCCTGATGACTTAGCCACCAGAACTTGAGCCCGATATACTAACCACTCGGCTACGACGACACGATATAGACATTTGCAGCACGTAAACTCAACCTCCTTAATGGCACAGTAGTAGTAGGTAATAGCATCCTCCGTAAGACTTCGTTAACAGTTGATGTTGTCATCAAAACCCTTTTGGGATGCCTCTGTTGGCAGCAGGTTTTTTTTTATTTTGTTTCTTAATGGAAGGGTTTAAATCCATAGAGGATTGCTACACCATGGACTGATGCATGTAGAAGGTGTGTACAAATTGCTAAGATGTCGTTTTCAGTTGATGTTGTCATCAAAACCCTTTTGGGATGCTTCTGTTGGCAGCAGGTTTTTTTTTTATTTTGTTTCTTTATGGAAGGGGTTAAATCCATAGAGGATTGCTGATATATGTAGCAGGTGTGTACAAATTGAAACAGGTGTAAGCATTTTATATTATAAGTGTAAACTTTGTGTAAATTTTAAATAGATGTTTATTTAAAAAGGACAAATAATAATCTTTTTTCTATTTTCTGGAAGAAAATTGCTGATACTCCCTCAAAGCTTGCTTTTTGTTAACAGATTTTTTTCTTCTTCTAGGAAAGTTAGTGTTGTTGCAGAACCAAAGATCTGAAGCTGTTAATTCCGCCGTGTGTTATTTTCATGAATATAGTTGATGTAATATGGTACTATGAGCTGATTGGATTATGTCCCGCTGCCAGTCTGTACGATGTAAATTAGACTATCTGAACTGAGTGGATTTTTTTAGGTATTAGAAGTAGAAAGTAAACTAGCCTTGGTGCAAGACGTCATTAGCATATTTTGCTACTACCCAATGGGTGACTACTGGATAGGTTGTAGACCTTTATCATGCTGCCATCATCTTGGTCATTTTCCCTGTATCCAATAACAGTAATAGATGCTAATATTCATTGTACAAAAAGGAACCAGACTATTAGCTCTTGCAGCCTCGGTTTGGTTACATTGATTTTAATGGGAGAAAATCAAGATGGCCGCACAATGATAAAGGTCTAATGCACACTGTACAGCGATTCACCGGTAGCGGGTAGGTTCGTCGATGTGCACAGAACGCCCTCTATCGCTGAACAGTAACCAATCGGGCAGCAAAATGCCGAGAACATCTTACACCAAGACTAAGACTGTGTTGGAATTGGCGGGTATGGTTGGCTGGATCGCCGCGTCGTCATGCGTATGGGACGTCCTTAGCAACTCCTTTAGCTTCAGCCGTAGCTGCCAGGGCCCAGTTTCATGGCTCTGCTTACCGCAGAATTCTGCACTTACGCCCTCCCACGGCCCATAGGAGTACACGCTTTACAGGGCGCCGTAAGCGCAGAATTCTTTGGTAACCAGCGCCATGAAATTGGGCCCAGTTCAGATACAGCCTAATCTATAACCCACAGGGGCCTTCAATTTGGACATTTTATCATGGTGTGGAACTATTCCATTTAGTTCCTACTGCGAGGTAGTCTGTTGTTAATACAGGAATATCCACCCACTTCTTTATCCAGCATAGGATCTACATGTAAATGTACTGTGTGCGCGATTTAAAGTAACAAGGAACTTGGGAGAGAGACTATTATAAAATTATACCAATATAATACTGTTATTATTTTGTGCCTACACTGGGCTTAGGCTCTGTTAGTTATTTAGAACATGTGTTTTTTTTTTTTTTTTTTAGGTGGTTTTTTTTGGGGGGGCTTCAAGCACGCAGAACAGAGCCCGAGCAGAGCCATGAAATTGGGCTAAGGTCTGTCATGTTGCTAAGTGACGTTTTTGGAGCTGGAAATGCAATGTAAACGAATGATATTCACACATGTACATGTACATTCGTTACACTGCACTTCCGGCTCCCAAACATCATCACTAACCAAAAATGATACTGTTTTCCGAAGACTTAAACATTATTTTTTGGCTGATATACTAGTATGTATCAAGCATTGTCAAGTGCAATTTGTGTACAGCTAAATCGGTATCTCCTGTATGTGTGTGTATGATTTGAATGAAGCTCTGCACTGATTTAAGTGGGTTTCCACCCGGTAGGGAAAACACAAGACAGAAGATGCAAGAAAACTTGATTGAGTTTCCAAAAAGAAAAAATTACAATGCTCGCAGATTTTAAACAGACTATTTTTTATAGATTGGTAAGTTAAAATGTTACAAAAAGCTGAAAAAAGAAACAAATTTTGCACATGAAACAATGCACAGGGAATAAAAAGCTAAAGAGCTATTTATACACAGACATTAGAAAATAAAATTATACAGCGCTTATGAAATAACAATTATCGTTTATAAATCGCATTAAAGACGCCCGCTCGTCACCATTACCCGACGACTTTTTCTGTGGCACAAAACGATCATGTACCCTTACATAGTTTACGTACAACGCGTGCACAGGTCAAAGGTGATCTTTTGTGGCACGAATTTGTTTGTCACGCGTTGACGAGTTGGCATCTTTAAAGACATTAATACCCGTTGGGAAAGGGTGCTCTTATGCCCCCCCCCCCCCACCCCGCTGCTTGGGCTGCACCTGTCACTACAGATAAATTGCAGATGATATTATATTCATGTATTCATTAGAATCAAAAGGTAAAATGATGTAAAGATTTATCTAATTTGAAGATTATTGAGACGTGAAGATTTGGAAACTTCAAAATCGTCATTGTTGACGCCATTTATTTAAATAACTGGTTGAATTTCATGGCAGTGTGTGAATTATCGGTGATTCTCATTGGTGCATAACAAATTGATACTTTTGTTTGTGATCAGTATCTATAAATATAGAAAATGTCTTTTTTTTTTTACCAAAACAAACAGACAAATAATACATGTAATCAAACGATGTGATGTACATTTAGGTTAGTTGATTGGGTGTTTTTGTACTGTATGTTTAAGACGATATTATCGGTCAGTCTATGAATTATATTGTGAATTTGTCTGGAAGTAAGCTGATTTTAAACAGCAAAGCAATCAATTGCTCTTGACTGAGGACAAATGATAAATACAAAAAGCAATCATTGAATCTCATTGTTAAATGTTTTTAACTTTTTTTTTCTTTTCTTTTTTTTAATTTAATCGTAATCTGAACCAACTGTTAACTTTTCATATTTTCATATTTTGATTGAGGGTTACCTCTTACTGAGTTGAAATAGTGCTTAAGGTCATCAGTTATATAATTACCAGATGTCATGCTAGGCTTCAAAATGTTCAGGTCATGGTGAAATATCAACCATGTACATGTTACGGGTCACGCCTTCACAAGTCTTCATCCATGAAGGTTTCTTCACAGACGAAGATTTATGAAGACGTTCCTCGTAACAACAAGCAATGGCATGTTGTTGCAGCTGCCGTCGTTGCACTTAAGCAGTTTCAATAGACATGCTCGCAAGAAATCGGCACAAAAATCTATCTCAATAAGTTCAGCAATAACTGGCAATGTTTCCAATAAACTGATCGCAAAATGAATGCGGTGCTTGATCAGGTGACATATCATGCACTTGGTTTGGAATTGAAACGTTGGATCTCGGTCTCGGACTATTGGGTCTCGACTACAATACTGACTGTAACGGGTGAATTATGGTGAATTGCCTTTTTTGCTTAGTGTTAACCAGTTGTCAGCTCAGTAAACCTTAACACCGTGGAAAATAAACTCATTGTGTCAGCCTTTTCGCTAAGCAGATTTGTAAAATTAACAATAAATACCAACTTTGAGTTAGTCTATTTAGTATCTGTGTAAAACGGCCACTTCAAAAACTGACGTTATTCTTTGAAAACTACAATGACAGACATGTTGTGTTTACGTTCTGTGCACATGTCAACAGTTATGTCACCACTATATGTAACTGGCTTAAATGATGTCGTAGTAATTTGTAGTATATGGATCAAGAGTACAATTGGGGGTTGTTTTTAAACTTAGTGTGATGTGTGACATGCATAAATGCATGTGCTCTTCCGAGCCGGTGCTGTCGTGCAGAATATAAAAGTGCTCAGGCTGTTTTGTTGGGGATTCGAACCCATGACCTCTGCATTTTTAAAGCAGATGTCTTAATTAACCCTGTTACACAGTGATGAGGGGACAGTTTGGGTTGCCATAGTAACGTGTGTAATAACTCAAAGAGTTTACGGTATATATTTTAAAGGTCAAACATTTCTCTTTTCTTTAAGAAGCACAACCTGTTTAATTTGTTTATTTTGTTTTGTTTTATATAAACATACTCAACTGTGACATCGATGTTAAAATATGTTTTATAATTTATTAGACGTTTTTTTTTTAGAAATTAATGTTTTGCTTTTTGTCTTAATGAATACCAGTATGAGCATTATGGTAATTTAAAACAATTAATAATAATAAATATTATGTCAAAAGTATCTATGATGTATGTTGTGAGGGAAAATTAAAATTGTGCTGAAATTGATCTATGAATTAATCAACAACTTTGCAATCGGTGTCTAGCTGTTGAAGAAACCATCGTAACACTAAAGCATGTGTCCATAGCAGCCACAAACATCTCATCCAATCAACCAAAAGGTCAGACAAGAAGAATTGTGTATAAAAATGATCAATTCCTATATTTTCAGCATAAAAGTACTGTAGTCAAACAATTTGAAAGCATTTCAGTTTATTTACTACTTCTCAAATGTTCGCTTGAATAGAGTGCAATGCGGAAAAAGCAAATGACAGCAAAGTTAGTAGTGTCTGTTCCTGTGGTGATGTTTTATACCCTTTGTCTCCAATGTGTGATGGATAACTTTGGGCCATGATTACCGTGTGTAAATGAAGGAAACTCCAGTCTTTTTCCGTTAATGCCATTTGTTAGGGTGCATCCAGAATTCAACCTAAATTTATTCTGATGCCTCGTAACAACAAGACATGACATGTTGTTGTAGCTGCCGTCGTTGCTATTAAGCAGTTTCCATAGACATGCTTGCAAGAAATCGGAACAAAAGTCTATCTCAATAAATTCAGCAATAACTGGCAATGTTTCCAATAAGCTGATTGCAAAATGAATACGCTGCTTGATCAGGTGACATATCATGCACTTGGTTTGGAATCGAAACGTTGGATCTCGGTCTCTGACTATCGGGTCTCGACTACTACACTGACTGTAACAGGTGAATTATGGTGAATTGCCTTTTTGCTTAGTGTTAACCAGTTGTCAGCTCAGTAAACCTTAACACCGTGGAAAATAAACTCATTGTGTCATGACCTCTGCATTCTGGATGTGCTGATGTTCAGGATGTATTCTGCATGGTTTTGCCGCCTGCATGTATTTTCTCCTGACTCGGACGACGGATTGAGCCCAAATTTTCAGTTTTTCTTGTGTGTACATGTATATATTGAATCAGAGTAAGACTTCCGCAGCTATCAGCTTTACCAATCCTATATAATGCCTTCAACCCTTGTGCTCATCACAGATCATGTCAGCCAACACATTGCAAACTATGGGTCACCACCCCCAAAACTGGGCCATGACAAAAATCAGATGGGATCACCAAATTTTGTTAGAAGCGCCAACGTTTAACACTACTGATCATTCTAGCGGCAACAAAGCTTGCCTCACAATCGATCTTTCATCAAAAAAACATGGTTATTTTCCTTGAACTTTTATTTTCAGCGCAACGCAGTTACTCATAAAGCAAACTGTTTCAATGAACAATTTAACTCCTGTTGAAATTAGCCTGTTTTTTTTATGACATTACCTCTGCTACACGGGTTTCAATTGATTAACTGATTGATTGAATAATTTCGCTTGTAGTTCTTTAATTATTATTATTATATATTTCTGGTAATGAAACCAAGAATGCCTCATCAGTGAACTTAATCACTGTAGCTCTCAAGCCTGAGGAAACCTGTAAATAAGGGTGCTTGCCATGTGAACCAGAAACACCGGGGTAAACCCCTACTCTTCCACGATAAGTGTTCTGGGTTCTTATACGTGCACTACCTATCCTAGTACACGGGACCTAGGGCTTAATGTCCCATCCGAAGGACAAAGCAATTATGGTAAAGTATCTTGCTCAAGGACACAAGTGTCGCGACCGGGATTCGAACCCACACTCTGCTGATCAGAAACACCAGAGCTTGAGTCCGATGATCTAAACCACTCGGCCACGACACTCCAACCCAATCTAAAAAGAGAAAGACAAACAGATGAAAACAGGTTTAAACAGCGTTTCTTCAGTTACATAACTTTTAATCCATCTTTCCATCCAATATATACTAGATGGCTTTCTATCAGTGCAATTTTTAGACAACAAATATAACGTACCTCTGTAAATATCTCATTCATTCCTCTTAGAATACAGGTCAACACCTGCCATATATCTCTTTCTACGAAGCACAATCGTTATAAACTGACTGACTTTAAAATTATAATTAATATTCGTACTCGACTGTCGTCCTCATTTCCACACACATCTACCTCTTTAATACTTTCCAACAAGTCATTTCTTACATTGTCTTAAGGTTTGAACCACTTTTCTGTATCCATTAACTAAACCTCAACAGCGTCAAGAAATGATTTAGTTTGGAATACAGTAAATTTTGAAATTGAATTTCCAAAGGTAAAGAGGACTGTGCTCCATGACAATTTGATAGGTCACAATAACACTTGTTTCCAGCAGCCACTGCCAGAAACACCGGGTCAAACCCCTTTCCCTTACATGTGATAGGCGATAGGTATAAATGGGTTCTTCGACGTGCATTACACAACACATGGGACCTACTGCTTTACGTCCCATCCGAAGAACGAAGCAATAATGGTTAAGTGTCTTGCTTAAAGACACAAGTGTCAAGACCGGGACTCGAACCCACACTTTGCTGATCAGAAACAACAGAGCTTGAGTCCGGTGCGCTTGACCGTACGGCCCACGACACGAGGGGCCAAACTATTGGATTGTATTTGCCTTACAATGAGTTTTCTTCATGAGCTATTTCCTGACCTATCATTACTTTCTCATGATGGCGTTTGCCAGATTGGATCGAGGTCCTTTTGTTCAACTGCTCCAGTTCAACATCACCATTTGCTGTACAATAGTATAAAGCATGTATCAGCCTTTATGGTTTCATAAATAGCAAAACAAGTTTTCTTTCCACACTTCTACTCTGTCAGTCCTACATTATTAATGCACCTGTTAGCTTTTTTTGTACGTTTTGGCAAGGTTGTAAGCTTTCAATCAATTAAACACCTGTACAATAAAATAATTCAAAAATACTCACGTAGCATCGAGACTCGAGGCGTAACGCACCTATCAACGAATGCATTATGGAGGGGCAACAGTAGACAACCCATTTCCCCCAAAAAATGGTAGAATAAAAACAGAATTGTTCAAATATAAATGCTTTCTTTTTGTAGAGTTTTTGAAAATCGGTTGGTCCTGAATGCTCATTCCAACGTTCTGCTAGTGGAAATTTGGGTTGCACACTTTTCGACCATCAGTGTATGGGAAAATGCCAAATCTGAATTTCTGACCGAAGAAAAATGCACAGTTTGGAATAAGACTTTATTTGAACAGTAGTTCTGTTTTTATTCTACAAGATTTTTGTCAATATCTTTGTTTGGAGGTCTCAGTCAGAAGCCATTCAACCTGAAACTGCCCTATAACCAGGGATCACACCCAAGTTTACGATACAACCTGGGAAGCGGCAGTACAGGTATCACCTTAAGGGGATGCGACTTTTCATTTCAAATACCGAGCGATAAAACACAAGGAAAAAACTGACTGGGTCAAATCTAATTCAATTTTGGGGCGAACAAAGAAAAATTGACAAGAGCGAGATTTGAAACCTGTGACTCCCAGATTACTGTGCCAGGTGTCTACCAACTGAGCTATCTAGCCAAGTTTTTTTTTTCCACGATCTTCCCTATTTTGTCAATATCTTTGTTCGGGGGTGCCAAACAGCAAAATGTACCAAGTAAAAACATCATACACCTACTGGTACATGTACTTACTTGCCTACCACTTAATTTTTCTTGAAAAGTTCACTTCTAAAATATCCTAAAACCTACTTAAAAAATTCTTCAGCAATACAAAAGTTGAGATGCTTGTGGCCTAACGTGTCTACCATGTCAAACCTATTCCTGCAAATAATTTCAGGTTTTAGGAAATGACTTTTAGTGGAACTATGAAATCAATAATACCCAAATGTGAATTGTTATAAGTCGACCTTGAAGTACTTGACCGCATCTTAAAACAAAGTATGTTTAATTTTGGCAAAATATTTAGATTATACATTTTTAAAAGAGTACATGACCACACACACAAAAAAAACTATGGGTGGGACAAATATTGACGTGCTGTACACTGTATGTGTAAAAATATAAAATGTGGTTCCTATCTTCTAGACTTCATGCAATAATATGTTGGTTAGGTGGAATATTTAAAGTGTAACACAACGGGAGATTATGGGAAAAAACTTGCGAAAAAGAAAAAGAAAAAAAACCCAAAAAACAAACAGTATAACGAGTATAACGAGCCTTTGAATAAGTTCATCTGGATTGTTTGTCAGAAAATTGGAAAGAATGCTCTTTTTGACAAATCCAAAATAAAAATTAGTGAAGATGTTACAAATTATTAGTGGCGTTTCACTGCTACGCTAGCAGCTTCTTCAGACTGGCAACTCATACCACTCGACACTGTCCCTTTATAGCTGCTTGAAGCTGCCGTAGAGGGCGTGGTGCGGACGAAGTCCACAGTCATCGACAGAGAATCGGACAGAACCACCAGATGGCTTAAAGAAACAATTTGGATTCATAGGAGGGGAGACAACAACACACTTAATAATGACGAGGGGTCCTACAAACTGAACAACATCTTTGATCAACTCATCCGCACCACACCCTCTACGGCAGCTTCAAGCAGCTATAAAGGGTCAGTGTCGAGTGGTACGAGTTGCCAGTCTGAAGAAGCTGCTAGCCTAGCAGTGAAACTAATAATTTGTAACATCTTCACTAATTTTTATTTTGGATTTGTCAAAAAGAACGTTCTTTCCAAGTTCACAACGAGCTTCACGTACATTCACCATCAATGTACATGTAATGTGAAAACTAAATGGATTATGTATCTAAGATTGTAGCCAAATACTTAGGCCCGTTTCAAATGTTGTGCTCTTGCCGTGTCGGTCGAATTCAAATCATTTGAGTTCGACAATAGCGCAGCATTGGAGCGGCAGTGGTTTGACACATCGGGCTTCTGCCAAACTTTTACCAATGGCACGGCAGGGCCTGTCGAGCTAAGCCTCTGCTGCACCAAAGTCCAAAAGTAGTTTCAAACGTTGTGCTCCTGCCGTGTTGAATTCAAATCATTTGAGTTCGACAATAGCGGGGCATTGGTGCGGCAGTAGTTGCACTTGTCAGGCTTCCGCCAAACTTTACCAATGGCACGGCAGGGCCTGTCCAGCCATGGTCAAGCTAAGCCTCTGTCGGGCCGAATTCCTAAAGAGGTTTCAATCGTCGCGCTCTTGCCGTGTCAAATTCAAATCATTTTGAGTTGGGCAACAGGGCGGCATTGGCGCGGCAGTGGTTTCAAGCCTTGTGCTCCTGCCGAACTGTCGAGCCATGGTCAGGCTAAGCCTCTGAAAGAAACATGATCACAGAAATTCCGAGACAATAATCCCTTCAGGCTCTGGGTAGTCAAAAAGAGGGACGATTCCCGGCAGCAACTGGTTAAAGCACATGTAATGATTTAAGGAACATCTTTGTCATGTTTGTTGTCGACTTCAATGTAATGCTTTAGGAACTAAACGCGACATTTAACAGTAACTGAGACATTTTAAAACTAGGCAAAATTGAACATTTTAATTGAATATAGCACCTGGTTACCTGATAGACTTTACAAGATAATTGATGGGTTTCAAACAAATACGCCTTCTGGATCATCACTAGAGGGCGCTGCAACAGCAAGATGACGGGCACTCACTAAACGTCTAAATGGGAAGGTTGCATACACTGTAAACAAAAAAAAACAGAGAAACAAACCATTTAACTTAACACCAAGTACAATATGTAATTTACTACTTTATCTATAACCCTTTCTTATTTCTTTATTTATTATTATTTTTTTTTAAGCAAAATGCCTATCACAAGGCCCAAAGGCCTCTCGAGGTGTGGGCTACTTTTTGAAGGGATAGATACCTGCCCAAATGCGCAGAAACAAGACATGGAGAGATATAAACGCAAGTCTCTTCACAGCACAGTAAGAACAGTGAGGGGTAAATGAATCCGTTGCGAGACAAACATAACTGCCTCTTCCCCTTTTTGAAGCAATTATAGTTAAGTGTCTTGCTCAAGGACACAACTTGAGTCTGATGCACTAACCAGTCGGCCACGACACGCCTTAAATGGTAATGTCACTGTGTACTATAATTACAGAGGATTTATACGAAAGTGTATGTTCTACTTTTACCACCAAGTCAAACATGTGGTCATCAAAAAAAAGCAGTGAATATACAAATATAACATGGATTGAGAGTGGACAGTCGATATATATCAGCTCCCTGAGGTACTGGAAGTTGACAAAATAGTTCCCGAGGAACTAGTTTGTCAACTTCCAATACCGAGGGCAGCTAATGTCGACTGTCCAGCCACCATGTTATATTTGTTTTACTATATCTCATAACTTCTCTAGTTCGACATCATTGGGCTCAAGAAACATGCTGATTGACATTGACGTAGCTAGCTACATGTAGATGTGATGTTTATGCGTGAGCACACCTTTGCGAAAGTTTCGCGAGTGCTTTGTAAAGCGTGTTCGTAGTAGACTATTACACATGCGGCAGTCTACTACGCATGCATGTATTTAAATGTACCCTTCGCGTTAGAGGCGCACAGGTGACCCGTGCGGTAGTCTACAACGCATGCGTATTTACCCTGTGCGTGAGTACTGGTACTCGCGCTAGGTAAACAGCAAAAAAAAAAAAAAAAAAAGCACATGGCACGTGATGGCTAAATGACCAGTGAGAATTCAGCTCTCGTTCGTAAGTATGCATGAGGTATATAGTATTACGTACATTGAACTGGGGAGCTTTCAGCTCGTTGGCGTGGTAGTCTTGTTAGGGTTGCAGTCTGAGTCTCTTCTGACTTCTCCTCATCATCTTGAGAATGGATTGATGAGGTATTGCTAAACTCCTTCAAGTTATCCCGGGCAAGATCTTGCTTCAGTCGCGACTCTAAGGATCTCCTGTCTTCAAGACTACAGTTCAGCTCAGTTAAGGTCAAGTCCATCTATAAGAGAAGAATGAAAATATGAAGGTCAAGTGCGTCTAATACAAGAATGTACAAACGGTAGGCTATATAACAAATGAATATTACAAGTTTGTGTTTGTACCTGTACACCAGATGTGTCGAGTCTATTGTGCTTACAATGTAGACCCAGTACTTGCCCCCACCCCCGAAAAAACATCCACAGGCATATTCTGGGGTGGGATTCGAACCCATCACCTTTGCAATAAGCCATTTTTGAGATAGGGTGGACACATTGCTAAGGGCACTATTTGGTTTGGGTAAAATTGTTTGTGTACACCAAAAAAATAAACAGTGCACTCCCTGTAGTGTACGCCATACCTCAAACAGGCTATTTCTAGAGCAGATATTTACCACGAGACCCCCCCCCCCAAAAAAAAAAAAATATGCAAATTACTTGATTTAATTTATTCCTGAAATGGTGCAAGCGCTATGTCCATGTCAGGGTTGTCATTTTACCGTTCGACTAGATTGGAAATTACGTGAATTCCGTGCGTGGCAAAGGCATCAAAATGTGTACAAACGAAAACGCATGATCAAGTCATCCCCCCAAAAAAGAATGTACTCTATACATTATATACACACTACCTCTTTGGTTGTTTTTGTGTATTCTTCATACTCTTGCTTGAGTAGCTTCACTTCATCCTTCATCTGGTCAAGTCTTGTCTTGGCAACATCCTCTTCCTTCTGACGTTGTTTACTTCTGTACTCCTCCATCTGACTGCTCAGAAGTACAATCTCTTGTTGCTGTAATGCCAGCTCTTTAACGCAGTTGTCCATGCGACCTTTGAACTTGGCAATCTCCTTAGTGAGTGCAGAGTGGAGCTGGCGTTCAATTTCAAGCTCGCTCTCCCAGAACTCCAACTCCTGGAGCTCTGCTTTGTTTCTCCTCAAGCGCAGTTCAAATTCTTCAATTTCAGGATCCGAGTCATTCTGGGTCGGCGAGTATTCTTCTAAAGTTTGAATTAGAGCCTCGATATGACAAAGGTCTTCCTGTTGTTGAGAAAGTCTGGACTTCTGTTGGGAAACTAACTCACTCAATTCGTGGTGTTTGTTTTTAATCTGTGGGTTTGTGGCATCTTTCTGGCTGATTCTCTGGTCTGCTGTGCTCCCACGGTACCCGCTAAACGTCTGTGATCGTCTCACGCTAGCCTGCCGCTGCTGGTGGAAATCTTCAAACGATTCAGTGGGACTTACGACCTGCTTGAATCTGTCATTTATTTCTTGGGTGACGGAGGGTGGCCGGCTGTTGCCTGGTGTCGTTCCCGTCTTTCTCAATAAGAAATAAAAATCCTTGGAGTTCGGCCCCCATTTAGACATCAACCTCAATGGGTTTTCGTGCGGCTTGAGTGAGCGCTCGGAATCGTGGCATTTCTCGATCAGATTGAAGCGTCCGACTTGTCCAGTTGCTTGGGCGAGGGCAATGATGATGTCTTGGCATCTTGTAGCGTCACTCACACCACAGACTATCCTCTGCACACCATCTACATTCACTTTTAACTCCACCATGATTCTTAGTAGGGGGTGAGGAATGCCATTGTGTACGTACCCATACACTAGAGCCAACTGAAAAGAGAAAGGAAAGGCGACACTCTGGTGAAAAAGATGTTAGTGTTCGAATGGGAGGATTTTGAGGACGCTAGAGGGCAGCAGACTTACCAGGTATGTCTATTGTTCTTGAAAATGTGCGCATGCTCACAACTACATCAACAATGACAATTTACCGTGTTCAGTCTGCTGCCACCTATTGTTCCAAGGTCTCTTATTTCTATCCCCCTTGGCTATGCCACTGACAGTGACAAAGAGAGACAAAGGGTACTGTAAATCATGCCAAAAATCTCCCTTTCTCCAGGATTATTGTGTAATCCTCGATTCCAGACCTTCGTCCTTTTGTTGTACAAACAAGGATTATGAGAGATCAAAGCTGCCACCACTGTTTTGTTTAATAATAATAAGGCCACACTCTGGTGAAAAAGATGTTTGGCACATTGGGAGATACTGTAAGATTTTCTTGAAAGAAAACAAAGAAATCCCAATGCACTTTTTTTAGAACAATTAGGCCTATTGACTTCACTTGGTTTAGTCATGGATTTATTGTGACAATGATAGTAAGAAAAAAATAAATAAAACAAACTTCATATAAATTCTAGATACTCTGAAAACTGAGCACGAAAATATTTCGGAATTCCTGGCCGGAATAGTTTGTTATCGAGAATATGGGATCTTGGTTCACTCTGACTTAGGCCTACCTCCCGTTGACCCTTGAAATGTTACTGTGATAAACAAGGGTGGCAGCCAATCCATCTCTCGTAAGTAATCATCTTTGTATAAGCCTATAAACAAACTTACAAAAGGACAAAGGTCTAGAATTGAGGATTACACGATAACCCCAGTAAAAAAGGGAGATTTAGAGCATGAATTCCAGTTCTGTCTGTCCCTTTTCGTACAGGGGAATGAAGCGTTGTACGGTGAGTACTGCACTGTGCCTGCTCCATTATTTAATGTCTGGGTGTAATTACATTCCGGGATACTAGACTACGGTAAAGAGTTTACCCTCTCACGACTAGAGGCCGAGGCCGAAAATTACACAAAGGTCAGAGAGGCCATGGCCTCTGTTGCCCTGGTCTTGGCCTTGGTGCCCCTTTTAAAGTTTCCCACAGATTTTAAGTTTTTCCAATAAGATAAGAGTGCCCTTTGCAAAATGAAAATGGCCTTGCCCTCTCAAAGATGAAATTAGAGAGCTGCGTCTAGGGCATGTAGGGTAGCGCCAAGACGTGTTTGCCCCCTGACTCCTATCCCATCCTGACATGCCTGCGAAGTCATGTACATCATGTACACTAATTGCCAAATAAATTCATTCATAATCAGGGTCCTACTAATTGCCGACCCCTGCTGACCCCTACCGACAACTCGAAAAAGCTACCGACAACTCATTCCACATGCACTCTTAGTCACTGGTTTAAGCTTTAAATGATAGATAATGTTACTTTGAATCCTAGAAGTCTTATTGTTACTTCTTTGATATATTAATTATAAGAGAAATAAGTATTTTCAATCACGGAATGTGATTTTCCGCGAAGCAGTAGTGCTGTCCGCCATGATGCTCGATTATGCGTAGTGGACTAAACCATTTATCGATGGCCGGGTATACTTAAAATTTGTATGATAACAGAGGGCGCCCTTCTAAACTAGAGTCAAAAGACTTAAAATAAAAGATTGTCATTTTCATGTCGAAAAAACATTGCATGTATTGTTAGTCATAAAAAAACTTCTTTCATACCTACTTTAACTTAGGACAAAATGGTAGCAGTACACACAGTAGAGACACAGCTTCCCATATTCTGCAATTAACGCTCCATTTCAGAAGGACGCCCTCTGTTGTCATACAATTTGTTAACTAAACCCACTGATAAATGGTTTAGTCCACTACGCGTAATCGAGCATCATGGCAGACAGCACTACTGCTTTGCGGAAAATCACATTCCGTGACTGAAAATACTTATTTCTCTTTTATCAAAGAAGTAACAATAAGGCTTCAGGACTCAAAGTAACATTATCTATCATTTAAAGCTTAAGTGACTAAGACTAAGAGTGCATGTGAAATGAGTTGTCGGTAGGGGTCGGCAATTAGTTATTTTTTAGTAGGACTGCATAATCGTATGAATTTCAAGAGGGCAGTATCCACCCTGACTGAAACAGCTTAACTTCAGATAATGACCCAACCACCGGTGTCCCTTCTTTAGTTCCAGTACTAGCACTCATAGCAGTATGACTCTCTAAATGTTATGACCAGTCAGTAATTAAATTAAGTACACATTTCTACGTCCGTAAACTGGGCCAACCAATTTCACACTTCTGCCTTGGCCGTGTCTAGTCTAGTCTAGACTAGTGTTAGGAAATCATATGCAACGGACAGTAGGATACAACATGTAGACACAATGTCAGACAGACATCAGACGCCAACAAGAAACGAAAATAAACAGATTTTCCTATGGTATTAACTCACTATTTTGGAACAACAAATCTCCTCACACACAACGTCAACGTTTCCTTCCGCATTCGCACGACACTGCCATCATATCATATTCATAATCAAAACATCGGTCACCTGTGACCGTCCGTATTGTTCTATTCATTCCAACTGAGGCTGAAAAAGTGAGTGAATTTGGTGCCAGCTCCAAATTAATTATAATTATGTTGCCGCACGAAGTTTCTAATCGTCAACGACCGTCAAGAACAGTCGGCGTCAGTCGGTGACCGACAAAAACCTTTCATTCGAAATGCACTGACGTAACTTGGTAACATTTTAGGCGGACGGGGGGTGCGGGTGGGGAAGGGGGTGGGGAAGGGGGTGGGGAAGGGGGTGGGGAAGGGGGTGGGGAAGGGGGTGGGGGTGGGGTTTACATTACTGGCTAATTCAAAATATAAACGCCCCTTTTTCAGCGCTCTTGTTTTAACATCTAGGCCTACTATAAAAAACATCTACACTAGACGCGTGTATACTAAAACCAGTTTTGGAAACATTAAAATTACTAAATAAAAGCTTAATGTAACATTTTATCCCGATCTGTTTTAATTTCAAAGATCGTCCAGATTTCAAAATTGGTGTTGGTTGGGAGCACCCGAGGTGCACGGCATCACTTGCCCAAATTGTATCGATAGGCCAACTTTTTTTTTCTCTCAGCCAGGCGGGATTTCTTTGAACATGTCACTGTCAAAAGTCCAGTTCCATATTATCGCGGTATCCGTAGGCCTATTACCACGGCATCGGAAGTTTAACTTTTTGCTTTGCCAATACGCCATCTGTCGACGGCTTTCATACAGTGAATCTCAGAATCTGTTAAAAAAAATTATGATAAAAACAATACTCTAAAGGCAAATTTCGCTGACCTTGTATGTAAATTAGTGTCAAAATGTAGGCCTACCCACTCTATCATTTTGAGTGTTTAACTGTCAGCCACAAAATGATTAAATTCAGCAGGTACTACCAAATATGGCAATAACCTTTTTTTCAATGGACCAAAAAAGCCAAGATTCCTTGTAAACCTCACCCCTGGTATACCCCACAAGCCTGTAGACTTTCATCGGCCAGACCCTAACCACTGCAGAGTAAGGAGTGTTGAAAGACAGCAGCCACCTGCCTCCGTGCAGTGATTGATTGACCCTTGTGCTAAGGGTCATTGGCACAAGGCGGTATATATGCACTTTGTGAAAACAACTTGCGGCCGCACACTGATCGTAAATAACACAAGTCTAAGTCTTGACTGGCACTCCAATTCACCCACATGGTCATTTAGTGTAGCTTTGGGCTTGCATAGGGGGTTATTGACCTAAAAGACAGGGTGTTGATAAAAATTCAGCTTGTGGATACACAGCGTAAAATTTTCATTGCGGATGACCCGGGGGTTTTAATTAATCTGAAATGCTGAGTCTATTCTTTGAAATATCTAATGGATCCTGTTTCAATAAAGATTTGACATTGGAATTATTCACAGCATTGTAGATAGTTTCTCTTCATTTTGAAGGAACCGACATTTTAACAGATCTACATTCTTAAGGTTAAATACATCTCAGTTCTGGCTGTATCATCTTGGCATGACTGTCAAATAAGACCTGACCCCCCCCCACCCCCTCTTTTTCTCCCTACTGAATGATCGCGACGACCGAAGGGAGGAGAGTTTACAAAAACATTGACGGCAATGTTAAAATAAAGAGTGAAGATTTACACAGCTTCAATCTGCCTCCTTCCAAACTGAATTAGCGACCCACGGGTTCACCACTCCACCACTTCAAGACGTTACGAATAAACCAGTATGGAAAATAAATGTAAACCATCAGCGAGTCTGTTGTTCTGACTGAACGTGAAGTGCATATTAAACAACGCATTAGCGGTGTTACACAAACCCAATGTGTATCTTCATTATCTTCCCCATTGCTTGACCTAATTCTTTATGCACTATTTTACACGCCTCTCGATCGAGTAGCCCATTATTTAACCGTGTTTCCATCGCACGGTGTTACTATACGGAGTGCTTAATACAGTTTCTTTAAGAGAAACATGCCCCGAGAGACTGTGCTATCGAGATGAATCGACACCGGTCTAAAGTACCGGTAGTACCGTTAGTCTAAATAATGGCCGGTGTATAAAGGGCTGCGGGCAGTCTTTTATAGCACGAAGAGCCTCTTCAGAATATCTTCATATACAGCTCAATGTGAGCTTGTAGTTGTCACGTCCAACTTTCCCATAATTATCAAAAGAGTGCCAAGCCACACCGTAGGTTTCGATGCAAAGACGCAAGATGATTTATGTCGCACCCTGATTTCGCACCCTGATGTCGCATGTGTATTAGTATAACTTGTATTTGTGTCACACTACGTACTAGCCACCAGTGACGTCAGGGGTCATGTGCATATCATTATCACACAAAAGCAGTTTTTTTTTTAATTTGGGCTGAAAAAGCCACGCGAAGCAGTGCGTTTTTGCCTTGAATTCTCAATTTTTAAGTGGAAAATAATTATTAACTCTGGTGTCTACGATGTCACAAAAAGGTAATAAGTTTTAAAATATTAAGAGCACCTCAGATTTTAATAATTATTGTACACTTAAAATGTATTTACTTTTTATAGCGAATTCAAGGCAACAAAAACGCACGGCTGCGCGTGATTTTTATCTACGTGACAATTTAGCTTTAATGTAGATATTGAATGGGGTGGGGCACCTATGGGATGGGGGGGGGAGGGGTTGCAATCCCACGGATGCCCCCTTGGTATCTTCACACTTGCAAAGTCCATTTCGGGGGGAAGAGGTGTGCTGCTTGAAACGCATACGGTTTCTTCCCCTAACCCTACGACTGTTTGTTCATGCTGTTTCCCTAACATATCTTAGTTGTAGAATTATGATGGCACGTTGTTGTTTTTCCCGTTCTTTTTCTTGTCATTATTATTTGATAGCTGATGGTTCCCTCCCATCTCTGAACGTTAATATCGAAATGCTTGTATAGTAGGCCTAAGATCATCCAAATCCATTTAAATTACCCACGCAATATTGATTTCTCTCAAGATGGCGTTGAAAAGCATTTGAGTTACATAACTTATGCCACCGTATGGGGCACAATGTATTCTAAATTATTCAAATGTAAAAGTTTAAATAAATGATTTCTTGAAAAAGAAGTCATGTATGTTTACATCAGAAAAGAGATGAAGTGTATACTTCCTGCTCTGCAACCATGTACCTCAACTTGAGCTTAAATAATTTATAACTGTTATGCACCAATACAAAATGAGGCTGAGCAAGTGCGCGGCTTGATGCTCCTCAAGTAGCCCTAAATTTTTGATGGATGGTCGGACTTGCTTCCTTTTACAGAGTGTGCGTGATGATACCCATGATAGAAGGAATTAATAAACGGAGGCATGGCATGCATTTCATTTGTGTTTTGAATTACTGCGATTTTGAAACACGGCACGTAGGCAGAATCCCAAAGTTCAAAGCACTAATCTTCTGCCACTTAAAAAGCCCAGGGGATCTGGGATTTGTACATACAGCTCTCATTGCAATGTTAGACTGTATAGCGGCAGATTTGGGCCAGGTGTTTTTATTGCAAATATTTACAGGAAATGCCTCACGCCTTTTATAGTGTTTCTTTCTCCGCTCTTTTGCTGTTTGGTATAATATGATTTTCACAACCATCCTCGGAGGGATTCCGCGTTGGTAACCACACGTTAGAATTCAGGCTGACTGCATCATTTTTGTGATTAATCTTGTCTTCTTGTCTATGATATTGCAATGGTAATGGAGCAATTAATCAATCAAAGATGCAACCGCTGGAAAAAAAACCGAAACATGAATTTATAAATAAATAAACAAATAATATAAAAGGAAGAGGAAGGAAGAGGAGAAGGATGAGGAGGAGGAGGGGAGGAGAATGAGGGCAGGGGAGTGGGGGAGAAAGAGAAGGAGGAGGAGGAGCGGGGAGGAGGAAGTGAGGCGGAGGAGGAGGAGGAGGAAGAGGAGGAGGAGGAGGAGGAGGAAGTAGTAGTTCAGGAAAAGAAATTTCATAAGGCTGTTACACTTTTGGCACACAAAGGCACCTCTCGAAGGATGTAGGCCTATACTAGCTAAACAAAATCATGTTCATATTTTTGTCTGAAGTTAATACACGTTGCTTTAATGTTTTTTTAGTAACATGGTATCGATCTTCCTATAATGTTGACTTCTAATATTAGTCTAATAAAAAGAGTATAATGTGTATAATCACGATGTATTGTTTATTTTGTTTAGAATTTATACGACAGATGCTTGTCAAGTTCGTATCCTCTTTGGTTAATATTACCAGATTGTCGATAAGCATCCCCTTTCACTGGATGCGCTTCACGGAATCAACCATGGACCAGGACTGGACTTCACACAAGATAAGCCCATGTTAATTATGATTTGTATAAACCTTAGATGTCACGCCTAAAAAACCACGATGGTGATGAGCCTAGCGCTTTGTGAAATAAAGCCCCGCTCACTTCCCTTGTTGTCTCCTTCTCAGAATAAGAGTTGCACATATATTTATCCCGATTGAATTTTAAGCGTTGACAAAATCGTTGGCAAATATTTACCATCCTGGTCTTGATTTCTTTATGGCAGCTATGATTCGATTGTATGAGAGGATCAAATTTGAGGCCCTTCAGCAAACAATCCAACATGTCTTCATTTCTGGGTACAAACTTGAGTCTGTGAAAAAACATTTAATAGTGTGTTGTATTTCTGTTGAAAGCAGAAATAGAAGCGGTCCATTTTTTTTTCGGAGGGGGGGGGGTCAGATTATTGCATCCTAGCTTATTTCAATTCCCCCCTGAAAAGTAAACAGTGGTATCAAGTTTGAATGAATACCAACAAAACAAATAAATAAAAAAATGCACACGTCATTTCGCAAAACCGTTTTACGGAGTGTTCAATGATATCTTGAGTTCAATTCTCATCCGAGGTGCTTGGAATGTTTGTCCCTGCATGGAAGTAGGCTGTGTTTAACACATCGTAAAAGGGCATCTAACTTATAATTTAACTGCTTGATGATGTTACGTTTTGCTTACATGCAAACAAATTATACAACAAGCATAAATGCAAAAGATGCGACTAGACGCCAGTGGGGGCATCATTAATTATATTGTGTGGAAACAACACCCACAGACGCCTGATATTTCAACTTCAATTAGGCGATACAAATGAGAGTCTTGCAAGCGAAAACAATATTTTGACTAAGTGGAGCGTGTACCGACTTCAAGTCGAGTGAGTTCATGAAACCTTTTGCTTGGTAATATTTGATGTCAAGATGTGGTAGCCATGATGATTGTGCCTCGTTTAAATTAGTTCCGGCAATACAAGACTACTGGCGCCTACCGTGTACGTCGCTCTCGCTTGATCTTCCTCCGCTGATCAGTTGTACATCAGTTTCTTGAAAATTATTAATTAAGATGAAATGAAAGTCAAATTAGGTGAGTTCCCGGCACCATGGTTTGAGTGCTAATTTTGCCCTACTTTTTAGAGCCTGTGAAGCTGACAATACAACGGCAATCGTATTGACCTTGTCAAAATGGCGCTATCAAGCTAATAACTAGAGGTTGGCCGCACCAGCTACTCATTGCACATTTCCAGACGGACTTCACAAGAGATTATATTTCCAGCACGGACTGGGTGTATTGCATCATGCAGGGGCCGTTTTCACAAAGAGTTCAGTTTGGTCATATCTGTGTAAATAATCTTAACTGCTATAAAGCAAAGTATGAGATCACAATACAAATCGCTATGGCAATAAATTAACAACTCATCCTAAAGATACAGGCTCGTCGGAGGAAAAAAATAGCCGTCGGGTATCTCCCGCAGTGAGAAAGGTGACTTGTTTCTTCACGTTGTGTGTGAACATTGTACAATATCTCTCGTGCCACGAAAATGGCCGTCGGGTAAGGGCGACGAGCCTGCATCTTTAAGATGAATCTTTGTGCTTTGTGAAATCGAGCCCAGTTTCACTAATATTCAATAGCACGTTGTATCTATAGAATAATTTTCTTACAGGATGGTAACGCTACTATGACAGGTGGCTCCAATCTTCCCCCAAAAATCAATTGAATTTAGTTGTCTTTTGTTTTACAATTTTGTGTTTCTATCCTTGCAAGCCTTATCAGTCTATAACTACTTGCAAAATTATTCCATGATTTAAAAAGAACGATTGATATAATTGATATAAGCAGTGACTCTCCTGCGTCACCAATAACATCGCGTATTTCATTATGGGCATTAAGCAAAAGGTTAACGGTGCACGATAATACACGGCGATTTCTCAGATGAATGGGTGCAAGGTCATGGAAAACGACACAAGGGAGAGACACGCCACACAATCACCTCACCATCCTGATTAATTTCTTAAATGGACAGGTTGCGAACCTCACTTCGGGCTGCATCTCTTGAAAGAACGTCTCGGTATAATAGTCGAGTTTCCTATCAGAGAAGATGATGGGCGTAAAAACAAACAAACAAACAAACAAACAAAAAAAAAACAAAAAAAACCCAGAATGAACGTGCATCAGCGCAACTCACCCGCAATCACGTGTTTAAGTTGGTGACGTCATTAAGTGATGCCTAGATACTCGGCAGGAAGATTGACTTTCAGAGTAAAGTAGAGAGCTGCAGCAGAGTGACAGACGAAAGTATCACTCTGGATTTGGTCAGTTGCCGCTACCTTGCGATTTGGGTGTCCTAAATCGTCACGATGTATACTGCAGGTTTTCAAAGTGTGCAGGTGCTGCTGTTTTTGTTGATATCGGCTGGTCGTGGTGTAACTACTGTGGGTTTGGAACCGCAGCGTCATGCGGTGACAACGACGCCAGAGACCAACCGTGGTAAGAGGTATTGTTATATATATAGAAAATAAAATGATTTTGTGATCACAGAGATTTTTTTGTGGATCAAGCTCAAACGTTGATAAAAGGGGAACAATGATTTCATTTATGAATATTGCTTGCATCTTAGCAAAAAGGTGGTTTGGGTACACGCAGGGGCACATTTTCTCCTACATCCTTCAAAACATCAATGGGGGGGCGTAATAGTGAATTTCATTTCTTAATCATTTTTTTTTTCTACAAGGAAAATGACTCCATAAATAAACATTCAGTAGGCTGGTTCGATGTTTTGACTGCTTTGTGTGTGACATGTTTATTATTACTGTCGTCGTTTTTGACATGACAGCAATAATACCGAGACAGTACCCGCTCTGAAAGTTCATGTGTCGTTTCGTTTACAACACACCATACCTCTATACTGATGAAGTTCAGGAACATGTTTTGTTGGCAAGTATTGCAGTCATTAGTATACAACTTTGAATCAAGACAGGGTACAGTGATAGCAAAATAGCTTGTTGATGGTAAATTTGCTCTATTTTAGTCACACGATCAACGATGGCAGTCGTAGCTGGTTCTGGTATTAATACCCACGATGTTTTAATGAAAGACAAAATCCACATGCAAGCTTGTATGGAATCGAGCTAGGCTATTGACTTCACCTGTGTCATAGGCCGCCTTGTTACCTGTAATTATTAATAACGTTTACCACATGGTGACTGTTTGGTCTAAACAATTACCGCCAGTGGCATAGCTGTGGATATCATTTGGGGAATGGTGGCAAATGGAGGGGGAGGGAGGGGCAAAGACACAATTAGGGGGGGGGGCTTTTGATATAGCGAGCAATTCATGTGTGGGTTTTGTCGATCTCATCAGGGGATGTGTTCTGAGCAGGGGGCGGGGGTGCCCTTCTCCTCCCCCCGCTGGGAACGCCACTGGTTACCGCTTAGTGAAAAACGTTTTGATACCATCGTGTGTCAGGAAGAAAGACATCACGAAAGTTTTACCGAAAAGGTGCGTAAAGCAATAATTATGTGCAAAATTGTATTTCAAGAAAATTGAGTGTGAACGTTTAATTGGCTTTGTACTATTCATTAGTCATAGCAAGGTTAAATTATGCACGGAAATAGGAAAACATATCTTCGGGGGTCATTATAGCAACAAAAATGTAACAATATTGCCATTGTTTCAAGAGATGTTTTATTGTATACGACCTCAACGTTAGGGACAGAAAGTACGTTGTGTCTTGAAAGAGGGGCGTATAGAGCATTTAACCTTCTTCTTCCAGGCACAAGACGATAACTAAGAAGCGTTCACTACCCACGATGCAAAATTAACATCACTACGTAAAATTCATATAATTACGCTTTCACACGAAACCACGATCATGTTTCCCGCAGCCTAGTATAAATTCTTACTCAACTCTACTCGGGCTGTTTTCAACCACGAATTGTATTGTCAATTTTGAGGTAAGTTCTGACGAACAATACTGTCTTGGTGAATGAAGGAATCAAGCATAATTCAAAAGCAGGGCTATGTATTAACCTCGACTTTCCCTGACATGCCTTTCTTAAAGGCGGGCTCCAGGGACAAATTCGGTTTTGTGATGCATTGATTTTCCATTAGAAAGAGGTCTTTAGTAGGGGAAAAATTTACAAGTCTCAAACCTGATGTTAAACCTGGTGTAAAATGCCATTGTATTTCATACCTTTCCAGTGCGAATTTTGTCAGCTTCCAAAAACGTCAGATTATATCACATTTCAAATATATGGGTCTTTACATTTTTTGAACGGGAATTGTTTGTTACTTCCTTCCCGAATTTCCGCGATGTTCAATCAAAGCGGCATTGAATTTGACCTTCTGACTGACACACGAATTCCTCTTCAGAATCTGAACTCGGACCGATTTGTTTTTTATATCCAAGACGTCATGTTTCAAATTAAACCTATCAAAAACAATGACAACTCAGAGACTTGTTACCTGTCCTCCCACTTCCACAAGGCCTCTGTCTGCTGAGCAATGAGTGCATCACAAAACTGAACTTGACCTAATTGGAGCCCGTCTTTAAACAATGAGGTGAACACTTCGAGAAATACTTATCAAATTCAAAAGGAAGCCACGAGTTTATCCTTCGAGACCTAGATGCAATGGGAATTAAACCGACGGGCACATACCTTGACTTCGGGTGCATATGAAAAAAGCAATCAAATAATTATGTAAGGTTTGGATTTACCCATGAGAGCTGTATGTCCACACAAACAAAAATAGAACCAGATCTGAATAAACAAGGAAACTATTTCATGATGCCAAATTTACAAAATCAAAGCTGACGCATTTTGATGGTAATCGAAAATTTGTTGCAAGATGCATTAGAAATCTCAAAAATGAACTGTGATTCCGCATGTCTTAAAATTACACAGTGACATGACTCACAATTCTCGTAGTGATTATGGTACTGCAACTGAGGATAGGCATTCCATATTTCTGTTAAAACACCCCACATATAGATTCTGAATAGACGTCTAGGTACCAAGAAGCTGCCGTTGCTATGGGGGTATAGTACATGGTTGTTAAGGGTAGAGTATTATTGGTTACTATGGTAGTACATTGTTGCTAAGGTAATAGTGCGTCACGCTCGAGTTGCTATCTATTAAAAATAAGACATATCATGTGACGTGCTCTAAACCAATCAGAAGGCAGAATCTAAGTATGGCATGTTATAATACCCATTAATAAAAATATGCAGTATACTTCGCTCAGTCATTCGTGCTGACAAAATATCTGAAATTAACTGGCTGGGTTGAGTTAACCTCACTAGTGATTTCATCTAAAGCATGTATTATTATACCATGAATGCACGCGTCTACCATACAATAAATCCTTGAATGTTCAATATAATTTAATCAACCACCGCCATTTTCTACCTACACCCGTCGTCCGCGCTCAAAATGCTACCACAACAAAGTCAATAACCGCGCCAAACTGAAATTATCACTTAGGCATCATGCGCTTCTTTTTATTTGGTGTCCTTTATTTGACACTTTCTGCCATAATTTATTATGAGTATGTTCAGCGTTCGTGACCAGTGTATAAAAATTCAATATTTAATGTTTGTTTTTACGTTCCGGGCAGTACACGATTAAAACGTATAAGCAAATCCATTGAAGCAGGTACATTAACTTACGCAAAGCGCTCTGGTATAATGTATCAAATACATGGACCGATGTTGGCTTATTTTGCGGCATCATTTTTTTTTTTGTGACGTGTTATTTTGATATTGGTCGAGAGCGTAAGAATAATAATTTGAGAAATTGAACATAATAAAAGGAAGTACTATATTTCTAATAATTAATAGTTATTATTGCTGCCGATCGTTACCTCGCTTGACTGATCCAGTTTCACATTCGTAAAAGTTGTTAATTTTGGCATTTTTAGTCATCTTCAGCATCTAAGTGTGTGTATACGGATAATTTCATGACATTCACTTTGAGTATGGATGCGCTGCAGCTAGATAGCAAGAGCTTGCGTAGATAGAACGTGTGTCACGCACCGTTATGTCCGACAAGGACCATTATGTCCGACAATAACAAGTTGAACCATTATGTCTTACCCTTTGCGTCCGACAAACCATTATGTCCGACCCATTGTGTCCGACCAATAGTGTCAGACGAACCATTAGGTCCAACCCATTGTGTTTCATACTGAAAATAAGCACTTTTCGTTCGATAACTAATGCGTATTAGTTTATGTAAACGTCAACGAAAAATGGTGTCGAAACTAAATATATTTTTGTCATACAAAGCTCTTAAATCTACGGGTCATAAGTGACCCAGATTTCGGATCCAAAGGGACCGAATCCATTTCTGGGTCAGGCTGACCCGGAAAAGAGTTTTAAAAAATGGGATTTCAACTCGGATTCTGCTTCACGGTTTCACCCATTTTTGGATCATTTTGACACGGATTCCGGGTCATCCTGACCCAGAACTGAGTCAGGCCCACCAAGGATCCCGTAATCCGGGTCAGTTCTGACCAAGGAGTTTTTGAAGTGTAGGAAATTGACAAAAAGGCTCAGATGGACTTTTGAAGCACTCGATGTCTGTCAAATATGGTGATTCTTTTGGGTTCAATGTAATGGCGGAAGTATTCGTGGGCGTGTGCGTAAGCAAATGAAGGCGACTTTAAAGCAACTAAATCCCTGGGGATTTAACGGTGAATTTTACGGCTACAATCTGGCCGCGATCTGAGAAAGCCCACTGGCTTGGTTTAATGGCTCAAGATTGAAGTGTAGCTTTACTGCGGGCAGCTTTTGCAGTTTGCATTGATTCCACGGCAACCACTCTCGGAGCTTAAAGGGGCACTCTGCCTTCGGATTGGGCGCTTTTGGGCTATATACGATTTGTTGTAAAATTAATATGGTTGGAAATATATTTCGTAAGTATGGTTCACATAAATATCCCTTGAAATTGTGTGGATTTTGTTTCATTTTAGTGACAGAACACGCTCTCCCGTTTTGTAGAACCTAAATTTGGACCACACTAAATGCAGACCGTATAAGTTTCTATAGGAGTGTGGTTCTGCTGGGTGTTTTTCCGCGAGACAAATTCATGTTTTTCGAGTCACTACTCACTAATTATAACGCACTGTATTTCTTTTATGAACAACTCTTCCAAAAAAAAAAAAAAAAAGATAAGGAGCAATTCCAAACAGCAAATCTTTCAGAGATTTAAAGGCAATGTGCCCCTTTAAAACGCCTTGATGGGTAGAATGTCAGTAAAATGCATGCATTCTTTATGATACTTTTTAACCCTGGCTTTGGGAAGAGTACGTTTGGTGAAAAAAAAAACACATTTCATGAAGCTATCCAAAGGTTATACCGTGACCTAATACTTTCGAAATAAAAGCTATTTTTATATGTTTTTGCTGGTCTTACCTTATACAGGGCAACAGCAGTAAAAAAAAAAAAGAAAAAAAGACAATATTTTACATCGTCATCATCGAAAGACTTTGCATCCTCGGCAAGCTGAATGAAAAACCTTAACCTAATGATCTAGATACCTGCCAGACCAGAAGGAAATAATTCCCTTGGATTCTCGTCTTAATTGTTATATCTGGCACGTTCCTCGTATCCATCTCTTGACTTTAATACTAGGGTGTTGGTGTGTGTCACTTTTGAAGCTAGATACAGCTTTTATAGGCACCATTGCCTGCTTCTGGCAGTAAACAGCATTCCCATCACGTGTCGCTCTCAGTAATAATGACACACTTCTAATTTTGAATGTTCTTGAGGAATAAATTTGATATTCTGGCCCTGCCGATTGCTAAAAGGCTATAATTTGTTTCCATTTGCCGGACTGCAGACAGGGTTTCTTGGTTTATTATTGTAGCAGTTTCTACACGCTATATAAAGATTGACTGATTTTACAGCCAAGGTAAACCACGCCATTTTCACGTATACGTGTCATCATCTCGGAGATTGTTGGAACTTGTAAATCAAGGTTCAACCACTAATTTAAACACATGTGTTTTTTAAGTTTCCAAGATTATGTTTGAGTCCTGTATTTGAAAGTCGGATGTTGCGGAAGAGTAGAAATTGTAATAATCTATAAATATTTTCAGATATTTTTCAAAATATCATACATGTAATGTGATCGACTAGCAACGATCAAACATAAACTGGTATTACAACGTAATATGAATTATAAATTAAACACACGAAACACGACGAGAAACAGTCATGACCACTTGTTTGTCTTTCGTTCGCGCATGAACAGTTGACAAAGGGCCAAAAACCAAGAACATGTATGTATTAAATTTAAAATAGGCTAAATACTTGATTCGACTGGTATACCACAGACCAATCACAAATCAAAGCAATGAAGACGTCAACAACCTAAAAAAAGAATAACAATAACATGCGATTATATAGGTTTCATTTGCAAGAAAACGGTAAAAATCGATCAGCAATTTTTTTTGTACGCATTCTTAGGCAGAGTTCGGGTCTCACATGAGACGAAAACTAAATTTAGATCTGATTTTATTTTATTATTAAACAAACGATAACACTTTAGGGATAAATATTTTAAGTTAAGGAAAGTCTTCTACCGTCATTATCTTTATACCATGTAAGGTATATGCAAATCTGTGACCGTTTATATTTTTTCTTTCTTACCAATGTTGAGATGTTTTTTTTTAATGCATCTTCAGTTAGTCTTTATGGGACAAGCCTCTACAAAAATCAAAGGCTCAAATCAGAAGGCTATACAAATCAAAGGCTCGGTTAAAACTCCCGTTTTTCCCCCTCCAAAGTATGTAATATAAGATTCCATAAGCATCCTCGCATGAAAGTCACAGTCATGCATAATAATCGTTTTTTATTTATTTTATTTGTTTTTCTTCAATATTTCTCGGCGTATTACCTGTGCACCAATCAATCTTCCCGATAACAGACGGCTTGTTTATTTTGTCCGCATCAACTAAACTGAGTCTTGTATATTGAGTTCAATAACGAAGCATCAATTTCCAGAATCCCGGCCCGGGCAAGCTTGTAATCTGAATGATATTGTTTTTCAGACGGAATTGATTTTCCAAAAAGATGAGTACGGCTTCTGTATTAATACCACATCTCATTTATATTATTTAAGACAATAAATAAAGTAGGCATAGTGGTACTACGCCATTGATTCAATGGTGGAGTAAATCCTTTAGATTTTTCTATTCTTGGTAAACAAACCGCACTGGTTGGCGTGTACGGCCAAAGGCAGCAAAACATTCAAGTCTTGTTGACAGACGTTGTGACCAAACTCAACAGTTTTGCAAACTCTCTATTTAAAAAAAGAAGATATACATCCCATTATTGGTCGATTTGTTTCCAACAAATTCCAAAGCAATTTTTGACTGTTTGTGTATATCATTCTCGCAAACTGTGATTATCTGTTGTTGCTTTGCATTGATGGCTCCCCATAGTTTCTCCATCTTGGTTGGCAACAACTCGGGCTGTGACGTTACAAAAGAAAGCTCTATAAGGTATGGAAGGTATGGCACATGCCCTGAGCGTCACTTGAAGGGGGCGCCAGACGACACTCAAATACAAACTGATTTTGATCACATCATAGATCGACTTACATCGGGAAAGCAAGAGAGGCGCAGTTATGATTTTCATGTAGTGCTATAATTTGTTTATTATAAGATTAGAAGAGCTTCACTTGTATTTTTGATCTGATATTATGATAGTAAGTATATCTAAAAGATTGGTGTCAAAATGTTTGGACAGTGCACTGCCTATAAGTGCTCACTTTCAGTGACGGTCATCTGCGCTATTTTCCCGTAGATACACCCTTGTTTTTTTTAGCTTCTCTCTTCATCGGGTCGTGTCTCTTGGCTCAGTACTTCGGATTAGTAATCAATGATTGATCGACGCCAATTTCTTCTGGGTCGACGTTTGCAATTATTTACTTGTTATTTCGCATTTAAGGAGACTTCTTACTACAGACCTAAAACTAAACCATAGTATCAGCAAAGAATAACTTACTATAATCATGTATAAGAAAAACAACATCCATAGGAGTTTCTGTAGGATGTAACAATGGTATATCAATAACGACAATTGGAGGCTCTGAAAGGCTATAGGTGGCGTAAACCTTTCTTTTGTTTACAAACATTGGCCACCGACTTGTATGGGAGGCCTTGAGTATTAGAAAACAAAAAATGGATAAACCGGATTGGTAAAAATGTATGAAGTACCGGTATAAGTCTGTGAAAATTTGGGCTCAATCCATCGTCTGAGTCAGGAGAACATAGTGACAAACCGTGCATGCACACTCTTTTCAGCATGTGAACACAGAGTCCTTTATTTCGGTTGTTACGACCGTAATCATCTGTTCGGTTGTTCTTTATTTGGTCTTCAGATTTATTTTTTCTCAAATATGACATCATTTCAGAGGGGAAATATTTCACAGAAAAATCGGTTTTAGTATATCAACTTTATATGCAGTGAGCGTTCAGACTGAAACTAAACAACAATGCTTACTATCCTTATCAATTGTGTAAAGTGCCTTCAATAAGAAATTATTTTAAGATATCGTGCAATGGAGGGAGAAAGCGCAATATTTAAACAGTTTTGTTAAAATAAAACATCAATTCTAATACTTATACTTATTATGACACTTTGGGAGAACAAACAGCTCTGCAGATCACCAGCGTGCAGGCTTTCAGATTCAAACTCATTCTCATCTGCATTTTGAAAGGCATTCGACACTCCTGTAGTTTATGTTAATTGTTGCAACTCTGGTGAATGGCATGGTCGGAGCAAATTCGATTTAAAATTGAAAAGAAAAAAAGTTGAAAGGGAAGTAGAAAAAGAAAAGGGAAAACAAAGAACAACACTGAGAACAGGAAAACACGTTTCCCCCGACCGTGCACTCGATGAAAAGGCCGACTTGAAGTAATTTGATTTTTTTTTCGACCTGCCCGTTATAACAAAAGAAACTCGTTTGAGCCATTTTCGTGAAAATTCAATTTGTCTGCCTCACAGTGCTTTGGCCCCGTCGTGATATTTTCACTCATCCAAAATTCCGTACCATCACCAGAATTATAGCGAGCTATGGGCTTCTAAATCTTAAACCAAGTTTGTGACGACACCCTACCCCCCAAATTGTCAAAAGAATCCAAAATTGGGATTGGTAAAGCTGCAGTGTTTTTACTTTGTGTGGTTCAATATATACAGGAAAAAAAACACAAAAACAAACAAACAAACAACCCAACAAACAAAAAGCAAAAATTTGGGCTCATTTCGTCGTCCAATACAACGGGATTTTGTTGACCAAGATCTGGTGCTTTTCGTCTAATTGAGGACTATTTTGTTTAGCATAAGAGCATGGCTCTGACTAGCAGTGGAGTACCAAGCATCTTTTTTTCAAAAGGGGCAAAACGGAGGGGGCACAGGTATTTGTATAGGGGGCAATTTCAGTTACAATTGCCTGATTGCAACACATTTCATGGTGACCAGAGGCTGAGGGGGCGGCAAGTAGGGGGCAAGATGTTCCACGGGGGGGGGGGGTGGTGGCAGCTGCCCCCCTCTTGCCCCCTTGGCTAGGCCGCTGCTGAATAGCCAGCTATATCGTATGGCTGATAGTTAACTCATGATTCTCCAAAAGCAGATATTACTTGGTTTATGGTTTCACGATTTGCCAAAGGCTAAGACATCATTTGGTTTATGGTATCGCTTAATCATCAAAGTAGTGCTTAAAGGTGACATATAGGATTGGTAAAGCAGATAAACCAGTGTTCCTACTTCGTGTGAGTCAGTAACATGGACAAACACACCTGTGAAAGTTTGGGCTCAATGGGTCTATTGAGTCAGGAGATAAACAGTGAAAAAAACGTGCGCACTTTTCATGGTGCAAACACATCTTTAATTTCGATTGTTACCATCGAAATTAAAATCGGGGTTTTCAAATTTTACGTTTTCGACTTTGACAGTATTTCAGACAAAACTATATTTCTATGGAAGATTGGTACTGGTATGAATTTCATAATCAGTAAGCTCTCATACTAATAACAAAAATAATAAATACATACAAATCGAATGAATAAATAAATAACAACAAATTGGTTTCTGTTTCCTGTATTATCTTTGATTGTTTCTGTTTTTAACTAGGTCTTTTGAGCGAAGAGTTCCCTTTTTTGATGTTCTTACATCTTTTTGGTGTTGTACCCTGAGCCTCCTTTTTAAAAGAATGTATTTATTATCTATTTGTAATTTATACAAATGTGTTACTCCTCTAAATGCATTTTTTTTGTTTTGTTTTTTAATTGTGTATGCATTTATTTATTGATCTTAACGTAATCTGTTTTTAAGATAGCTGATTGAAAATCATCTTCGTGGTGACATGGCTACCATCATTAAATAAAGCTGTTACTATTAATACGATTACTATTATTATCATTCTACCTTTAAATAAAACTAGAGCATAGTTCCACATGACACATTACTTTTAGTATAATACTTCTAGGGGTATCAAACAGCGGCTCAAACGACTTCTTTTACACATTCAGTATTCTCCGGTGCATTCAATGCTGTAATTTGATCTATATCGTTCATCGTGTCAGGACATTGACGCTGTCCGACACACTGGAAAACATAACACACACTATTGGGAGGCTATTTTTTCCCTATCTAACATTCGCCATGTCACATTTCCAAAAGCCACTTCTAAATTGCTATATTCTCGGCACAGATGAACGACGGGTTCATAATTCCGCACCAATGTGAAATAAAGCATTGCTGTAAGGTCTGTTTAGAACTTGGGGATTTCTCGTTGCTTTCATTTCAGTGCGCTATAAACTTCAACTACTCCATTAAAAACCTTTTGGTGAGATTTATTGTATAGTTTGTGACAGCGCTGATGATTTGACCGTTAAATTACAAAAGTTTGAGTGTGATGTGTTTGAATGAAAAAAAAAATCTAGTGTAATTATCCCCGTTGGCGCGCCCTCACGCGCATGACGTCACTGAGTTAGGACGCTCTCTCACACAGGTCAAAGATGGGTTCTTATTTTGGATGCAATAAAGCGAATCCACCTGAAGATATATGAAAAAGGCAATTTTTGTCTATACCATTAAGGATTTTGCAGTGGCTTGAATCCATGTTGAAAAAGGAATGGAACGGGTGCTCGATATTGCCGGTACGTTAGTAAGTAACGTTTGCCCATCTCGAGATGGTCGAGGGTGTGGATTAAGCGCATTAACAATTTGCATTACACAGCGTGCTGCTCAAACTTGAAACAGCTTTGAGACCGGGGCCCACTCCAGGGCCCCGGAAGTTGTTTACACAATGACAGTGCCCTCTGTTGTAATCTGAACGTTTGGAGCAAGAAGTGTAGTTTGCAAATTTTGCGATTTCTCCTGAATTTGGTCATTTTTCTTTTTAAGAAAAGGAAAACATCATTCAGCCAAAGCTGGCATTGTGCGAGTGCGCACCGCGTAGCCTGATGTTAGATTATTGTTTCGTACAACACGATAGGAGAGAGCATAAATCTGAATCCGGTTGTAAAACTAAGTCCAGTTCCGTAAGTCACTTGACAGCTTTGCCAGTGACTTTATCCTTCTGGGGTCCCGTGGAATCTCCTCAGCCTGCTGAGTCCTGCGCAGCTGTCTGGTCTCCATGTCCACAGATACATTCTGCAAATCCAAGTCCGTTTCCACTTGGACAGAATGGTGGGCAGTCCAAGCGCATGATGGATAACAAAAGTAGTGGGAAACACCAGGACCATCAGAAAAACGTGACCAAATGCAATTATTACCTTACAACCATACATTACTCATCAGGGCGTGTTCGTTCAATTTGTGCCCACAGCCCTAATGCTGTGTTAGTTCTCCCAACCGAAAGACGATTTAATTTAACAATGTCTTAAGAGACTCGAGTGCTGTCTTCTATTTGAGGAGAGAGCAAACACATCAACAACATGTCTTGGAAATCAACCTGTCAAACCCTGGGGGTTTTTCTATCAGGAAAAGACCTTTCCAAAAGTTGACAAAGCTCTTAACTGAACTGTATAATAAATTGGAAACATCTAGAAAGCCAGACAGCGAACTTGAGGCTTATGGATAGTCGGCGTCGCGCCATTTAAAGGTATGAACAAAGAGTAAAGTGAAACAATGAGAAGGCCTATACAATTGCCCAGTATTTTAAAATGGAAAGTTCATCTTTGTTTTTAAAACGAGTTTCCATCCTCTAGTTTAAAAAAAAAAAAAAAAAAGACACGGTCCATCCAACCTGCAAAAATGTTATTATATTTGGAGGTAATTTTTTATTAGTTACAGCGAAACAGAGAAGTTAAATGTTATGGCAAAGATTTTGTTCACAAGATTGCTCAGAGAATCAGTGAGGATTTTGGGGGTCTATGAAAACTGGACATTTTATTTTCTAATTTTTTTAACAGCTTTTGAGAAAGGAAAACATTATCTTGACTTGAGGATTGACGTTTTGGTATGATTTATATTATCAGTGAGCTTTTTAAGATATATTTTTGTTTCAATAAATACCAATTATGTACTTTTGTTTTTCAGGATATTTTGACATTCGGCTTCTTAATTTCAGATTCATGACAATTGTTCTAGTGTACAGCGTAATTCGTAAATTCAGATCAAGTTATTGTTTGTTTATCGTGATGGTCACTGCTTCCGCAAGAACCCCGAAGTTATGGTTTGCTTCAATTTCGAAACAAAACCAAGTCCAGATTTGGTCTTTAAAAACTAATTTAAAACGACATAAAGTCAAGTGTTTTGTAATGTTATTGTTTGAAATGCATTACCGATGAACATTACAATTGAAGTGTTATAGAATCCAAAGAGGTTATATAAAAGACAAGAACAATAACGAGGAATGTCTGCACACTTTCTAATGATGAATCAAATAATGATGTGGGGTGGGATGTTGGTTTCTGCCTGTTTCGCTCTTTCTTTTATTTATTTTTTTAAATATAATTTTTTACGGCAATGTGCTTTTAATTATGTACCTTGTGTACTATGTATTTGTAGTTCTTAGTATTTTTAAGACATTTCTTTTCCAGCGCCTCGGTATGGTTATGTTTCGCCATGGATGTAAGGCGCTGTACAAACTTGTTTTGTTATTAATAATTAGTATTATAATCATTGGAAAAATTGTTAATGGCCTCACGTTTCGACCCTAGCAGAGTCTTTCTCAAAGGGTAAATGACAACAAAACACACACATACAAGTATGCTGGAGTAACAAAAGCAGTCAAGTGGAAAAATAGTGAAAAGAGAGAGGCAGAAAGCAGTCAGAAGATGCAAGGCCTGTTATTATTATTGTTACTTTTAAGATGTACACGTAAACTATTTGTTGATTAATATATCTTTAAAATACTATAATTCAACATTTGTGTCAATTCTGTTGTATTTTGAAAGCTAAGTCTTATTAGAAACACGCTCCTTGTGTATGTAATTTAATCTTGGACATGTTGGATATCAATTACAGTAATCGTTTTTTTTTTTCTTCTTGTGGCCTTTCGGCGTAATTTTATTACAACTCCAAGCTGTGCGCTGATAACCTTCGATAATTCATCTGGGTTTAAATGCCAAACCAATTAATACGTTTGCTTTGCTGAAAGCGCGGATTGTTTATTATTCCTCCCTCCAACCCGTTGTTTCAATTACTGCAGTGGAAGGCACGCGGTATTAGGACACCTTATAATTCGAATCTATTGGTACAATGGACGACGGTGTATTTTACGGCACACGCCCTGCGGTTCCTAATCGATATGATGTAACTCAGTATGCAGTCGGTTATTTGGAAAGCTGCAGTGTCAGGAAGGAAAGAGCCTCTCGGTATCTTATGTCCTGGTCACGTACCATGTCTGTTGTGTGCTATTTTGGTGTCTTTTAACTGCAGTGCTTTGGGCTGGTGACTTAAAGGAGCAATGCCCGATTTTTGCTTGCCAGATTGATGATCACAAATTGATTAGATAGCTGTTTTCCTTCAGCCAAATGAGTTATGAACTTTTACATGAGACACATAACTTACCCCCCCCCCCCCCACACACACACACACTAAAAGTAATACAAATATAAACAGTGTTACAAACATACCCCCTGTAAAAATAAATAAATAAATAAAAAAGAAATAGATAAATGAAAAAAAAAAAAATAAATAAATAAAAACAAAAATAAAATAAATAAATAACTGAATAAATAAAACAAAGCACTAAAAACAAATAAAATAACAAATACAACTAAAGTAAAAAATTAATAAAACAAAACAAAAACTCAAAATTAATAAATGAAAAATAACAATATTGATAATAAAATATAATACAAAATACAATAAAAAAAAGATAATAAAATGAAAAATCAATCAATCAATCAATCAATCCATCAATAACTAAATAAAAGTAATAACAATAAAATGCTGACAGCCGAAATCGTTGATCACAAGATGTGGATACAGTTTCAAGGGTATGGTAAAAAGGACAATGTATTTTTGTAATTTTTAGAATTAGACAGCTGAAAAAAAGAAGACAACAAATCCATGGCACTTCGTTTGAAATTCAAACTCACCACCTTAACAATTAGATGTCTTGACCTTGACTCCTTGCCCAGAGACACATTTTGTTCTTAATTAAATGTTTCTATCACTGATACAAAACGTACATCTGTTCAGTACAAACAGCATCATTGGTAAAGAATAAGTTCCAAGCAACATTAATAACCGTCTTTATTAGAAACAGCGACAGTGTCTATAGATAGTAAATCTGTTTTAGATAAAACAAAATGAACGCGCACAAAATGTCCACGGCTAATCACCGGACCCAAGCCACACACTTTATGTGTCGTGCTTCACAAGGCAGACGGTTAGACACGAGTAGGATTAGCGAGGATTAGACGGGGAGGATTAGAGAGTACTTGTTTTTTTTTTTTTTATTGTACTTCAAGTAATCTATAGAACATTTAGTTTCAGTTGCAGCTCAGCAAAAACTCAATTAAAAAATAAAAGTTGTTCCTAGCGGGTATGGTACCCAATCATCACGACATTCTCGTTATTCATCTGAGCAATGTTACGCTCGTCGTCTTCAGAGCCAAACAAATATTTGAGCAGCACACGGACCGATGATGTTGATCTTAGTTTGAGGACCGGTTAAATTTGCTCAGCAGACTTGTCATAAACTTGATTCATCCAGGCATAAATCATTTCTTATAATTCCATCTTGAATAAGTGTCTTTTCATTTTGTAAACAATTTTTGAATTTATGATTACACACACATAAGATAAATGAAGAAAGAAATGCACTGATTTAATACGTAAAATAAAATATGGAAAAAAGGACCATTTTGTGTTGGTGGAGCTGGTGCTGTAGTATCCAGACCGAAGACAGTGCGTCGGAAAGAAATAATGCTCTAAAATTCTGTCAGTGTGGATGGAGCCTACTTCAAGTAGTTTATTTAGTTTTGTTTTGAAGTTCTCGAACTCAATAGGTATACTGATCGACGTTTTATTGGAGTCAATCAAATCATGACAGGATGCACCCCCGCCCCCCTCCCCCCTAAAAAAATAAATAAAATAAATAAATAAATAAATAAAAATAAAAAATGCACTTAACATCATCATTTATTATCCAGATGTGATTTAAATATTCGTGATGGAAATGTCTGTGTTTGTTAAAAAAATAAATAAATAAAATTAAATAGATAAATAAATAAAAATCAGAATGAATAAGAAAAACCTGAAAACAAAACAAACTAGGCGAACAAAACAAAACTAAGCAAACCTCAAACCCTCCAACAACTTCAACAATTAATAACAAGTTGGGCATTTTTGTAAATTGGTATATTCATCGTGACTTAATTAATTGATCTGGTAAGGAGCACTCATGTTAAACCTCGCCCGCTTCACTGTTTTTCCTCTTGACTGTAATATGAACATCTTAATTTGCCAGATAAGAATGGCCTACTCAGAACGGAACATGCACTTACACGGACTTAGTTGGCTAATAACATCACAACTTCCTCATGTGATCGAAAATAAAACATTAAAGTATGACGGAACGACCCTGTAAAGTGTTGACAATAAATCTGATTGGAAGTTGGCTTCTAAATTGCTTTTAACCTGTCCGTTTGTGTTACAGTGATTAATGTTGATCAATTGTCTCGCAATATCACGAGTTTTAAGAAGCATGCCTGCTTATTGGATGCTCTGTCATGCCGCGGTCCCTACGTGAGGAAACCAGAGTCAATTATGGAGATCGTGAAGTAGACATCTTTCATTTAGCTCCAAACCATCTCTATACGGACGGATACTTGTGGATAAACCGCCCGTCTTCCCCTAAGCTAAACACTTAAGTTCGGAAATGTTACGACCATCTTGTCTGAGAGTGTGCATTTCATCTGGATTTGAAAGTCAAACGGACTTACATCAATCACGTTAGAAATTTAATAGAATTGAAGATGTTTTAGGGTAAAGGTTGGGATAAGAAGGTGTTTCAAAATGTTTTCCATGTTGCACATAATAATTGATAATATTTGGCAATTGTAAACATAACTATTACTTAATAAAAGTATTGACAATGATCACAATTTTAAACAATTTGCGTGTGTCACCTACTAACTTTTGAATTTTGGTAGATAAAGAAAATCTACAGTGACCTGGATGATATGTTACCCAGCTTAACAATAGTCATTGATGTAAACAAATGAAAATAATAACAATATCAAAAAATATATATGGGGAAAAATAATTAAATGGTAATATTGTTATGTTTTTATACCGAACTCGTCAAAGCGTGCAGTTAATGAACAAAGTCAAATCCTGCCACTGATTGTTTTCTAAGAAAAAGAAAAAAAAAAAAAAAAAAAGATTCACAATACAAAATTTACCAATTTTAAACCTACCGGTACTCATTTTCCATTATTTTCCCCATAAATCATTTGTTTTCATTCCTTCAACAGATGGCCCGATATCCGGACTATGCACTAAACTTCATTCGTGTCGTTATCGTGGGTGTCATTTTCAGGCTGGTAATGACTCCGAACCGGTCTTATGCCAGTGCGATCGAGACTGTGCCTTCTTTAACGACTGTTGTAAAGACTACGCTGAAGTATGCAATACAACAAATGAAAACAATACAGCATCCGATAGCTCCAAATGGAATATAAAGGTTATTGTTTATTGTTTTGTAAAACTATTAATTTCAGTGGCTAACAGGACAGTGCGCCACCGAGAGTTTGCAATTGAAAAGCCATTCATATAAAAGACAGTCAGCGTGTAGACTAGTCATCTAAAAGAAGGATGTCAGATCTTTGGCATGCACGTAGGAACCGGGGGGAGGCAATGCCCCCTGAAAATATGGTACTTTTCATTTTCGTTAGATTTTCCTTGAGCATGGATATTTGGCAAAAAATGTATGTAAAAAAAAATGCACTTCATGAGCCCTTTAACCTTAAAAGATGCGGAAATTTAAAAATACCTGTTTTAAAAAGGTGTTCCAGTGAGGCTTATAAGGCACTACAGGGCATCAAACCCTACAAAAAAATCCCCGGGGCCCTTAAGCGGGCCCCAGACCCCACGCTGTACAGGCTTTGTGCTCAAATGCCTTGGATTCCCCCACGGAGAGATTTCATTTTCTGGATCCCCATGGTGGAATCATCCTCCGACGTGCCTGTTTGGAAAAGGGCGCATTTTCAGTTATTGCCAAAGGTGCTTCTTTCCGTAGATACACCCCTAAAACACTTCACCCCGCAACTTTTCCTTGTAGTTTATTATTTATTAATAAGTATGTGAATATTTATTCAAACTTTTGCGTTAAGCGCAAATATTATTGCAAATAATTTTGTAAATATCTTTGCACACAGTTGCGATGACGCAATATTACCGCAAAAATTTACGATGTCGCAAATATTTGGAAAAAAAAACCGATAATATTTGCGACATAGCAAATAATTGTTAACACAAACATCTGCTATGTGTGATGTCTCTTCATGGCCACCATACCTTTACTTCCTTACTCAGGAGCAATTTTCATTACATTTTTTAACAGTTGAAACAATTCAGCTGCCAGGAGGTCCAAAGTCAACACTGGGGCTACTTTCTCGTTACCTCATGCAACGACGAATACGCAAATTCATACATGGCCAAGTCATGCATGGATAATAGGAACCAATCATCTTTCCTCTCCATCGCCCACGTGACGAGTTTGACCAATGGATTGACCTACAGGAACATCTACTGCGCCATGTGCAACAACGTTACCATGTCTGACGTCATTACGTGGCCTGTGGACCTGCACTGTAAGGAAAGCATCCCTCTTGAAAACCTCACGAGGAATCTCGATGTCGTTTTGAGGAATTCAAACTGCACCCCGGACATCGACATAGGCAAACTAAACCATCACATAGCGAACATGCCACCGATTCGTCAATGCTTTCCTGACGTCATCGGCAGTTGTGAAGCCGGTCATAATCTGACCAATGAATGTAAATCCTACTCAGCGATCCACATAAATGCCTCGACGCTGTATAGGAATCCACAATGCATGATATGTCATCTTCCCTCGACCTCAAATATTTTAGCTGACACCGAAAACTGCGCAAATCTAAAAGGTAAAATTGCAGTTCATCTGAAGGACCTCGGTCGAGGATTGCCCGGACTGCAAAGAAAATATCTGCCGGTGCCCCCAATCTCGATCCTTTTAGATTTTAAAAACAGCAACCATGTGAAAATAGTTCGAGAAGAGCTCGTTGTTGTCAACGAGGAAGTCACTTGCCAGACGGGAAATGTTTTTGATCCCTTCACCTCAAAGTGTCGACGTTTGTTTTGTCGAAGAGGGTTCGTCTTAGAGCAGAACAGGTGTCTTCACAAGCAGACAAGGTCGACTAATCGTAACGTTGGGGTCATAACTGTGTCGCAAATGCTGACGGCAAATGACACGAACAAGAATTGTCAGCTGGATCCGGACACCGCTATCATGTGCATTAGAGACGTCCTCAGTGTAAACTCGAAGTTGACTGAGGTCGAATCTGGAGACGATCTGCGACACGAAGAAAATCAATCATGCTCTCACAACTTTAGTGTTGACTTAAGTTCCTCAACTTACCGGACAATTTGGGAACACATACAGCTTCCCATTGGGCTTCGTGCAAACACAAACTCATCATGTCCTTTATATTATGCCGAGACATGGTCACTGAATGTATATCCAGCAAGTGGTAGTTCTGGTCTCTGCAGATGGCGGCGTTTGAAGGCCGGAGACTTCACCATCTCAAAGAAGGGAAATGTTTCATGGATCACTTTGATCTCAGTGAAGTCTTCGTATCCACTGAGTGCGACGAGGCTTTGGATCACATACAACGATACAGCCGGACCGAACTTCAAACACTTAACTGGGGTTGAAGTTTGTGAAGATATGAAGTTACAATGTCCGCTGATTCGTCTCAACAAGACTGTGTTTCTGTTCAGAAAAGGCGCCAACGAATCCATCGAGTACATCCCGACCGGTCGAGTGTTTACAAAATGGGAGTATACCGAACGGCAAGATGAAATAGAGCTGTGCTCTTTTCTTGAAAGTAATGGCACTCGCAACACGACTTACCAAGTTGAGTTTTTTGACTATTCCGAGTCACAGTCAGTACTGAGTCTAACAGGAAGTATCATATCTCTGGTAGCTGCAGCAGTGACTTTCCTGACATACTTCGTGTTTGAAGGTCTACGTACTCATGCCACTTGCTGCATCATGAACATGATAGCTTCTCTCTTCATGGGTCAACTCTTACTACTCCTAACCGGGTCGGCAACATCAAATCCGGGTGGCTGTACCATCATAGCTTTTCTTGGACATTACTTTTGGCTGGTCACCATCTTCTGGACCGCTATCCTTGCATACGATCTAAACAGAACCTTCGCCTGCAGCAACCGGAAGATCGCGGGTGGCAGACCAACTGTGAGGACTTACGCGTTCTTCTCGTGGGGTGGTGGGATCCTGATAGTGATACCGTGCCTTGTGATCGACTTGTGTGACTGCAGTGACTTGCCACTGTGGTACGGGGACAGCAAAGTGTGTTGGGTCGGCAACGGCCCGGCCAGCTTCATCGTGTTCGGTGTGCCGTTGGGCATCGTCTTGATCTTCAACATGGTCCTGTTTGCCCTGACAGTATGTGGCATCAGGAGAACCAAGAAGGACACTAAATGTGTCAAGAAGGATATAAGTAAAGCCAAACGAGTGGGACAAGAACTTCTTGTGTATCTTAAAGTAAGTATAAGCCATGTTCTAATTCTTTACAATTTCTTATTAATTGCCATTCGTGTTTCCCTATTTTTTTCTTCTGGTAAAATGCTCCCATGTAAACTCTGCAGTTAAAATGAATTCACATTGTTACGAAAAATAGGTGGTCAAAACTCAAAAAAGTTAGCTGTTTAATTTGAAATGAATGAGGACTATTATCTCACAGTTAGAGGTCTAATCCGGTTGGATAACTATGTATCCTACATCTGCCGCGCGCCCAAAGTAATTGGTACTTTCGGTTCCAAAAAAAGGTTCTTGTATAATTATTTTATCACAAATCACAGATTTAATCGTTCATAGGCCTTTCTTTTGACACAAACTTATTATAGCTGAGAAGAACTCGAGTCTTTGAAGAACATATTGTGTAAAAGTCGAGTCCAAGTATTAAACTTTACTGACATAAATCCTCATACAAAAACTTGCTCAATGTATTTCCTGTGGGCTGCTCGCAATCAGTTGGAACCAGGTTTGAGTGATGTGGGCGTGGCTTACAGTGGATTTAGGTCTCACATACCAACAGGAGTGCACCACCAAGAGTTTAATCCTGGAAAAGCAACCGTCATTGACATACGTTCCAAATCGCATGACTTAAAATTACACATTAAATACATTATATTCCTAAGAATGCTTTGATGTAAATACTTGAGCTGATAAATTGACAAAGTCTTGAACAAAGTACAATCATATTTTAATTAAGACAGTCGATCACTCCCAAAGATACGTCTTTAACTTGCCGAAGTGCCATCCCCCATAGTTTCTTTAAAAAAAATGCTATAAATGGGAAAAGGAATTCAGTATAAAGATGAAAGGGATCAGGCCTAAAAAAAATTTAAGACCGCTGCCACTGAAGTTTTTGTTTAATTCTCTTTTTATGACAGATCTCTACATTGATGGGATTCACCTGGATCTTTGGTTTCGCTGCAGCCATAAGTAACGTAAACGTCTTATGGTACATCTTCATCCTCCTCAACTCCTGCCAAGGTCTACTTTTATTTTTGTCTTTCACGTGTAACCCACGGGTGCGAATGTTATGGGTGGATGCTTTTCGTGGTGAGATGTCCCCCAGGCCGAGAAGCTACAGCCTGGGCGTGGCATCTTCAACGGGTTCCGCTACTCGGAACAGCAGAGTTTAGTTTAGTGTGTAACACAATATATTTACTTTTTTTTAAGTAGAGATTGGACTGGCAGGGTTGGGTTAGTTTTGGCTGCTATAGCGTGCTCAATACTCTGGATTCCTTCCATGTTTTTTGTTTTTGTTTTTTTTTTTAATTTTTTTTTATAGACCTTTACTGACCACGCCATGAAATGGGCAACTGTTCTCTGCACATCTTCTAATAATCCCTTTTATTTATTGGTAATGGTGTGTAACACACGCACGTCACACGTGGCGACTGTGCCAAGCTCACCATTTTGAGAAGTCAAACAAGTAAGCGTTTAAACGCCACGTCACGTAAAATTCGCTCTACACTATACCACAAAGTGACGTTGACTTCCAAAATGGCGCAACCAAGGCTATTGTGATGATGACGTCAGGTGAATTGGGTCAACATTATACTCTTTGTGCTTAAACCTTTTATATTTTATGTGTATGCGGAGTCATTGTTGTGCACCACGAAGTTTTTCTTTTGCAGGAGAGTCTATTTTGTTGTTTTATACACCGCGTCACGGGGGAAACAAGCTGATATCCTACGCATCCAAATATATTCATCGTTGTTCAAGATAGTTAATTTGTAAAATATCTCAGTGACTTTTGAAAAGATTTAATAAGAATAATAATAATAGTATTTGTTAAAAAGAAGAAAATACTTTGTGGAGGGAGTTTTAGTAACGGTGAAAGAAACCTAAACATTTAAGACATCTGGAAGATGCCCTATAATTATTCTATTATTTATTTTTGTGTACTTTTAATACAAAGTTTACTGATTGGAGTTAACGTACTCTGTTGCTGAAAACGTATTTGTTTCTAAAAGACACGATTTTAGCGACCCACAAGTACGCCCTCTGTTGAAATAGGTTTAAAGAGAATCAACTATAAATCAGACGTTGCGCCTTGAAATGAGTCTATCCCAAAACTGTACAGGGCTTGTACACAACAATCCACAAAGAGCATGGTCCAGTTTGATGATGGTGAATTTCTTCATAAATTTTGTATTTCCCTTTGATATTTAATTGGTAATATTATTTGAAATAACAAAATGACGATTGTTTACCATGTACTACATGCTCTACATGTTATAAACTTGCCAACATGTTTCAATGGCCTTGCGTTTCGAGTTCCTACACAGCACACAGGAAAAACCCGGAGGGACCTCCAGGCATTTTAAAGTTAAACATGAATAAATAATAAGAACAACTATTAACAGTTATTTAAGGTACGGATGGGCGGAATTATGTAACCTTGGAATTATAGAGAAAGACAGAGACCAAGTGTTTAAAACACGTGGTGCTAAGGGCTGCTGCTGCTGTAATGTACAGAATGTGCCTGTAAAAAGAAGAAGATCGTAGACAGAAAACCTAATAAAATTAACCGGTACTTAACTGAACATGGGTCAATGTCCACCTTCCATCTCTCACGTAGTAGAGATCTTTTCAGCAATTCCTTTAACGCAGACCCCCCGGTTTGGCAACACTCGGTTTTATGGGTCTCTTTCTGCTTGGCTAACCCCAGAGAAACTCGATAAATTTTGTATAACTCGAATTTGCATTTGAAAGATTCGACCAAAGTGAACAGAACGCACATTCCTAGTCAACCTTCGCTTGAATGGTAAAATGGAGAGATATTTTACACAAAAGAGAGTCAAGAGACCGTGGAAGTGCAAAGAGGCCACGACAAACAGGAGTTTGAGTATTAGGCAAGGGCATGTGAACAAATAACCAGGGTCAAATGAATTAGCCTTTCCAATGATATATGCTAATTACATTAACGCATGCGTACAGAGATTATTGGTGGGCAAACGCCATACTGAGTTGTGCACTAGGCAGACGCACAAACGCGTGTGCGTAACGCCACCATCAGCCCCATACAAAAAGGCGCAATGTTCCCTCATTTTGCCCACCAATAGTGTCAGTGCGCACGCTTGATGTGCAATAATTTATATATTTCATGGGATGGGTCTTTTACAACAGTGTGTTGAATATTAATAAGGGCAGATTAATATTAACCAGTTCCAAATGAAAAATAACCAGGGGTCAAATGAATAACAACCAGAGGTCAAATGGATAATAACCAAGGATCAAATGAATAATAAACAGGGGTCAGATGAATAATAACCATAGGTCAGATGAATAATAACATGGGTTTAATGAATAATAACATATGGGTCAAATGAATTATAACCAGAGGTCAAATGAATAATAACATGGGCTTAATGAATAATAACATATGGGTCAAATGAATTATAACCAGGGGTCAAATGAAAAAAAAAAACAGGGGTCAACTGAATAATAACCATGGGTCCAACTGAATAATATACAGTACATTTATATGGGATGTTAAAGGTAAAGTTGCCACGATACCATTATTATATATATCATGTTGTTGTATCAATCAATTTACAATATTTCCATAAAATGTGAGTAAACAACATTACCATTACATATGAAATAAGTCAGTCAGATTAATAAACCGAAAAAGCGTCTTTTCAATTACTAATAGTTATCATCCATTGTTCATATCAGCCAGTAATATATTCAAAGCACGTTATGATTAAAGAATAAATCTTTAAAAAATATTTTTTTTTGCAAAAAACCTATGCAACTATCCGCATGTCAGTGTTTTTTGTTTTTTTTTAGATAAATGTTACATTATAATAGTAATGTTTTAATCGCTGTTTAGGCTACCTGTATATAGGTGCACCCAACTAAATCGGGAGAAAACAGTCCGTCGGCCCCATGAATATTTTTTTATGCCCTCAAAATATTCCATAAAAGAAAGATCTGAGGGCCAATTAAAAGGGGGTACAATGTAAAAACTTTGTACAATTGTGACCTGGGGGTTGTTGGCTTCTAACGTGTGGTATTTTGGACGACCTGGGCCCTGAAAAAATGGTCCTATTTGCTCGTAGGTGTAGGACTATTTTTCAAGATTGGTGCTCGGACGTTTTGAAATTTACACAAGTGTAGGGGTGTTTTTACTTGGACGGAGAATAACTCAACGGGCCTTGGGACGACCCATGTCAAATTGACCAGAGGGTGGAAGTTTAGGACTCAACGAATACTTTTCTTTGTATTAGTGAAAAGGCTTTGAGACTTATACGTATTTTTAAAGGGTTTTTGTTGTTGTTGAATATTTAGCGTGCTATTTGAATTTGCTTAGTGGGGTGCACCAATGAATAATATGCCACATCTTACCCATGTCTGCAGAGCGGATAAGCAATGGGATAGATTATTCACAACCAGAATACAGCCCCAAGAGATTAAGGCCGCCAGTGTAGTATATGGACACGCTACGCATGGACACCGGCCTTGTGACAACAACCAATGTGACAATAACCAACAACCATTGAAAAAAAAAAATTCTAATAGAACAAAATTTAAATTCATCCATGCTGTGGAGGAACTAACTAAAGGAGGTTCTACCTGGATATCAAGATACATTTTTTTTCTTCATAATTCTATCGTCTGTGGGATTTGAGAAAAATGTGAACGACATTTTGTGGTGTGTCTGGAAGGAGATCGAAAGGCTGTACGTCTTTTTTTCCGGACACACAGATTACAACTTTTTGCCCCAGCAGAAGGTCACAAGCAATAACATAGCTCGGTTTTTTTTCTTCGTTCCTCTGCGGACTTTAACTTTCCTGAATGACTTACAAAAAGCAGAAAAAACGACCAAACTTTCACACTCAGTTTTCTTGAAACACAATTTGGACAGTGATCGCTTACGACCTTTTGCCGGTCACACTTTTGTTATACGTCCTTCTTTTGGGCATTATGACGATTTGCTTTTAAGTATCTGTATCTGTATCACAAAAATAGTCGGCAAAGCATCCTTATGGAAACATCACACCAACTTGTGGGGGCCAGTTGCAGCTACTAACCACGCCAGAAACACCACCCAGGCGAACTCCTTCCCTTAGCGATAGGTGTTTTTATGTTCTTCAACGTGCGCTGATAGCTATCGGTACATCACACGGGACCTACGGCTTTACATCCCATCCGAAGGACGAAGCAATAATGGTTAAGTGTCTGGCTGAAGGACCTATGTCAGATTATCTTATAAAAATAGTAAATGGCATAACAAGAGCGCTGAAAAGGGGTTTGTTTAGGAAAAGTGAAAATGTTTAATTAACCAGAAGTGCCCCCTATGGTGCACTCCCTTGTTTCTTCCTAAAAGTTTTACTCTTAAAGGTGCACACCGGCTTCGTTGGGCTATTTGGGCTACAAAATAGGCTAACGTATGACTTCAAATGTCTTTCAGGAATGGAGAAGAACGGTTCCTGAAAGAAACCATCAAATTTTGCCGTTTTTGAGCATTTTTCAAAAAACGATTTATCCAAACCAAAAAAGTGGTTCGGATAAATCACGTGATCTTCGGAGTTAGTTTTACTTCCAGCCGTATAAAAGTAAATTACTGAACCAAATTTAAATCCCTTTTTTTTTTTTACAATTATTCATGAGTATTTGACAAAAAAAGACTTATGTATTCAGATTATTGATACAATTTGTAAATAATGATGAAAAATCGAACGTAATATTCGCATTCAGAGAGTCCGTGCAACCGAAGCGTGTCTTACGGCGCACCAGCGTGGGATCTAGCGGAACGTAAACCTTGGGGCATATCCCGTACAGCCGGTGCCGTGTCTCGTGGGGCCAGAAAGACAAACCCCGGGGCATGAACTCCCCAGCTTGCCGGTCATTCTAGCCGTAAGCGTGGGAGCTTGTCGTAGGGGTAGGGAGCCAGACCTCTATAGACCAATTGCGCAGCCTACGTCACGTGACCCCTGTTGGGTATAAAATGTAAACACACACGTAATCCTCCTTAGGAAAGGGTGGTACGGTACACGATGATTAATGCATTTAGTTTATTCGATTGAGGTTTTTCTTGCTCGAAATCTGCGAAAGACATTCCACAGTTTATACCAAAGACCTTCAAGTGGCTGAATAAAGCCAAAGGACAGTTCCAGCAAGTCTTGAAAATTGTAAAAGTACCGTATAAACGTGCACGATGTGTACAGCGCGCGACGGAACGTTAGGCCAGACGACCGCGATCACTACACACTTTTCAACACAAAAAATTCAGTTTTGAAGCTGAAATGCTCCAAAGAAATTGTTTTCCAAAACTGTGTGATTCCTTTGCCTAGGCCTATTTGAATTTCTGCAAGGCTAGGTATTAATGCTCACTTTTCCAACTTTCTTTACTCTTGTTTTACAGTGATTTAGGCCAACATTACAAACAAAATTACAGGCGGGTGGCTACATAATAGTCATCCGACGCCGGTAGTGCATGGCTAAAAAAACCTCTTTTTAGTAGAATCCTGTTAAATTATGAAAGAGAGATGTGATTAAAATTAATGCCACAACATACTACTTTAAATAAAGGGGCTGAATAACTAATTCATCGCTTAACGAAAATAAAATCGACTGTTTTCGTACTCACTCTGTGTCACGGCCTATGCTTTTACACGTATTTTTTTCACCAGCTGTATGACGTCATACCCGATAGGGGGTCAAGTGACCGCATGTAAACATTGTCGCGCAATCGGTCTATGAAAGATTACAGAGCGCATACGGCGCCGGAAGGCACAAACTATGGGGGGAGCTCACGCTGAAATGTGAAATCCCACTAAACTCCTTTCAACAAGTCTTTTGAACAATAGAGATCGGTGCAAATCAGTGCGGAAAAGGCCTTGATGCTACCGATGGGAAACGACGACATTATCACCACTCAGTTTCATACAGTGTACGGTGTGTTGTGTTTTGATCCTGCATGCAGCTGACGTTTTTGAAAAAAAAAACAAAAAAACAACAAAAAAAAACAACAAAAAAACCCCTTCATTTGACCCTTTTCAACGTAGACTACTGCCCGTTCCCGGCCAACGTTGGAAGATCTCATCAGCATGGATGATAATAATGAGGAACCAGACGGTGGTTGGCCTGGACGGTTTGCTGTCTTGTCGGTGTGGACCAAAGGTTTCATTTGGGTTGGAATTTTGAAAGGTCTTGCGATACTTTTGCCGACATTTCAAGAGGAATTCGGCGTGCAAACTTGGATTCTGGGGTGGATGAGCTCACTGCTACTGGCTACCATTGGACTCATTGGTAACGAACACTTTCTGTTATTCTGTTATCATTGTTGTTGATATGACATTGTTCGTAATAACAGTTTAATGTCATCTGGGTCAATGTTTAAAGATGTCATTGAAGTCTCTCCCATAACGTATTTTTATTTTATTATTTTTTTTACGTAAGTGGGATGGACCTCGACCTCTATTCTGAAAGGGGCCGTGTCGTCATGATTATGGCAGGCATGTGGCTGTGCATGGAAAGATGAACTCTCACTTGCAGTCAAATGACAAAGGGTGCCGTCTTTTTCAAACTGTGATTTGACCGACGGCGCGCACGCGCGCTATAACTGGGCTATTCCATTTACTGCTATAATCATGACAACTCAGCCCACTAAAAGATGCCATAATGTCATACATTTTTTGTATATTGAAAGCGTACATTAAACCTTTCATCAACAGAGGAACAATTCCCTTGTGAGCATAAACCGAAATTGATAAGGTTATTTGTCTTAGGTTGGTTGTATGGTGTGCTCTTTAAAATATTAAAAAACAAGATTAACAGAGCGTTTAAAAATAAATTAATAACTCAATAACTCCCCTCGATCCACTAAGCGAAAGTAGTAGTAGTCCCGGCCGATTTTCTACCTCCCCAGGTAGTACTTAATTAAGCAGGACAGTTCTTTTCAGAACTAAGTTGTCCCCCCGGAATTCCGAAATCCACGGTAGTAGAAACATGACACGACAAGTTCCCACAAGAACAATCTAATAAATCGAAGTAGATACAATCAAAATGGGGTTACTGCAAACCAATACATTGATGCCCATTATATATACATTATTCTCATATGGAACCTTACTATATAACATAGGACCATTTGCTGGATTAGCAGGCCGACGTTTCGGCAGTGGTGTCGTCATCATGATAAGCGGTTCTCTGATTGGAGGTTCAGTCATAGTGGGATCTCTTTGTACGTCTGCATTTCAATTGGCCCTTTGTCTCGTGATAATGGCAGGTGAGTAATTACTGATACCAAAGATATATCACGGTCGATTGTGGAATGACTGAAAAGCTGCCTTTAAACTCGTCTGGTTTTGCTTTCGTAGTGGATGTGCGCCCTCTGGTGTGTCACTAGGACCATGATTATAAGGCGAGCGTAAGTCGCGTACGGGGTCTCTGTCTCCGTAGGCCATAATGATTTTCAATGGGGATTTTTTTCTCTGACTCGATTCGAAAAAGGAAATCCTTAAAAAAAAGGGGGGGGGGATGCTCCCCGTTGGTTCAAAGTCTGATTTGTTTGTCTACTTGACAGTCAAAGCAGTATTGCCTGATATAGCGCCCTCTTGTGGATTAGTCTTTGATACAGGTTAGGGCGTGTGGCAGCCATAATAGTCAGAGGCAAAATTGGGATTTGCATGGCTGATGCAGACACCTGACCGCAATCTCAGACTTAAAATCGGGTCTGGGGTGTCCGTTATTTCGTCACCATGTAGGCCTAATTAGTTTATGCTAATACGGCAGTAAGCTTGTTGCGTTTCATCAAGTCCTACAGTACGAAGGTGTACCAGGATACAAAATGTATGTCACAATCCTTTCTGAATACCAAGCATACAATAAATGTACCTCAAAAGGATGAGACCAACTTGACTACCATCATTGGTTTGGTTGCATGTAATGTATGGTTGTATTCGTTACAGGTACCGGGTTTGGGTTGTCCGGTGTACTTGTTAGGGACGCTCTTGGACGCTGCTTCTCCAAAAACTACGCAACGGCCGTCGGTTTTGCGAGGACGGGAAACTCAATCGGAATGCTCATGCTACCGCCCCTCATCCAGCTCTTCCTTACCACGTACGGTTGGAGGGGCACTCTCATGCTTATGGGAGCAATCTCACTGCATCTCGTCGTGTGTGGCGCCCTCATAGTTACAGTCGGTAAAACAACTTGTCAAGTAAACGGCTACACGAGGCTGCATCTTGACAGCAATCCCAGCCCGGCAGGATCTCGGGCAAGCTTTTTATCACAATGCGCGACTTTGGTGAAATACACTGTGGATAATCTAAACATGAATCTCTTTAGGAATTGGCGCTATTGGACAATCGCTCTAATAATTATTAGCAATAAGTTTTCCTTTGATATGTGGGTCATTTATTTTGTCTCACAAATCCAATCGAAGGGCTTCTCACTTGAAGATGCGACAATGTTTGTAACCGTGGCAGGTATCGGTGATCTAATAATTAAGATTCTTCAGGGTGTATGCGTTGATCGCGGCTTCATATCCCACTGGATCCTAATGGCGTGCGCCATCATCGTCGGCTCCTCAACCTACTTCGCAACCCCATGGCTAAATTCTTACTGGACGTTGATGGCAGCAGCGATCCTGACATTAATCAGCGATGGTTTACTGGCCTGCCTGACTGATGTAGTCACTAAGCAAGTTCTTGGTGTGGAATTATTGGCAGGGGCGTATGGGTGGCTGGGACTAAAAACGGCCATGATGAGAATTTCACTCGGTTTTATTCCTGGTAATTATGTTATCTGTTATTTAAATAGGGGTACGTTATCTTCAGATAGTGCGCTTTGGGGCTGTGGAAAGCGTTTGTTATGAAATGAATGTGGTGGGATAGATAATTTACAAGTATAACATAATGATTCACAAAACAATATCCCTTGAAATTGTATGTTTTTGTTTGGTTTAATTCCATGACAGAAGCGGTCCGCCAATTTGTAGAACCAATTGTTTGACTCCACAAAATGGCGGACCGTATGTTTCTATAGTAGGGGTGTGGTTCCGCTGGTCGTATTTCCAGAGGCAAATGTATGTCTTTTGAACCACTACTCACTAGTAATTAAAACACACTGTCTCAGGAACAACTCTTAAAAAGAGGGATCAATTAGCAAAAGAACAACAACAAACAAACAAAGTTGTTATACACAGTGTATTAATTCCAGAGAACAATAGCATATTATTACGTGTACACTTTTTTTCCTTTTTTTACGTTCAGGTTTGATTTACGACATCAGCGGAAGTTACAACGCATCATTCATATTCTTAGGATTTGTTCGAGCCTTGCCGCTGGTACCACTCTCTGTCCTAAGACATTTTCAAACTAACAGTGAGAAAAATCATTGAGAAGGATGGATAAAATGCCACAGCAAAAAAAGCATCTATCAATCACATGAACTTCGGCTTCTCTATACTGACCGACCCACCCTACAAGTATCCGAACCATCACAATAATGGGATACTTTTGAGAAGATAGCGGGCGTCCCACAGACCGGTCCTTTTCCATTGTTTTCATCGCTGAGAACAATACGGCCCCTTGAAAAACAAGAGAAGTAAATGTTCAATAATATAATTATGGGGAAAGGTTGGTAACAGTGACGTACATGGTATTGATAGCCCGGGATGTCAGTGGATCGCCCACTAGACAGCGCAAGTCTTTCGCGTATTCGAACTTCCCCGGCCAATCAAGAAGTTCCCAACCGTGTTATTGAGATATGTGTGCGGGGTTATTTGTCTTCAATTACTTTAGTTTAAAAACATACGGCTATAAAAATGATAGCAGATTGATGGGAAAGTAAATTAAAGCGATACAAATATGAAAGTAAAATAGATTAAAAAAAACAAAAACAGGATTGCCAATGAGCTACCTTCTTTTGACCTCCAGCCGAGGGCGCCCTACTCAGATTGCGTCTCAATGAACACGAAGGGGGAATGTTTATGAGGAAGTACGAAAATTTCGCAACCTGGCTTTCACATTGCATAGAACAAAGTTTACGTTATCATGAGGCTATCATCAACTGAGGTATTTTCCAGTTTTTGAATGATCTACGATCTGTGGAAAATCAAAAGGTAACAACTTTTAATAGCTAGGTTGCTCTTTGGTTCTATTCTTAACATGAGTATCATTGATCAAACTCCAAATTAAATATTGTCCTTGTAGAGAAGCGACACGTCTAGTTTTTGGCTTCCTGAAACAGTATCTTTAAGTAGGAATATCATTGGCTGTTGGTAGAGTACATGCACGGATTGCACGCCTACAAACACACATCCACTCAACCTGTGAAAATGTCCTCTTGGTGAAGTGAAAATAACGGACACCAGGGACTTTGTGCGCTATCGTGTACTTTTGGTAATGCATGATTATTTCCAGTCCTTCGCAATCTCCACTGTGGCTACCTGTTTAATCACGGATAATCTCCAAAGTCCTAACACTCACCCACAAATACAAACACGGTTCAGCACCAGTCTATCCCCAGGAACTAATACAGGACTATCATCCACCACGAAAACTTCGTACCAGTTCTCAGGGTCTTCTTACTCCTTAACCAGTCCGCACAAAATCATATGGTCAACGTGCCTTCCAATATGCAGCCCCAAAACTATGGAAGTGACTTCCCAACCATTTCAAAAACTGCACCACGCTAGAACAATTCAAAGTTCAACTTAAACCCCATCTTTTTAATTACTCTCTTAATGTAAAAGAGTGAAAACATCACTCTCTTGCCCGCGAGTGGTGGTGTAATTTTCACTATTTTTAGAGTGCAATTATCTCTAGTTTGCTCGTTTAGAGTAAAATTTGTGTAAACTTCACTCTGAATCGAGTGAAAAAGAAAATGTTTCTACTATAAAAAGACCTGTCCGCCATATGGCTCTTTTAAAAGAGTGGTATGGCGGACAACTCTTTTTAGAGTGGTAATATTTTCTTTTTCACTCGATTCAGAGTAAACTTCACTCAAATTTCACTCTAAAACAGCAAACTAGAGATAATTGCACTCTAAGAAGAGTGAAAATTACACCACGACTCGGGCAAGAGAGTGATGTTTTAACCCTTTTACATTAAGAGAGTACAGAAGACTTTATTTTATTACGCGCTACAAGAACTGTTTATTATTATAACTATTAAATATTTAGACTACAACAATGGAAATAAGCAATGGCTTTGAGAAGGAACTTCTGGTAAAATAATGTCAAAGCTACACTCTTAAAACTGAAGAGTTGAATCCAACACTTACATGTGTGCGGTCAGTGACTACACTTTGAAAGTGTTGAATCCAACATTGTTAAAGTTAAACCCAGCATTTTAAAATGTCAAATCAAATGCCAAAGAGTTGAATTCAACAGTTTAAGTGTTAATTCAACATTTTCAATTTTTTTTTTCATTGAAACTGTTGAATCAGCACTTTAAATGTCGCATTAACAGTTTAAAAGCAAGATTGAACGTTTTGCATGCTGGATTTAACATTAATGTTGAATTAAACACTTTTAAAATGTAGTCACTGACCGCATACATGTAAGTGTTGGATTCAACTCTTCAGTTTTAAAATTAAGTGTATGTGGTTTAGGTGGCAGGGAACTGAATGATATATCACGTTGAGAACAGTTTGCTTCATGGATGTGATTTGTACTGATTTGCATGCAGGTATGTACGCCATATTTTATAAATAAACACGGTGCGTGCAAAGACATGCTTGAATAGAACACAATAATGTATTACCGCCATTGAATCATTTCGCAAAAGGAAAGTGGAATGAGAGATTGATCAAAGGGGGAAACCTGTTTTTGTTTTTCTAGTCGCCTTCAGTAGACCATGAATAAATATAGCAATAATATAACACTGTTTCATTCACAACACTTGGACCGGAAAAAATAGGTATTTTTTTAGGGAGAGACACATTTCTGGTTCGGTATCAGCCGGTGTCTGTGTCAAACTGACAGAAAACTATGTCAAACTGACGCAAAATTCGAGTCAAAATCTCTTTTTTTTTTTTTTATTTCGGGTACGGTCAGCCTGACCCAGAAATGGGTCTGCCCCCCCCCCCGTTTTGTTTCATTTCAGTGAGTCGTTTTGGCGAACCATTATCTTGTCAAGTCGGTTTATTCAGTAAATTAAGTGGACTTGCTTAGTTAATTTAACTCTTCATATTATGAGTAATGTATGACCAATATTCGTATTGATATTGTAAACAATATTTATGTAATTGTACACTTTACCCTAATCAATGTACACTCGTTTAACCCTATTGAGATCCATAGAGATTAACATTTCCATTATTAAAAATCACTCTGCTTCTTTGTTCTTCATATAATTTATTTTTTGCATCCGGGAAAAAAATCAGCCTTTTTGACCGATTTATATTCACGGATAGTTTGGAGATTTGTGGATCGCAACAAGTGGTAAAAAAAACCGAATTCTCTCTTTCTTTGAAGAAAATTTGAACTACCGTTGAAATGAAACGCTGCCCCCAAAATATTCATTATTATGTGCAATCAGAAATATAGATGTGTCTTCTTTTCAGACAATGACATTCGAAAGGTAAATGGAAAGTTTGTTTCTGCTTGCAGAGAAATGGTTTGAACGTTCTTGTCTAAAGCAAATTTAACATTTCTCCGAACAGAAAATCGGATTGGTTCAACTACCGTGCCCTTGTACATTGGGGGAATGGTCCTCAATGAGGGCTACTGATTTTGCATTTTCAAACCTGTAAAAGAGGGGTTTTCAGATGAAGATAATTAATTAATTAATTGATACATTTGGAAAACTGATGTTTTCACTTTCCATGATTTGTCAAGTGTGTAGTGAACATTATGAGGCCTCGTTTTAAAAGCTTTCATCCTTATTAATTTATATAATAGTATTTCAAACATTTTCTTGTAGTTCTTTTAGCGGTCGCTATCGTCCATTAATGGACAAATGATAAAAAAAATAATAATAATAATAAAACAAATCATGCCTAAGTGGGTGTAACACGTTAAACAGTAGTTTATATAATATTTGATTTATAAATACGAACAATATTAATGGGACTTAAAGCAAGCATTAAAAAATTCAGGCAAACAATCGCGTTGAACAAAGCTCTATTTATGTTTGATAAGACAAGCGCGCAAAGAACAGTCGTAGACATTTTTCAATATTAAAACAAAATGACTGCCTGAAGGTGTATGTCATGTGCATTTACCACAGATGTTGTTTTTCTGTGCTTTGGGCTCGATGGACTTGCGCAGTGCTTTGATGAGGCGTCGTCGGAGCTGGTACTGTGTAGTAAACCAGTGTACACATATGGACTGGCAATGAGGGAAATAGTGCACGTCTATGCAGCCCTCGGGTCTGTGAGTGACCAGGAGACGGTCCTGATTCCTGGACATAGGAAATAGAACCCTCTCCTGGTCACTCACAGGCCCGAGGGCTGCATAGATGTGTACTATTGCCCAAATAATGCCAGTCCTATGTGTTTTACAACACACCTCAGTCCAAAATATCGGTTAGAAGAGTAAATCGCGTTTTTTTTTTTTTTTTTTGCCGGAAATTCTTCTCGATCCACAGACGCCGACATTTTTGTTCTTTTGAGGGCGCTGTTTACCAGTCTACTCAATAGTTTTGGGGTTTTTGAAACTATTTCCCGCTTTGCGAACTATTTCCCCCAAATGAAGCGGGTGCGTTGCGTGTGGTGCAGATTTCATGCACTAGGCTATATTAGTTCACCCCACGCGACCGTGTTTCAGCCAGTCAGGATAAAGAACCAGGGAGAGGTGTGTTATAACATAAATTATGTTCTTCTGAACCTAAGGCTAAGGTCATGTACTGCTAGTTATGAATATGATAGTTGTCGCTTATTGAAACGTCTGGGAATACATTAACTGGTCCCTTCTGTCCATGACAATTGACATCAACATCAGGTAACTTTTTACATTATATAGCATTAGCAAGTCAATTTCTACTGGTGAACAACTTACAAAACGTGATTATTAGAGGTTTGGAAACCAGTACTGTAGTCCATAGGCCCGTCCTCGATGGCCCCATGACAACCAATATCATCACTATGCTACTGCTTGTTACGTTGGTATTTTTTTTAGTAGTACACTTTTAAGCCTTGGCACTACTGTAGTATAGTAATTAAGAGTATACTATGACTATGAGGAAGACAAAAAAAACGGGGAAAAAAACAACAAGTGAGTTTGGTATTTTGACTGCCAGACTGCGCGCATAATTATGTGGAAAAGCCTATTTATCAAAAATTATTTGTTTGACCTATCCTGGTGAAACCGGTTTCCGGTCACTTAACAGTAAAACTGTTCGGAAACAGAAACTAAATGCATTTTGTTTTTAACCATCTGACCTACCTTTTTAAAAGACACTTTTCAATTCATAACCTATTGAAATCCTGGAAGTTGCAGTCATCAATTCCGAAATGTCGTCCTAAATTTACAGCGGTGCTGTAAATGCAGTTTACACGCCGCGCCACCAGTTCATTTAGGGTTGTCTTGTTATTGTTCGTGGCGAATTTGTGACGTCAAATTCGCTTCGCCTTCGCATTCGCGTGAAGTACAAACCGGGCTTCCTTATGACCAAACTAATACTGTTCGAATTATAAATTAGGAACAACTGGTTTCTACTCGAACTTGTGAACTTGTTTTCGTCGAATAAACATTTGGAAAGTTCGGTTGCCCATTTCCCAAACGCCATGCCTGGTGTATTATATTTTGGTCTTTACTTTGATCTTAATAAATATTTTTCGTAAAAAAAAAAAAAATAATAATAATAATAAAATAAAATTAAACCTTAATCTTTTTTGCTTACCCCCGCCCCCTTAGTGGACCCCAGTCTTTTTTTCGTTGTTAGATGACACTGTTGTGCATCATGAGCCGTTTATACAAATGTACATGGCACCAAGCGATGAAGCTAGTTGTACTTCTGCTTACTCTGAGATACACACTTTCAGGTAAGTATTTTTCATTTTATACCACCGATTATTTATAATATAATATTTAAAAATTGTATTTACATTATGTTTGCAACATCTGCATGTCATCATAGTTACAATCATACTCGTTTTTTCTTATGGTTTTATTTGTATTTATTTATTGGTTTGTCTTGATATCATCCCAAAGGAAAGAACTACTTTCAAATTGTATTTGTTTATGATTATGTGTGCAGGTGATTTTGCAATTATCGCTGATCGTAATCAAACCATTTATGCTGGAAGCATGGGGAAGGGCCTTGCCGACCTGGCGCCTCTACCGCTGATCGGCGTAAACATGCCCATTGCAGTTGACTACGACCCCGTGATGGAAATGGTGTACTGGACTGATGTTCAAGGCTTACCATCTCCAAAGATATCTCGAGCCCATCTCAACGGGAGCAATCAAATGACTCTCGTTGAAGACCTGAGAGGTGAGACTGGATGTGAAATCACATCACACACAAACGACACTCCACAACCATGCCACAATCAAACAAGAAAAGCGAACTCTTGTAAAAGAGTGAAAAAACGCACGCACAAAACACCCCCACACCCCCCCCCCCCCCACCCACACACACACACACACACACACACACACACACACACACACAGTCTTTTTAACACCGAGTTGTGGGGACTCCCTATTGTTGTTCTATTATTCCCTTTTCTAAAGAATCCCTCTGTGGGGACAGAGTTTGACAAAGAAAAACGTTGTGGGGACCTTTGTTCCATTGTATAAATGTCCCCACAACGGTGTGTGTGCCTACCCACACACACACACACATTCCTATTTTTGCATCCTTGTGGAGACTTCTTTTGTTCTTTCCTTTGTCCCTGTAGTTAACATCCTCCCATAGACTTTGTACACAAAATTCCTTGTGGAGCAACCCTCTCTTTAGAATTTCCCTATGGAGACACATTGTTCCTTGCTTTCCCTTTTGTCTAATGTCTCCATAAGGCAGCGAATATCAGGGCACACCCACACATTCTCATTTTTGCATACTTGTGGAGACCTCTATTGTTCTTTCCTTTGTCCCTGTACTTAATATTTTCTCATAGACTTTGTACACAAATTTCCTTGTGGAGCATCCATCTCTTTAGAATTCCCCTGTGGAGACCAATTGTTCTTGCGCTTCCCTTTTGTTATAGGACTCCACAAGGGAGCGAATTCGAGCACACTCACACACACACACACACACACACACATTCCTATTTTTGCATCCTTGTGGAGACTTCTTTTGTTCTTTCCTTTGTCCCTGTAGTTAACATCCTCCCATAGACTTTGTACACAAAATTCCTTGTGGAGCAACACTCTCTTTAGAATTTCCCTATGGAGACACATTGTTCCTTGCTTTCCCTTTTGTCTAATGTCTCCATAAGGCAGCGAATATCAGGGCACACACACATCCTTACACATGGCCAGTTGCGGGGTACTTCATTGTTCAACTTATTGTCCCTTTTCTAAAGAATTCCCTTGTGGGGTCCTTTTGTTCCTATTGAATTTACCTTGTGGGGTCCATTGTTCTATTGTTCTCAGGACCCCGCAAGTGCCCACATTCTTTTTTCACCAAGTTGTGGGGACTCCCTATTGTTGTTCTATTATTCCCTTTTCTATTGAATTACCTTGTGGGGACAGGGTTTGACAAAGAAAAACGTTGTGGGGACATTTGTTCCATTGTATAAATGTCCCCATAACGGTGTGTGTGCCTATCCACGTTTACAACCCCCCCCCCCCCCACACACACACACACCCCCACTCGTTTTGTCCGACATTCTACTCTTGCAATGAGCCATGTGGCGGACAAGTCTTCTTTTTTTTATAGTGGAAGACGGATATTTTTTAGCTTGAATCAGAATGAAATTCGCTCAATATTTACTCAAAAAGGGGGATTCACAGCGAGTTTCACTCTAAAAAGAGCCGAATTGACACCACTCGGGCGAGAGAGTGAATTGTTTCACTTTAACACTTGGAGAGAGCAATCAAGTACACTTAATCTAGCAAGGCCCGTTTGTTCCATGCGAGGAGATCTGTTTATGAAAGAAGATACCGGTACTATAAGACTGGCAGCATCTAAGTGGTTTTCATCCGATACCAGCAGTTAAACTAGTCTATAACTTTGTGTACTGTGACCATCATTCTGTAGTTTATTTTACAATGTATAGCATAACATTTCCACCCATTAGTGCCAGATGGATTGGCTCTCGACATTACCGCTCGCATAATTTACTGGACGGATATGGTTTTTATGCACATCAAGCGAGCCACAATGGATGGAGAAAACAAAGAAGTAATCGTCGAGAATATTGGATCACCCCGAGCCATCGTTGTCCACCATCAATCAGGGTAAGAATTGGAGTTAGCAGCTGCTTTGTTTCATGATGATTGGAAAGCTTGCCCGGCCCAGGCGTTTATAGTTGTATATTATTTACTTTTTTTTTTGCAAACCATAAGAGGGCGCAAATCTAATTCCATTTTGAAAGTACACAATCCTTAAAAATACATTTTTCCAAGCAAATATCTTACACTGATTACGTTGTGAAAACTGTCTACACATTTTTTTTTCAACAGTTATATATTAACTGATTTTATTATTAGAAGTCTCATTGCATCTGATTTACCACACTATTTCTATGTTTTGACCCATTGTTTGAGATATTGACATCAGTCATTTTTTTCAGTTTACAACTTCAGCGTATCGTCAAGTTTAAACCCAAATTTAGTTGCCGATATTTTACTCAAAAGATCGAGACAAGAAAAAAGACAGGAAGAAAAAAGGTAAACAGAAAGAAAGAGAGAAAGAAACAAACACCCCATCTATACCACTTTCGATTGTTTTGTTTTTTGAACTAAAGACCAAAACAAATCTATTTGTTTACTGACAGTGTTGTTTTTTTCTTTCCAGATTTATATACTGGACAGACTGGGGTGACTTCCCCAAGATTGAAAGGGCAAATTTGGACGGGAGTAATAGGATAACCCTGGTAGAAGGAGAGTTAGGCTTCCCAAATGGAATCTTCCTTGACCATGAAAGTAAGGATTCGTTCTAATTTGATCATGATGTACGTACATGATAAAATCAAACTCATCGTGTACGTACACGATAAGAGTGGGACATTCCTTTTTATTCATGTGGCTGCAATACACATCAGGATGTTTTTATTTATAAAAAAAAAAAAAAAAAAAAAAAACTGTTTAAAGTCCAAACCCCAATCTCACCTAATTTGTTTAAAAATGTTAATTATTTGTTTTTTCTTTTTCTTTTTTTCCAACACAATTTGAAATAGATAACCAAATGTATTGGTGCGATGCCAAATTAGACAAAATTGAACAAAGTGACCTTTTGGGAGGCAACCGAGAGGTTGTAATAGACTTGACTCAGCTCAACCTGGAGTTCCATCCATTCGATCTGGCTGTGTACAAGGAGGTAATATACTGGACTGACTGGCATTATAATAAAGCTCTCCTCAGGGTCAATGTCAATGGCTTAGGAGAGCAAATCTACGGACCTCTGATATTTGATTTGACCGCAGGACTTCACATCCAAACAGGTTTGTTCTCATAATACCATTTTGTTACCCTCCTACGAGAAAAAACGGAGAATTATTGAGGAGTTCACGAATGGCGTGAATTGGCAGTACTTTTGACTACGTGAAGGCGTGTGTGAACCAGATTTACGTGATGCCAAACAAGTAAAACGTTTTTTTTTTTTTTATTATTATTATTAATTTGAACATTGATACAAGAAAATAAAACTGTTATAGTGATGCAAGGAAATTAGACGTTGAAAGCGCCCATGCGATCCAAATTACGGCCACGTGCAAAGTAGGAGTTTGACACAATAACTCCAACCTCCATCCCAAACACACCCATTCTGAAATGTGCGTCTCTGTGGAGATTTCTATTGTTTTACATTAATGTCTCCGTAAATACCACCCCGTACGCTTTGTACAAACGATTTTTATTTATTTATTTATTTATTATTATTTTTTTTTTGGGGGGGGGACATCCACAGTTGGTTCATATTGTCCTCATTCATATACCAACATGATTATACGGGTACCCCGTCACACCGCGTCCCGTTCGAAAAGGGTTTGACTAAACGGCCGCATAAGCAAAACGTTTTATCTATGTTTCAAATTATGGTGGTCCCAATAGTATACTTTTTGACTAAAAGTGAGTTACGAATAATTATATCAGAAATTAACTGGTTCATTTGATTCACGCAGAGTAAGCACATTTAGTGAACACCATCCCCAATTTCTGCAACTATTTTTTGACAGAACCTACTAAGCACGATGCCGACTGTACAAGGCCAATTTATTCTGAATTCTAAGCAGTGTTGATTTGTTCACTTTGTGATAATTAGAACCTGATTATTGTGAGAGTTCATTGGGCCGAATTGCCTGGATTGTCAATGGTAGTCATTCAGTACTTTGGATTAGTTGTGTAAGATTTGTCTTGCATTAGTCAATGTTTAAAATGAGAAATCCTACACCAAATATAAACGGTAACATTTCTCTGATTAACGGCAGAATCCTTATGCCAATGGCGAAACACAGATAAAAAAAACAGACCTAGAAATAAATAAACAAACACAAATGAACCGTAAGCAAACTTAAAACCACCTCCACCACCACCAACCAAACTACTATACAAATACACACAAAAAACAAACAAACAAACAAACAAACTTTGTTTGTAATGTAAAGGCGGTTCCTAGATTATCCACTCCCAGGTCTGTCTAATTGTCCTGGTATTCAAACATAGACCATCTTGAACTTTAGAGCTGAAGGCTGATCTGCCTATCAAACAAAATAATATCAAAACGCACCATCGTCACAACTCCAACCTCACCGCCAGACAAGCGGCCGGCCAGTCTAATACTTCTAGATCGAAATGGCTCCCAATAACGAGACTACACCTGATCCAAAGTTGATTTCCAGAGAAAGACACGACGTTGAAGGGTGGTACAAGCTCTCTTTCGATAATAACCACCATGGTTTGTACCCGTACGTGTGGCTCAGAGACAACTGTCGATGCTCTGCTTGTTACCAACCATCGGCCTGGCAGCGCACGTCCCACATTGCCGACCTTGACCCTGAGATCCTTCCCGACTCCGATGAGCTAACCGACGACGGTACCGTGCTCAGCATCAACTGGCCCGGGGGCCATCGCAGTGACTTCCAGGCAGAGTGGCTGAATCGCCAGCGCTTCTCGGAGACCGAAAAGGACTTCGTGGACGGACAGAAACTGGAGATATGGGGAGCGGAGATGAAGACCGAGGTTGATAAGTTCGACTTCAACAAGATTCTGACGACTGATACGGAGCTGTACAATTGGCTGAGTGTACTGGGCAGTAAAGGGATGGCTATTGTCCAAAGAGCTCCCCTGGAGGTTGGGGCTGTCGGCCAACTTGCTAAGAGGGTTGGCTACCTGCGAACCACGGTATATGGGTAAGTGATACTGGTCCACTCTCCCCTCCTGCTATGTTGAACTTTTGTTACGCACTGTTAAATCCGACATGGACTATTATTACGTCCTACGACAATTTGGAACCATTCGGCAAATTTTTACAATTGTTTCTTATTGAAATGCGCTTTTGAACATGTTTATTGTGAAATGTTACTTTTTTATTTATGTATTTAATTATTCATTTTTATTATTATTGTAAAATATAGTCAATTACTGAATTGTGCGTTCAATTTTCAGAGTTTGTTAATATTGCGTCTAAAATGCCTTGAAATTTAAACAATAATAATAATAATAATAATAACATACTGTTTTCCAAACGTCTCTTTCCGTAAGAGGTTACCCCCCGATGACCAGCCTGCTTCAAAGACACATTTTTATCACATTCATCAGAATGCTGGTGTGAAACCATTTTGATGCTTTTCACTCGAGTTTGTCTGAGTAAAGTATCATCATAACTTGATAGTTATAATGAATTATTTATAATTGGTCATGACTGTTATAATAGGGACACGTTCCAGGTGCACAGCAAGCTGGACGCCAGCAGCGTTGCTTTCACTCCCAAGTCATTGGGGCTTCATATCGATCAGCTCTTCTATGAATACATACCTGGTGTAAGTTATCCAGCATTCAGTTTTCGTTTTTACAAATCTAGTTAGCAAAATGTTCATTGTTATGATTTGTTTTTACATGGGCGTAAATACCATGGGGGATGGGGGGGGGGGGGGGCTTTGTCCCCCCCCCCCACCACACACTTTTTGTCCGGGGGTGGTCCATAGGATCTCCCTCCCCCCCCCCCCCCGATTTTTGGTCCTGAGAAGAAAAACAAATTGTGGTTTTCACTGAAAAAAAACACCCGATAGCTTAGTAAATGAATAAAACATTTATAAAAATCCCTATTTGTAATTATTTGAACAAACTACGTGGAACATTAACAGCACAGAGGGCGTCCATAATGCGATCGAACATCTGCTGTGGACTTACATGTAACCTTCCCCCATGCCCCCTTTGCTCGTGATCTCAGCATTATTCCTCCCCCCCCCCCAATTACCAACCCCAACCCCCCACTTTCCACAACAAATTTACAACATTGATAAATTATTATGTTCATCCCTTAAGAATTAAAAAAAAAATTGAAGAGTTGGGTTTTTAACAGCGAAGGATTTCCTTGTAACTTAAAGATGTTAGTTCCGACTTGTCTCCGATTTGACCAGAACATTTAGTTGAAATTTTAAACAGCTTTTTTTTATAGACTCGAGAAAGCTACAAGTTTTCAATGAAAGGTATTGAACCAACGAATCCGTCAATGATAAGTGGTAGTTATTTAAAAACTACAGATATTATATTATTGTCCGGATCCCGACATTATCTCAAGTCCATCAGCTAATTTTTACAAATAAAGTTTGCTTGTTACATACGTTTTGTTCAATGTCCGTGGAATATGAGAAATGGTTGTGTGTGTGTGTGTCGTTTTGGAACAGCATCATCTGTCAAAATTCACTCAGAGAAATAAGAAGAAAAACAATCTTTCCTCGAAAATCACGGCCATCAAACTTAAAAAAAAGGGGGGGGGGCGAGTAGCAGTTTTATGGATTCGGGTGTGTTTTTTTTTTTTTTTTTTTTTTTTTTTTCCTGTGCATGATAAAAGCCGGCCTCGTTTACTCTTTTACGTTTACTCTTGACCCGGTTTGAACTGAGTCAATTATTGTCCAACCCTTCAGGTTCAGATGCTGCATTGCATTGAGCAGGCGGGTGAAGGTGGTGAGAATCAGTTCGTAGATGGCGTCAACATTGCGGAACAGTTGAAGCGAGACCACCCCGAGGTGTATCAAACACTACGCACTACTCAGATTGACTTCAGAGATGCGGGTGATGATTTCCTTCGGTACCATCTGAAAAGCAGACGTCCTATGATCCAGTAAGGCAATCATTCTAGTGGGAGACTTTTCGGGACGCTAGGTGGCAGCAGACTTATACCAGGTAAATCTATTGTTCTCGCAAATGTGGGCGTGCTCGTCATAGCTACGCAAACAATGAAAACTTAGCAGGTAAGTCTGCTGCCACCTAGCGTTCTAAAGTCTCCCATTATCGCCAATCCAGTTTTCGTCATTTGCATAAAGTGTCCAGTGGCCGCTTGTCAGGCATTATTTGATCGTAGATCGGAATATATGAATATTAATGACTAACCCAGTAATGGTGACACACGCTGCTAACAACTCGTAAAGCAAATCAAATTTTAGTATTGGGCAGAAAATATTCCTAATTACTAGAAGGTCATACATGAGCTTCGCCGTCCTGGTCGGAGGTGGATTGCTCTACATATCACATATCCCAAAACTATGATCGGGAACACCTGTTACAACTGATATTGTAGTAACCAACGGATAATGTATCACCAACCGATAATGAATCACAAATTGACTGATAGCGTAGTAAACTTTCTAATCGATAATGTATCACAAATTGACTGATAGCGTAGTAAACTTTCTAATCGATAATGTATCACAAATTGACTGATAGCGTAGTAAACTTTCTAATCGATAATGTATCACAAATTGACTGATAGCGTAGTAAACTTTCTAACCGATAATGCATCACCACAGAACGGATAATGTAGTAGCAAAAATACTCTAACCGATAATGTGTCACTACAGAACGGATAATGTATAAACCGATAATGTATCAACAAATCAATTCTAATAATATATCAGTGTGCATACATTCTCTGTAAAACCGTAAATGACTTGGCAAGTTGGTGGTACAATATCGGTCAATTTGTGGCACATTATTGGTTGGTGATACATTATCCGTTGGTTACTACATCATCAGTTGTAACAACACCTACGTAGATTGCCAATTGTTCATGTATTGGCTTCCTTAAATCAACGAATGGGGAACCAGTAAATGGGCACAGTAAAATACTCTTTTTTTTTAGTCATGGACAAAATTGTCTTGCTTAGTACACGACCACACAAAACAAGAACTGGACTACTTCTCCACTAGCTTTAGCTGACATCAACTACAAATATTGCATGCATAAAAAAAACCCGATTTGGGACAGTTTGATCTGGATTCGGTGGAACGAGTAATTTGACCCGGGTTACAATTAAGATCTTGGTCTGGTTGTCTTGCACCTTGACTCTGTTTCAATAAACATTCAAATTCATCTTTTAAGTGATTGGTTATAAGTATCGCTTAGTATTGAATTACACATTGACTAACTCGTCATATCACATCAAGCTCGAGGCCTTGGTGGAACCAAGTCCTGTATTTGGGTAAATAAATGTTGACCCGAAGTCTTAACAATACAGGATGGCCGACTATTTGTTTGTATTATACTTTTGTGTATAGATATGACCGACATGGCAAGTTCAAGTGCATCAACTACAGCGATCACTGCCGATCAACTGAGCTATCGATACCCGTGGATCAAGTCAAGGAACTCTACAAAGCCATTAAGGTGTTCAATAGCGTCATGTACCGACCCGAAAACGTATTCACCCACCGTATGGACCCGGGTAATTCAAAACTTTAACAAACGTACATTATTCTTTCACTAGCAGAAAGCCTAAGAAAAACTGTGTCTTTTCAAAGTGATTTTCCCCCTTACTATAATTCAAACACCATTGGCAGCTTCTTTAAATTTCAGACATGAGATGTTTTTTCCAGTTTTTCGAGATACGAAAGGCCATCCACTTCATGGTTTAATTGTTTATATTGCTGTTTATTTTTTAAAGACAGACGGCCGTCCGTATAAATTGTCAAATCAATTTGACTCAACATACGGAAAAGAAATGAAAAAGTTACTGTATGCGTATTGTGTGTTGCTTAATTGTTTGCCTGTGTTGATTTGGGCATACTCTCTAAATGTAAACAAGTGAAAAACACCCCTTTTTTTTGTCCTCCATACTACCATTGCAAAGAGCCATAACTCATAACGGACAACTCTTTTCACAATGAAAGACGGGTGTTTTCAACTTGAAACAGAGTGAAAAGTGCTCCAGTTTCACTCAAAAAAGGGTGATACACAGCGAGTGTTACTCTCAATAGAGCCAAACTGACACCACTCGGGCAAGAGAGTGACATTTTCAATATTTTAAATTTTTTAGAGAGTAAAGTAGCTCTGAGGTTGCCCGGCAAAACAACGCTTTCATTTACTAATTTTCACTTGTGATCGTTGTTGGATCTTGTCAATTGTTTGAATCTTGTAAATTCTAAGTATTTGGCTCTGATCTATTTTAAAGTCATGTTTTTAACGGCTTGTTGTTAGCAAATTAATGTTGAACAAATAACATGGTTGGTTTCTCTATCTAGGTGAAATTATGACCTTCAGTAACGGCCGCGTAATGCATGGGCGCAGCGCCTTCAAGTTGACGAAAGGGTGTGGCTCTAGACATCTCGAAGGAGGTTACTTTGATTGGGATGAGGCTAAATCAGCCACGCGTGTCCTCAGGGAGAACCTGTTTGGAGACAAGAGGCTTTGAAGGTACTGTGCAGGATTGAAGAAGCCGATAGTGCGGTGTTCTTATACTTTGTGAGTCAATACTATTATACATGAAAAGAAAAAAGGAAAATGATATACATTTTGTTTGTTTGTTAATAACACAAATTTATTCTAAATTGTTATTAAATTTCCATCTAGTTTATTACAAAAGAGAGATGAATAAAGCTTGTTTAGAGGGAGTTTGTTTTTTAAGAAGGTATTGTCCACTTGTAACGATTTGGAAAAAAATACAAAACAATAGTTGAAAAAAAAGAACGTAACAAAATCACCCAAATCGACCCAGTCACCCCGCGGTCGGTTGCTCTGATGTTTCCGTAAGTTAAACACTTTACATCACCCCACTGGTGTAGTTTTGGTCATGTCACACGACAGTTAAACTTTTATATGTACACGAACTGAGGCGGCCGACTAAAGTCCAAGTTTTTACAATACAGTTTGACTAGCATGACATTGACTGACTGCTTAAGTAACCCCCCCCCCCCCGACCACCACCATCAGGGGAGGCATTGCTGCAAAAGTTCAACTCCCAATTTATTCTTCAACCTACTTGTTTTTATTTTTGACATTTTGTTTTACCCGTATCATTGTACTGCAATCACAAGGCTATTAAGGTAAACTGTTCAACCATTTTGTTGTTGTTGAGGGCGCTCTTTTGTCAGAGTAAGTGACGTTCGACCTCCCTTAAGTTTGTCTCCACTAGTTATAATTATTAATAGCCTATACCGTGTGCACTGAGACTGAGATTTGATTGGTTTATAATCAGCATTGATTTAGTATGAAATAAATTGGCATTCATAAGTTATGCCCGAGACAGTTTAGGCGTTCCTATTGGTTGAAAGGAGGTCACATGACCATGTTCATCTGGCATTAAACAGCTGATAATAAGACCGGTTATTTTAGTCTGGTTTTCTGCTTTGATACTCTAACACTGGAAACCGTAAATGAAGAGGCACGAAACAGACCCACAGTGCAAAGCCGTATATGGCTCCTGAACGAGACAACAAAAATCGTTGCAAAACGAGCAAGGTTTTTTTTTTTTTTTTTTTTTTTTTGATAAAAGGGCATTTATGAATTAGAATAAAAGAGAGGTGACTTGGTCTTAACCGGCCGTTTAAAGCCTTACAGTGTCGCGGTCGTGATATAAGGGTCCTTGCCTTCGGCTCAGGCCTTTATCCCACACTGGCTTCGACACTAATTACAGTTTTATTAAACGGCCAATACAGACCCCATCGCCACTCTTTTATTACCTTATTATACAATTAAAATCAAAGATCTTTAAAGCCTTTTTCTTAAGTAAATGAATAATGCTGTTATGATTTAATAAAAAGTTTCTTGGTCAATAAATAAAAGGAACAACAAAATACGATAGCAAAACATGTTCACATGTTCACATTCTTACTAGGAACCAGTACATTTACTACCAAATTAACAACAAAACCGTAAAAGTTGTCGAAATTCAACAAATAAAATAAAACAATGAGGCCTCAACGTTCTCAAGAAAAAACAATGTTTAAATACAAAATTGAGATGACTCTGAAAATACTGTTGCCGAAGGTCAGGAAACGACAACTGGGCGACAAAAATGTCACAAATATTGTTTACTTTGTACACTGGCTAAATTCGGTTCCGATAATAAACGCTTTACGTCAGATTTTGCTGTGCATTATGTTGACTTTTGGAATGTCAACATTTCGAATGGTTCTAAGGTCGAGTTGTCTGTAAACACATCGAACGATTTGACTTCCCTGGTGGTTGTTCACTGTGACTCTACCATGCGAAAGTTCGAAGTGACTGTGAGGTTATTCTAATACATTAACCTCACATCAAACTTGGTAATATATATATCGTCAATTCATACCTTAAAGTGAAATTCCCACACATTAGTAGTACACAATTGTTTACCTCAGTGAATTACATGGGCACATTGCCTTCAAATAGCTAAATCTCCTACAATTTTGCCAACGGATATTGTACACTAATTTACAATAAGTCTCATACGATTAACTAACTCAAATAATCAAATGAGTTAATTCAATAAACTTTTAATTAATCACGAAATGAGTTTCTTTCTTTTCTCTTTTCTTTACAATATTAATAAATATCTACAAACTTTGACCACAAATTCTTTTTTTGTCTGTTTTAGTACGCGCTACTGGCGTTATGTATTAGTTGGTGTTGAAACATCGAGTTACTTAATTTATGCACAGATCAAAGAAACACTGGGAAAAAAATAAGGATAGTTAAAAAAAAAATAAAAATAAATCTGGCATGTAAGAGAGTTCGACAACCAGATTATAAGATCGACAGAAGAATAGCTTTAGAGGGCAATTTAATACGGGCCAAAACACAAAATGTTCCTCGAGAAGACCTCATTACACACAGAAAAGTAGCTGCAAATCTTGCTTAAATGGCTTGAGTTTGCGCAATAAAGCATTATAACGCTACATAATAAATCATGCAGATTGTATTCACACAAAATAACACTACAGGATAAATGACACGAATTGATTTAGCGCAAAATAACAGTTTGCACAATTCCCAAAACTCCGTACTAGGACAGGTACAGGCCAAAAATAAACTGGAAAATAAAAATAAAACATGTATATCGTTCACTCGAAATAATAATATGAGAGAAGAAAATAAAATTTGAGGGAAATATTTAGTTTTTTACCTGTGCCTTGGGCTCTGCCCATCATTCAGACATACTGTTGCACATAGGGCAAAAGATACTTTTATTATAAAGATTATTATAAAGCTCTTCGAACAAAATGTCTCGCCACAGAGCCAAAGGATATTCACAGGGAGAGTTTTTTTTTTTAGAAATAAAAAAAACAAAAAAAAGATTATGAATCCTAAAAAAAGCAAGGCAAGAAAAACATAATAATAAAAAATAAGATAAGGCACCCCACGGTTATTCTTCTTGATTCGAATTCAGAAACATAATGTAGCGAGTTTTTCTCCCTGCGGTTTTGTTTCAATGCATTTCATTACACAACACACAAAAGGAGTTGTACAGATAGTGACATATGGTCCCATCTTTTAACTTTCCAGAAGAATTCCTGAAGCCTTCAACTCGCGCGAGAAACACTTCAGATCTCAATTTCTTCATGTTGGCATCCAACGTAGCGCCATCTTTGCTTTCAAAACAATCCTTTTTATTCTCAGCGGTGAATGTAACGTAGGAGCCGGTATGCTCAATAACTTTTACGTTATTATTACCGTCGGTTTCTCCCCGCCAAGTTTCAGCCAGAGTTTGTGCTCCGCCGACTCCGTCTGGCCGTTTCAAAAGCGCCACCAACGACGTTTTTACAAAGACATGCTCTTTTTCAAACTTCATGAACGACATGTCCAACTGTTCTTTTGCCTCGTTTTTCCAAAGTAGGTAGTTGTTGGTCAGGTGGTGGATATTCCGGACCAAGATGGTTTCCGTGCTCATGTAAATGCCACCCCAGCGGTACAAAATCAGCAATGAAACCAGGTCGCGATCGGGTAAGGTGCTGTGCTTGGCCAAAAGGTTAGTTAGCGAATCGAGAGCCATGTATTTTGCTACTGCAGATAGATCCAATTTATGTACTTGGATATCGTAGCCACTTTCAGTCAGGACATCAAACTGTCTCTGCTCTACAGTGTCGCTATGAATGAGAACTGTAGCCAGGGGATGATGCCGTAGAATTGACTCTATAGATCTCATTTCAATCCAGGTAAGTTGGACTGCCGAAGCGCCATCGTTGGGTGCAAGCAGCACATGAAACAACAACTGTTTTGAAGCATCTGGAGCGTATCTTGACAGAGGTAGCATGCCGAATTTGCGAGCGCTGTCGTAGAGACGATGGTTCTTCCGGATGATGTTCCAGTCAGTAGCACGGAGTCTCATCACTTCACTTACGTCCGGATTGGGAGGAGGGCTATCCCAGTTGAAATCCCCTAACCACGCCTTAGCATCTTCCCACGACATATGATACATATCTAGGGTGTGGAATACCGACGTAAGTCCTTGAACACGACTGCTGCCTCTTGTAGCGCTACCTCCACCCCCAGGCATTGCTGGAGCGTCGATAAATATAACCGGAATGCCCATAGCAACGCACGGCATAGCGCAATGTAGACGTTGAGTTATTACCAATTTGGCGCGCGAGTATAACTGTAACAAATTATATGCTATTTGGTAACGCGCCAGCCTGTCATTTGCGGTCGCATTGATCATTTCGTGTTTCACTTTTATTGCATTTTGTCTGACATCCTCGGGAATAAGCTTCATGTACTTTGAAGATACGTCTGCCATGAAGATCTCTTCCGTCGGTGGTCTGCCCAGGTTTGGGTTTTGCGTGAGAATAGTTAGGCAGCCAGAAAAAAACGCATCTACCTTGTTTTTCTGAAAGAACGCTAGGGTATCCGTATCTCGACAACCTATGGGTGCTTTTGTTTGCATGAATGCTATACTTTTGGCAATTAAAGGTTGGAGGCCGGTAGTAAAGTGCATAGACAGCATGATCGGATGAATGTTTTTGGGTGGGGGCCAATATATGCTATGAGAGCCCCACCATGCGTTGAAGAAGACCGTAATCTGACCACCGTCTTGTGACTTCCCTAAGTCGTCTCTCTCGATAAAGTTATCGACAAAGGGCAAGAATTGGACACCCGAGAATCCCTGCATTTCATCGCCGAGGTTGGAGTTGCCCGTAAACTTTACTCGGGAGTCAAAAGACAGGGTTCCAAAATGATGCTCTTTGATACCACTGGTGTTGAGTTGTCCTATTCTAATCTCTAAGATTGTCGGACATGATGCCTCCTCTTTGCAGACACTATACGTGTTTCTCACGATCGCTGGAAAGTCAAACGTCAAAAGCTTTGTCTTGCTCTCAAATGTCTTGGGGATGTTTTGCTGAGGAAACTGGTCAGTGAACGCCGTCATGAGCTTCTTGATGAACGAGTGGTGCGGTGGGAAGTGTGACAGGTCCAGCAAGCCCCGTGCCCTATTCTCTGTATTTCCAGCAGAGCTAAGCCACGCGTCGCTGATTACTGGAGGTGTGAAATTACCCAGTGTAACCAAGGGGTTGAAGTAGATGCCTCCCTGCTTCCAGAGCAGAGCTAATCTGACGGAATCGTGAAGGTATTCTTCGAAACTAACACCTGTCATAATCTTATGGATGGGATGTCGAGCCAACCAGTCTTGGAGAGGTGTTTCCTTCATGACGTCGGTTAATACCATGAACTTCACCAAAATGTTCGGCTTCTCTAAACTTCCCACTGCCTCCATACACTGCGTAGTTCCACAGTAGACATTGATGTTGTATTCGGGATTTCTGTCGATGATATTTGCTATATTTTGCACAGTGTCCTCTGGTATTGAATTGTCGTATACCCAAGCTGTGGTCATGTACTTGGTCTGATCTGAGCCGAAATGAAAACGTGCCTTGGGATTGTGTCGGTGAAATACTCCCGAAAACCCACCCGATGAAGATTGAATGTGGCTTAAACTGTGGTCTGATCCAAAGGCTATAAAACAGATGGAACAGATAAGAAGAAATAGTTTAACAAACGATGATTTCCGATTTTTTTCATGACCGATAGCTGCCTCTTTGGGTGGTGACAATTTACGGCCAAACTGCAGAGTGGCAAGCCCCGTGAAAAAGACCCCCAGGCCCATAGCCATTTTGAGATTAACAGGTGTGGCGAAATACACAATGTTAGCGACAATTACAATGACTCGTTTGGAGAGATTCAGTAAGGCATGGACGACTGGGTTGTAGGACTGCAGAACAGTTATAGAGGCGGCATTGTAGATGAAATGGAAAACACTGGACAATATGCTCTCTGTAGGGTGAAGTAAGGGCAAGGCTTGGAAGAAACACTTAGCCCCAACCCATGGGATACACAGAATAGCTACACTGTATACTGAAATGGCCGCGAACTGTTGGAGAGGCTCCTGATCTGCCGATAAACCAGACTTTTTTAGGTAGATGTTACGAATTGGGAAGGCTATATTTGAAATGACCGCAGCTCCCAGCCCCCACATATTAAACAATGCTTGGCTTGACACGAACATGCATGCTCCGAGTACCATAACAATGACCGAGGACCAAAGAGAGTAAATCAAACTTGTACTTTGTTTGTACAGGATCATTGTTAGAACCATAGTAAAAATTGGCTCGCAAGACTTAATGACCTGGGTAATGCTAGAGTTAACAGCAGCAAATGAAGCATTCGTGGCCAGGTTCCCCAAGGCGTTCCCAGCAGCCGCAATGAGCATGTTCTTAGTGTTGCTCGTCGTCGTCTGGTTAGCGAAGACAGACCTGCGTTGAACGACAATAACCCAAGTGCTGGCCGCGATGGATCCGGCTAAATGCTGAAGAACGGTCAGGTCGAGCCAGCGCAGGTCCTGGAATGCCGGCGTCCAGTCTGTCAGGCTGTGGCTGGTTCCATGGGTAGAATCATCCAACATTGCCGCCTTCGACGAAATGGTGGAGATCATGTTGGCGGTGAACCAAATTGCTACGGAGAGCCAAACCAACTCCATTGTTGCTGTGGACTTAATTAAATTCGAAAATAATTAAATGTAAGTTTCTGAGTATCAACAGTCTTCGTACGGAGCCCGTACATGTGATATTGTTATGCCTGATCTATTTCAGCAGTCCATTTAAACACTTTTTGCTATTAAAAAAAAAAAAAAAATGCGATTAGGATGTAAACAATTAAAATATGTAATTACGTTTAAATCAATCTAGCTAGGTGTTATAAAGATGAATTCATCCACTTCAAGCCCCAGCTCAACATTGGTAAGAAGAAAAACAAATGTTCACAGATTGGCATATCCCTTAGTATACAGATAATTATGGAGAAACTTTCCTTGAAAAACGTCTGCCTGAAGCGTTATTGTTTAAAAAAAAATGAGATAAGATTCAAAATTAGTCTTCGTCTCAGTGAGATGAAAACTCTGCATATAGGAATGCGTACAAAAATGACGATTGCATTTGTACCATTTTCTCAATTAATGAAACAACCAAATGAGCTGACATTTTCACAGGTTGGTTTTATTACAAATATCTTTATTTGTGCAGAGAATTGAAGCATTTCCAGTCAACTTACCAATGTTGAGCTGGGACTTAAAAGATGCTTTGTTCAATTATTTTTGGCCAATTTGACCTCAAAATTAAGATAGCTAGGCCTATTTTCACAGTCCGGAAAGTCGTAAGCGGTCATTTAAGATATTTTACGTACAAATCCGCCAATGATAAATGGTAGCTAATTGGAAACTAAACATTTTCAGGATACCAATGATATGCCATGCACAGACAAATTTGCATGTTACTTGTACGTGGTGCAATGTCCGTGGCATAATATGCGAAAATTTTTGAATTTTTTTTTTTTTTAGTTTTGAACATAATTATCTGTTAAAATTCGTTCAGAGAGAGAGAGACAGAATTGAAAATAGTTTTTAACAAATAAATAAATAAATGAAAATTAAAAAAATGTCGGAAAAAATCTAGCCATGCAACTTTAAGGCTATATACATAATTAATTATTAAAAGTTTAAACTCATTTGCATACAAGCGGGCTAATCCATTTTGTAACGGGGAAGATCCTTTACTGTAATAATAACAATGACAATATTCATTTCTCATATAGCGCATTACATCAACAATAAATCTCAATGCACACAACAAAAACATTAAAAATGACAATCTACCCAAAAGCAATACGAGCACACACAAAAAAAAAGAAGATTCACCAAGACTTTTACGTCATAAAACCTGAAAGAATAACAGAACAATGAAAATTACCTAAAAACTTGACAATGACCTTGCCCTTACAGTTTTTTTTTTTTTTAGTAACCGTTTAAAGCTATAAAGAGTAAATCTTGAAAAATGGTAAAGAAATCGCCATAGTTTAGTTGTCGAACAGTGTTTATTATTATTATTATTATTTTTTAATCTTTAGACATACTGTACAATCATTAAAAGTTCAACAGGGGCTGTCAAGGAAATACAAAAATATAAACAACTGTCATCAAAAGATATGTACAATCATTAATAAATACGTATAATGGATCTTGAGTTGTTCTTCCAAAATGCAATGATGTAATATATTTGACGCATCAGTGAAAGTAGATTCGTTTCACCTATCATAATGTACAGTGCAGCATATTTTGACTTACATTTTAAAACTACTGCAAAGTTGACTTCGTGCTGCAGTCACCTTTTAGGTCGTGCCCTTCAGTCTGATGCTGGGCCCGTAAAATAAACCCACTGGAAATCTAGACGAAGAAAAAAATAATGTTCAAAATAATTCAAACCGGCGTGTATGTATTTCATAACGGGCTCTGAAGTGACTACACAAGTGACGTAAGTGTATGAGGGCCTTTGGGTAAAGGTAAAGACGACACTCCAAACTCATTTATATTATTACATGAGTATGAAACGTGACAAAGTGACAAAGAGACCATTCTCGTGTCCAACGAAATACGTTTTGAGTTTTAAAATTGTTTTGTTTCTAGCGATGTTCTAAAAATACATTTTTTAAAGACACTCCCAGTTTAGCATATGAAAACTCCCCAAATCACCTTGCTTATCTAAGCATCATTCGTTGTCATAGGTTCTTTTCAAACCTGCACAGATTATTGACAAAAACAAAATTAGGGAGACCGCTACAAGAGTATAGAGACAGCCATTATGAAGGACAACAACCTATGGAAGGAGTTCTTCGCGAGTCGCACCAAGATTGTGGAATCGCCTGCTGCTCGCTCTTTGATGTCCACAGACCGTCAGTAATTTTAAGGGACAGCTAAAGACAGATTTATTCATGATGGCGTATTATTCATAAGAACTGTTTTTAATATTCCCCCCTTATGATTCCATTTGATTCCACCTTGTTTGTATACTCTGTGGTTTTTAAGTCTTTTAAACTTTTTACTTTTTCGGGTTCCTGGTTTGTTTATTTCATTGTGTTTTATGACTTTGTTCATATATGTTTGTTGTTGTTGTTGTTTACAATTTGGCTTTTTCGGTAGTTTTTAAGATTTTTGTTTACTAGCGTATTTTTACTAGGTAGTTTTGTAAAGCCCTTTGATGCACTGCTTTAAGCGCTATATAAGTGTGGGTTATTATATTGTTGTTGTTGCTGTTGTTGTTGTTGTTGTTGCTGTCGTTGTTGTTGTTGTTGTTGTTGTTGTTGTTGTTGTTGTTGTTGTTGTTGTTGTTGTTGTTGTTGTTGTTGTTGTTGTTGTTGTTGTTGTTGTTGTTGTTGTTGTTGTTGTTGTTGTTATGGACTACATAGCTCAGTTGGTTGAGGTCGCAGGTTCAAATCACTTCCAGTCATTTTATTTAATTCATTTTTTTTTTGCTCACCCATTTTTTTTTATATATTAATTTACCCAGTCAGTTTCCATTGCGGTTTATGTCTTGATATAAACATAAGTGATAAATAAAGAATAATAAATCAGTTGTGATCATTACTCCTAATGGCATTTTGACTTTAAACTGTTGTCCAGAAAAATATTGTGGTGCTGGGGAAATGTGTGGCATATCAGCTCATGAAAGTTTGACCAGGTAAATTCGATTAACTCGTTTTTATTCTGATGGGGACTAGCAAATGAATTGATGCAAGAAATAGTGGCGTAACTAAGGGGGGCACGTGCCCCCCCCCCCCCCAACTGAAGTGCCCCCCCCCCCCGTTTGAAATCTGGACTTTTGAGATTAAAAATTACCAGAATAAATGGTTACTTTTTATGAGCATTTACATAGTAATTTCGATGTTTTTTAAAATATTTTTTTTTACACACATAATGTATTTTTTTTTTACGTCAACACGTCAGTTTGTTTATGAAAAATACCAACGGAAACTAAATTTTTAATTGGCCAAAAGTGCCCCCTAGGAAAAATGGTGCACTCCCTTGTGCCCCCCTAAAATGTTACCCTAGTTACGGCGCTGGCAAGAAATGATGTTTAATGTATGGGCATGCTTTCCATAGCATGCCCATAATTTTAAAATACAGGTTGAAACCCAGAATCTTTCCTGTCACAGTTCAAATTTTCTTTTCTTCTACTTTGTCAGTGGAAGAACAAATTCAAAGGCATAATCACCCACAAGGGTTTTGGTGCTGACGAGTAAACGCAGCACACTCTAAAACTGAAGTTAGTCAAAACAGCCTTAATTAGTAATTTTTGACGATTTTGACAAATTTTAGTCAAAATATGGTCTAAAATGACTAATTAACGCTGTTTTGACTAAGTTAGTTTTTAGAGTGCATGTTTATGTTTTTAAGTTCCTATGAAATGGATTTGTTTTCTTCTCCAGTTTAAGTTAACCGTTGGAAACGACCCTACTGTAAACTACCACACGATAACGTATTCTCTTAATTACTTCACTCATCAATGCTCAAAAAAATAAATAAATAAATAAATAAAAATGTGATTTCCACCTTCATTTTATCGAGAGACAACAAGCTAAAGTTGAATAGCCAGCTGGGATCGATTAGGATTGTCTAGGCTGAGCGGCTCCTATTACTTTGTGCGTAGACAAACCACTTATGTAAATTCTTAGTGTCAGTGTGGAATGGTGACATTCTGCCTCCTCTGACTGTGAATCCCAACAACAAAATGGCCTATAGTTGACAGCGTGCTGGGTCATGGAGCAGTCAAGTTTATTGCTACATGGTTGGGTATAGCATGGGTATAGGCACATGGATAGGCCAATGAACATGTTAAGGTCTTCTTTTTTTCTTGGGGGAAGATTAGTGGCGGACCTTTATCCAACTTTTCACGCTGCAAATTAAGCAATTATCAAAAAAAAAAAAAATAATAATAATAATAATAAAATATGTTATTTGTTTATTTTATTTTAATTGCTAAAAACCTCTGTAAACCCTCTGAGGTCCATGGGCTTGATAACAATGGGAAAAAGCTTCATTATCCCAGGTATAATATTATTATGATTCCCGTACCTACTGTAAAAAAAAATAAATAAATAAAACAAATATATATAAAAATAAAAACGGTCGTTCCTTATGTTGCAGTATTGGTCCTACTCTTCAGAAGGGTCAAACAATATTAGCATTCCAATATCAACCTATAAATTCAAGTTTGTTCAAAATTGATATGAGGTTTATATGGCAAACACATACAAACTAAAGTTTACGGGTGAAACCCGCGTTTCACGAGTGGCGTAAGACGAGGGCAAATGTTGTCAGTTGGTGCACGGCAAAGATTATAGAGCGCCGTAGGCGCAAGATGGGGGACCTCTGGCTGAAATGTGAAATCTCACTGGACGCCATTTCGGCAAGTGAACTCCATTGATACAGCACTGAAACCTGGGGACCAGTGTAGACAACGACAATTGCTATCAGTGGCAAACATAGGCAATCCCTTGCCAAAGCGCCCATGCGAATTTCCCTTTCTGACAGTACATGTAGATAAAGGCCCAGTTCCTCTATCATCTTTGGTGCACAGCGATCGATACGTGGGGCGTGTTAACTTACGTAACCTAACGTAGCTCTTTCTTAGTTTCTTTGGCAAAAATAGTTGGCCTTTGTTATACGGATAATGCCATCGAGGTGTATTGAGTCACTGATAAGTGAAAGGTACCACAGGGTCAATGGTCACTGCGTTTGCATTGTCAATCGGCGCCTCGATCTACGTCACGAAAGCACGCCACTGGGCGATATTGAAACGGATAATATATAATTTTGAGGGTACTCTCGTATCAACTCATAAAACAGTATTAAAAAGTATTAAATTGTATTAATGTCAAACCTTATATTGTGACCAAAAGATGTAATGTAAAAAAAAATCTTCATATGGCCTTTTAAACGTGACTGGTTGTGTTGTTCACATAAGGATTTTTTTTTTCATTTTATGCTAGGATGGCCTCGTTGTTGTAAACCAGTGTAAGTTATAAAAACCTTCAACCGCGGTAAGAGAGAGAGAGAGAGAGAGAGAGAGAAATTCCCAATCCGCTATAAGTAATTACTGCAAAATGAACAGGCGTATTATGTGATTGAAAAGTTATAATATAGTATATATGGTTTGACCATGGAGGAAAGAAAATATATACACACCGACCACCGTCTCCCGGCGTACGTTGCAAAAACCAAGCTCAGTAGTCATAGAGTGGTGACGTTGTCACTTAGCCTTCAGTCGTATTTCAAGGTAGGAAGTGTCTTGTGAAAGGTACGGAGTGTCAATGATACGAAGTGTCCAAGGCACTCATGATAAACATGGGAGACACTGAGCCGACTGGGCCCGCAGTCCACCATTGGCAAGTAAAATAATGGGTTTTGTTAACGATTTAGTCCAAAACGTTTATCATAACTTACCCGAAGTGGTACTTCTTTTCCCATCAAGTCACATCATTGCACACCTCGAAAAAAAAAACCGGCCAGCCAGTGTGCTAAGCAAAGGGTTATAGAGCGCCGAAGGCGCAAAATGGGGAACTGGGCCTTTACTATTGGAAAGTGAAATACGTATGGGTGCCATTTCGGCAAGTGAAGGCTTTGTTTCCCATTGATAGCAATGGTCATTGTCTGCGCTGATCGGCACTTTGTTGCATCAATAGAGCCACTTGCCGAAATGGTGTTCAGTGAAATTTCACATTTCAGCCAGAGTTCCCCATCTTGCGCCTTCGGTGCTCTATAATCTTTGGTGTTTAGTCCCTTTCTATCTAACGAATGTGCAGGGGGTATTACGCAAGAAGGACTCCGGTTTAAAGTCATTGTCCGTGTGGCAAGACGGAGCGAGATTCAATCATAAAGCAACAGGGCGGAACAAGCTTGGCTTTCTCCATCGTCCAGCTAGTGTTCCTTCGTTTTGAACGTTCGTAGGACCGTAGCACGGTAAAGACCTTGCCATTGCCCAATCACAGCTATGCAACTAAGACTCCACCCAACACTGACAGTTCTTTTTGTTGAACATTATAAATATTCATGTTATTCAAAAAGCCAGGGGAGAGGCATGCGCTGAGAAATGTTCGTATTGTGCTTCTACCTGTAAAGCATACAGGGCGAAGACAATACTTCCAATGCAAGGCAGCAATGTGCCCCCACTAATAAAAGAATTGAGCTCGTACAAGAATGTAACTTAAATGGAGGTTGTGTTGCATGGCTCTTGAGACAAAGTCTTGTTAACTTGCAATAGAAGATGTGCCGTGAATGCAAATTGAATCGGGGAATGGAGGAAAAGGACGACAATTTTGGACTAAAGAACCCGCATATAAACTCATTGCAAAAACAATTATTACTTCAACACAAAATTAACGCGAGAACTGCAGCATATTTGTTTGTTTGTTTGTTATTATTAAAAAAAATTGGGTGGGGGCGGGTGAAGCATAAGGATTTGGGTGTCAGGTTGGCCGAATAACTTAAAGCTATATAGGACCCGAAAGCCTATAGTGCAGGTTTCTTACTTTGTTTAATTCCATGAAAACATCGAGGGAAAAAATGAAATTTTTGATTCAATCAGTTGTCTAAAAGAGCAGGGAATCGTGAGAGTCATACAATTTTAAGTACGTAAAAACGTCAATTTAAAATTGAAATTGGGTCTTAAAAAACATTGGTTGGGAGCTGGTACTGACATGAACTTCATAAACAGTGAGCTTTCATACTGCAGGAAAATAGGCCTACATATAAAATACCGGATTGGTACCCATTAAAAAACATTGATTTCTTTGAATCAGTCTGCTGAAACCTCACTGGTTATGAAGTTCACGACAGTATCCCACATAATTATTTCTGTCGAGAATTTGTTTTTTAAAGACCCAGATTTTAATTTCAATTGTTACTATTTCAAAAATTTAAAAATAAAGTTTTACATGGTGCCAACAGATGTGCTCGGCTTTTCACTATTTTCTCTTCACTTAGACAACGGATTTAACGAGAAATTTTCCAAGCAATCACACAAAAACAGATCAGAAAATAAATCTCAATATTATCAGCCTCTACATGCCATGACGAAACCAAATCTCATATGAATGTGAACAGCAGGCCTGAATATCATCCTGGACGAACCGAATCTGATTTGAATGTGAACAGCAGGCCTGAATATCATCATGGACGAACCAAATCTGATTTGAATGTGAACAGCAGGCCTGAATATCATCATGGACGAACCGAATCTCATTTGAATGTGAACAGCAGGCCTGAATATCATCATGGACGAACCAAATCTGATTTGAATGTGAACAGCAGGCCTGAATATCATCCTGGACGAACCGAATCTGATTTGAATGTGAACAGCAGGCCTGAATATCATTATGGATGAACCGAATCTGATTTGAATGTGAACAGCAGGCCTGAATATCATCATGGACGAACCGAATCTCATCTGAATGTGAACAACAGACCTGAATATCATTATGGATGAACCGAATCTGATTTGAATGTGAACAGCAGGCCTGAATATCATCATGGACGAACCGAATCTCATTTGAATGTGAACAGCAGGCCTGAATATCATTATGGATGAACCGAATCTGATTTGAATGTGAACAGCAGGCCTGAATATCATCATGGACGAACCGAATCTCATTTGAATGTGAACAGCAGGCCTGAATATCATTATGGATGAACCGAATCTGATTTGAATGTGAACAGCAGGCCTGAATATCATCATGGACGAACCGAATCTGATTTGAATGTGAACAGCAGGCCTGAATATCATCATGGACGAACCGAGTCTTATTTGAATGTGAATTACATTGAATTACACAAAGTAAGATCCCTGCACTATCAGCTTTACCAGTCCTATAATTATCCCTTTAAACTATGTGCCAGCTGACACCCAAATCCTTATGCTTCACCCACCCCCATCCCCGACTCCTAAAAAAAAGAAGCAGAAAAAAAAAAAAAAAACATGCTGCAGTTCTCGCGTTAATTTTGTGGTGAAGTAATAAATATTTTTGCAATGAGTTTATTTTATATGCGGGTTCTTTAGTCCCAAATTGTCGTCCTTTTCCTCCCATCCCACGATTCAATTTGCATTCACGAGACTTTGTCTCAAGAGCCATGCAACACAACCTCCATTTAAGTTACATTCTTGTACGAGCTCAATTCTTATATAACAGTGGGGGCACATTTGCTGCCTTGCATTGGCAGTAATTGTCTTCGCCCTGTATGCTTTACAGGTAGAAGCACAATACAAAAATTCCTCAGCGCATGCCTCTCCCCTGGCTCTTTGATCAATAACATGAATATTTATGATGTTCATCAAAAAGAACTGTCAGTGTTGGGTGGAGTCTTAGTTGCATAGCTTGTGATTGGACAATGACAGAGTCTTTACCGTGCTACGGTCCTACGAACGTTCAAAACGAAGGAACACTGCTAAGACACAAGCGCTTATTGGTTGGTTTGTAAAGAGGGTCTTGCTGACATGGCCGTGCCCAAAGATTATAGAGCGCCGTAGTCGCAAGATGGGGAACTGGGCCTTTATCTACTGTTGGAAAGTGAAATTCGCATGGGCGCCATTTCGGCAAGTGAATGCGTGTGTTTCCTATTAAAAGCAATTGTCCTTGTCTACCACTGGTCCGCACGTATCGGTGTTGTATCAATAGAGTCACTTGCCGAAATGGCGTCCAGTGAGATTTCACATTTCAGCCAGAGTTCTCCATCTTGCGCCTAAGGCGCTCTATAATCTTTGGCCGTGCCGTAAAGGATCTATGGCGACCACCCTGGTTTTTTCTTACGTCTGCCATACCACTCTTGCAAAGTGCCATATGGCAGACGACTCTTTTCGCAGAGTGAAAAGACGGGTAATTTCAACCCAAATCAAAGTGAAGCTTGCTCCAATTTCACAAAAAAGGGTGATGCACAGTGAGTTTCACTCTCAAAAGAGCCAAACTGACACCACTCGGGCAAGATTTCACTCTCTTACATTCTTTAATAATACACTTCCGTGGCACGATTTGGGCTTTCGTACAACAGTACTTTCATTATTTAATTACTGCATCGGGACCGGGGAGAAGGGGAGGGGGCACAATATGCCCCTGCAATATATTTGCCCGTAACTTTTTAACGCTGCATCTGATCACCATCGAGCTTTCTGACTTTTCCCAATATTTAACTAGGGTCACGTAAAAAAAAAAATAATAATAATAAATAAATAAATAAATAAATAAATAAAAACCAGGGGTTGGTTGTTACCATCGTTTCCATCGTGTTAGTGTTTTTCCGTCTTTTTCAACGAAATTTACACTTTTTAAAATGTTTCCCCCCAAAAAGTGGTAGTGATGTGTCACGTGTTAGTGTTAAATGCACCGGGGAATTCCATATTTTGGATCAACGGACGATTTCAGCGCCTGAATGGTGACCCCAGTAAGAAATCATAATGTCATCTTACTGAGTATGTCACAACTTTTCAAAGTTTTATACCATGTTGTCAACAGGGGGGGGGGGGGGGGTTTACGGGGAAAATACGTTGACCACAAATGGGCAAAGAACTACCCAAAATGCCCCCTTTTTGTCATCATGTAGAACTGGGTAAAATAAACATTTGTGGCAATTTTAATAAAATAATTTGTCATACTTTCTAATGGTGCTGTTTGGCGGCCATGTTGAATACAAATCAGGCACTGCGATGACGATATTGTAACCACCTTTTTCACCATGCATACATTGTCTTGAGAGTTAAAAAAAAAGAAGAATAAACTTATGTAAATGATGACGCTGATGAAAAGGTCATTAACGGTGGCCCTGGCCCGAGTCACGTGACCCAATTTCCCAAAGAGAAAACCAACCATCCAATACGGTCGTCAACTTCAAGTATTTAATGTTTATCTTAACACCTTTTCAAATTAATTTGAGAATCAAAAGTGTGTGAAATCGATACGGTTTTAGTGGGGGTATAAGATAGGCAAACTAAGTGTGATGTAAATTGATATCAATGCAAAACGTATAACCATTGTAAGGGTTAGAAGGTAAAACCCCATTAGTTTTTAACTTACATCTGTCTCTAAAATTAATATTTAGGAAAATTAGTCACACTTCTTGACGATGATTGACCACACCATTTACAATGTTATGAGCAAAGTTATTGGAGATGGTTAAGAATTACTCCGCATCCCCTCCCCCCCCCAAAAAAAAAAATAAATAAATAAATAAAAAAAATCTTTGTTCTCATTTTTTTTTCTCAGCGACGTCTTCACTTGCATTGTACACAACAGCAAAGTGAGGACGTTCACGCTCCGTCAAAACACCCGGATCCCTTTGTCAAAGTCCTCAGCTTCATTTTTTGTTCCAACTGAAATATGCTAGGTCCGATGTTTGACCCCTTTGACCCCAAAATGAAGATTTAAAATTGAAATATCTATTTTTGTTTTAATAGATTCGAGAAAGTTCTATGCTCTCATTTAAGATATTGCACAACAAAAATCCGTCAATGATTAATGGTAGCAGAAACTAAACGTGAATTTATTGGTCGGGATCCCGACATGCCCTCACGTCCACCAGCTATGTACAATTTATTTTGCATGCTACATATATTTTGTGCATTGTCCGTGGCATAAAATATTAGTAAAAGTTTGTGTGTGTTTTTTCGTTTTGTCAAAATTCGTTCAATTCATTCGTTTTGTCAAAAATCGGGCCCGGAAACTTGAATTGGGGTTACACCTGGCTTCCATCATAGTTTACCTTCAACAATTTTGTTATGAACCAACTGTTATATCCTGTCATTACCAGTCATTACGATACAGTACATTCGGGAATATACTTATGCTTTTTTCAACCTTTTTTATAATTTACAAATCCAAGAGCACTACAGATTAAACTCAAAGGTAATTATTGTTGTCAAGCTCGCGGTGTTTTTGGTGTTGTAATTATTGCTAATAATTACCATTAATTAACCCAGCAATGTATAATTCAAAACCTTAACGACTAACTGTGTTGTTGTTGTTTGTTTGTTTGTTTTTTTTGTTTTCCCCCATACAATTGCAATTTAAGAGTTTCACATAAACTACAAAACAACAACTTACAACTAATGGATAACGCAAAGTACTGCCCTCTGTTGGTGATACTTGAATGAGCATCGGTTAGTGGTGACTTGAACCAAGACTACACTTTAAATATTAAATCAACAGGTCCATTAAAAGGACAACCAAACTGTTAACAAAATGAAACTTGTGTTTATTTTTCGCTGTCGGTATTTCGAATTTTTCATTTGACTTCTGCGTGAACATTTGTGTACAATTTAATTCGTAAGTAATATCCACATCAAATTATTTTTTTCTTCTTTCAAAGTTGTCAGGATCGACCCGGATCAAGATATCCGCGAGGACTCCGGGGAATAGACCGGTAGCGTTGTTTCTACTCAGTTTAATCCGGATCATTTTGACTCGGAACCTAGGTCAGACTGACCTACAAAATATTGGTGTGGCCAATGAGATCCGAATCAAGGATCTATCAAATCTGCTCCGAAAGTGCAATATACCAATTGGTTCGTATTAACTGATTAAATGGACACATTGCCCTCAAAGAAAAAGAGATAATGAGAGAAAAGACAACAGCGGAATCACACTCTACACAGAAACATACGGTCTGCCATTTTGTGGAGTCAAAAAGTTGGTCCTACAAATTGTCGGACAGTGTTCTGTCACGAAATAAAAACAAAAACAAAAAACACACAATTTCAAGGGATATTGATGTGAATCATTGTACTCTATTTTTAAAATAATCTATCCAACCATAATTACTGCCCGAAAGTGCCTAATTCGAAGGCAACGTATTTATTTAACTTCACATAATTACCGGGTCCGGTCAGTTCATAGTAATAATTTGTCCCTATCTGAACTCTCCTACAAATTGACCGTTTTCAACATGATGTAATTATTTCACTACTCTCTTAATGTAAAAGAGTGAAAACATCACTCTCTTGCCCGAGTGATGGTGTAATATTCACTCTTTTAAGAGTGCATTTCATTCTAGTTTGCTCTTTTAGAGTGAAATTTGAGTGAAGTTCACTCTGAATCGAGTGGAAAAGAAAATATTTCCACTCTACAAAGAGTTGTCCGCCATACCACTCTTTTAAAAGTGCCATATGGCGGACAAGTCTTTTTAGAGTGGAAATATTTTCTTTTTCACTCGATTCAGAGTGAACTTCACTCTAATTTCACTCTGAAAGAGCAAACTAGAGATAATTGCACTCTAAAAAGAGTGAAAATTACACCACCACTCGGGCAAGAGAGTGATGTTTTCACTCTTTTACATTAAGAGAGTAATAAAGATTGTTAATACCAGCAAACTAGAGTTGTGTTAATATAACACTTGTACACAATGCAACGTTTAAAATCTTAAATAGAAAACCCAAGTTGTTTATAAACAAGTGTTTCGAAGAATGTTCACGATCAACTAAATGTGCTTATCATAATGACTTTAAATGATATAGTTAAAAATAGTATGTAAGTGTTTACAGTGAAGTTAAAAGTACCCGTTTCTATATGATTTTACAACAAAAGTAATCAATATTTACAATTTAAGATAAAATATTAAATTTCAAATGAAATACGAATATTTATACAGTTAGTGTGCCTCTTTATCAGTTAATTACAATCATACAATCGTTCCAATTGTCATACAATCGTTCAAATACAATCTTTTGAATCGTTCCAATACAATCTTTTGATAAAATTCCATATTTATTAAATATGTAACTCGTAGAATTCACGTAGGAACTACTTACTAAAAAGGTCATCCATTACGTCTTTCAATAAATATCGTAGATGGCGCTATTTTCTTGGAAGTCGATAAGTATTTTGCTTATCCGTTAGAACGCTTACGACTGGGTCACTTTGAGCCAAATTCAACACCAAATCTGAGACTGGCGTCAACTTCACCCACACAAGTTTCGCAGGTACCAATGGACATCCCGTCACGGTCAATTAATCGTGGCGTTCAAACTTCCTTCGTTAGATTTGCAACGGGTGTAATGAGAAGAAACTAAGCACAAGCAATAATCCGTTCAAATTCCATACAACTTGGAAATGAAGAGCAATTAAGTCATGTAGAACTGACATAAAAAGAAGGGGGAGGGTACAGAGTGCATGATGCTTAGAAATTGCTATACCTACATCATGTCATTCTTCCCACAAGTTATAACTTTCCTTAACATAATCATTTCATTTCGTTTTTGTACAGTGTACATGCGTCTACAGCTTACGAACCGTTGCAATAAATGTCGACACAACATCTATCGGGAGTACCTGTCATAGTTTGTTTTTTACACACAGTTATCGATAAAAAAATATCAATTTCGATGTTATCTGGGAAATCCTTGTGAACTTGTCACTTGATTTCTCTCGCCTTTTTTTGGTATTAAAAGGACACAATGCCTTCAAATCTCTTAAAGCCCCAGCTCAACATTGGTAAGAAGAAAAACATAAATGTTCACAGATTTACATTATACCTTGCATGGTATAAAGATAACGATGGTAGAAAACTGTCCTCTCAATATTTCTGTCTGAAGTGTTATCGTTTTCAAATAATGAATGGAATAAGAATCAAAAATAGTTTTCGTCTCAGTCTTAGACGAAAACTCTGCCTAAAGGAATGCGTACATAAATGATGAATGCATTTTTACCCTTTTCTCGCAAATAAAAGAACAAAATGAGCTGACATTTTCAAAGGTTGGTTTTATAACAAATATCTTGATTTGTGCAAAAAATGGAAGCATTTACCATCAGTTTACCAATGTTGAGCTGGGGCTTTCAGACTTCGCTTTTTGGATTTGCTCTTTATCCTTTTCAAAAGTAGTTCATGTAATAAAACACCTACCGCGCGTTGTAATTAGTGGGTAGTAATTAAAAAAAAAGAAAAGAAAAACAAAAACATAAATTTGCCTCTCGGAAATACACCCAGCGGAACCACACTCTAAATAAAAAAACGTACGATCCGCCATTTTGCGGAGTCAACAATTTGGTTCTACAAATAGGCTGCAGTGTTCTGTCACGAAATGAAAAATATAAAAAAATACACAATTTCAAGGGATATTTATGTGAATCATTACTTTTAAAATATCTTCTCAGCCATATTCATTTTACAAAAAAAAGTTTTCTTTTTTAGCCCAAAAGCGCCCAATCTGACGGCAACGCCCTTTTCAACCACGGGGCCATCAGAAGTGACTTGCATTGTAACTCATCGGTCTGAATATGCATGTTTTGAGAGGGCGATGAAGACATGCTCCTCAATCTTAGATGTAGGAAGGAAAACTCATCAACAGGGGGAACCGAATCAATATGAGGGGCTCCTCCGGCCCAAGGCGGAATTCGGGTTGGAACGCGGGGCAAGCTACACATGAGCCGGATTAATTACCAGTGACATACACGCCAAACAGTAATTACCACTGTCAAATGATGAAACTGCTTATTCAAGTTTCTTGATTATCTACATCCAGGTAATGGGAGACTTTTGAGGACGCTAGGTGGTAGCAGACATACCAGGTATATCCATTGTTCTCTTATTATTGTGCGCATGCTCATAACTACGTAAACAACAACAATTTACCTAGTAAGTCTGCTGCCACCTAGCGTTCCAAAGCCTCCCTTTGAACAGAGTTTAACGATTTTCATCGAGCTTGTTGATTTAATTGATGAATTAGAAACGCATTTTCAAAATGAAGCTTTCCAAATGTATGTGAAGGTAATTCACACCAACACGAATGATTCTACCGAGGGACAATACACCACGCGTAACAGCTACATCGCGTCTGTGCTAAATTTACATTCTCTATGTACATTTCAAATAAAATAATCCCGGATATCTAAACTGAAGAATCAGGGCCGCATCCGGGGAAAAAAATTATCAAATAACTACGGGGGTTACACTCTACAAACTCTCAGGTTAGAATTGACCCGGACTCCGGACCCTGGATCCCGTGGGGCCCAATCCATTTCTAGGTCAATATGCGTCAAACTGTTACAGAATCCAAGTTAAATTCCCAATTTTATTTTTGAACCACTTTCAGGGTCAGCCTGACCCCAAAAATGGGTCAGGCACCCCGAGACTCGAATCCGGGTCAATTGTGACCCAGACGTTTTAGAGTGTAGGAAACAGTGGAAGGGCCCAACTTTGCAACATGGTTCCAGAATTCGCACCCGTTTCTGAATCAGTTTTAATGTTTGTTATTAAAACAATGGAACATAATAAAGGTAAAACTTGAGCCCAAACTAAAAACTTTTGTCAAACAGAAAATTGTGCTGAGCTAATTTAACTTATTTGCTAATAAAGCAGAACGATAGCGTGAAACCAGTGACAGCAATGAAAGCTAGCTTGTAATCAATTTCTTGTAAGCATTATATTGCAGTTCTTACCAGTTTTATGCATTTTGGCACTGGTTTAATTTTGACGCACAAGGCGTCGCGATCTGGGTCAAATCTAGCCAGGCTTGACCGACAACACGAGTCGATCTGGACACGTGAGACCCAGAACCGAGTCATCTTAAGCGAATTCAAATTGAGTCACAAGACATCAGACCCAAGAACTGAGCCTGAATGATAAGTTACAACTCAAGAGACTCTAGAACCATATTTGATTCTGACTCTTTGGACACGGAAGCTTGGCCCGAGTGGATCAGGGTCGATTATAAAAACATGCGGCCCCAGTTGAGTCAACTTTGAGACATGGGTAGCGTCATCGAATCAATTTGAACATTGCCACAGTCAGTGTTGAAATATTGGACTGAGAGCACAGTTCACGTCTGACACGAAGCACCCACCCTCTCCACTGACTAGTAGGCCTGACTGGCAATCAGGGTAAATTTTGAACGATTTGACACCAAATCCGATATTGTGTCGCCAGGGTACTCCGTGTGCATGTAAGCCTTTTCAGATTGAAACAACGGGCTACATCACCAAAAAAAACAAAACAAACAAACAAAAACAAAAAACTAGAAAAACTATAAGAAGATTTTTAAGCTTCAACTGTGTGCGATGTTGGTTTTTAAAAGACATTTCTACTCACACCACGTCTTTTTTTTTAGCCTCCAATTAATAAAGTACAAAATCCAGAACATTCCAAATGAACACATTTACAAACAAAACGGAACGTAAACCCCTATTTTAAGAAAGTTTAAGTATGCCTTTTGGCAATTTAGGCAAACAGATAAATCGGAATAAAACATGTAGAAATATATAAATACATAAGGTGATATGCATATCATTTAAACAACCATTGTGGCAATTGCATAATATGCATAAAAACCGTATTTACAAAACTGTTAATACATTAAAGTTAGAATACCGGTAGACAAAAAAACGCTTGTGTCTGCTTTTGCTTGAGTTTGAGAGACATTCTGATGCGGCACGGGCATTCTCATTTTTGCATCTTTGTGGAGACCTCTATTGTTCTTTCCTTTGTCCCTGTACTTAATATTTTCTCATAGACTTTGTACACAAGTTTCCTTGTGGAGCATCCCTCTCTTTAGAATTCCCCAGTGGAGACCAATTGTTCTTGCGCTTCCCTTTTGTTATAGGACTCCACAAGAGAGCGAATTCGAGCCCTGTTGTTCACACACACACACACACAGTTGTATAAGTTTTTTTACCCAATTCACCTGACGTCATCATCACATTAAAAGAGCGGTTGCGCCATTTTCAGAAGTCAATGCCACTGTGGGTTATACAGTGTGGTGTACATTTCAGGCGACCCGGTGTTTGTACGTACACCTATTGACTTTTCAAATGGTTAGCGTGGCACAGTCACCGAGTGTGAATGCGTGCAATGGGTCAATCCTGTTGGTAAGTGTGACGTAAATCCACTGTAAACCACGCCCACCTCACTCTAACTGGCTCCACGGAAGTGCATTCAGCTAGTTTTTGTATGAGGATTTATGCAGGTAAAATTTATATCATTGGACTTGGCTTTTCCATATGTTCTTCAATAAATCGAGGTCGTCCCAGAATTATGTTTGTGTGAAAAGAGACGCCTTGGACCGATGAAATAAGTGATTTTTGGGGGTAAAATTATACACGAAGCGATTGGTTTTGGAACCGGATGTAGCGATCACTTTGGGCGCGCAGCAGAGAAGTGCGCGTGTGACGCAATGATTCACCGACATGATCGACTTCCCTAATGGTGGAACAGTCGCCACGTGTGACGTGCGGGCAATGGGGGGCACGTCAACAGACTGTCACCAGTTAAAGTTTCGCCATGAATGCGCAATTTTGTTTCTTCATAAACGTCGAAACAAACTAATGTGGTTGCACGAGTTTCCCCAAAGTGTTCTGCTCTGCACGAGACTTGCCTGGTGAGTTGAAAGGTTCTGACGTTTTGTGTCTAGATAATAACGCACGTTGTACTGTGCGGGACATTTGAGTTGTTGGATCCACTTACATGGGTCTCTGTCGACATGTTTCCCCTTTTCACATTGGACTTGAGGTCGTCCTCGCCCTCTCCGCTCATCTCATTGGCCGATTTCGTCTCAACTCCCGTAGCGTCATGGTTTCTAACCCCTTCAAACAAATTATTATTCACTTTGCCCTCGATCGGGCCCTTTGTGTCATCTTTTATCTTGAACGACGGTATATCGTGGATGACATCGGAGCTTCCTCTGGAGTTGTTGACGTTGAGGGCGGTGTTTGTTTTCAGCCTGGACGAGTGCTGTTTGGGCGCCTCTAATGTGTGAGGGCTGGGTCCCTTGTTAACCGGCGTGACTGAGCGATCGTTCTCGCATCCCACCGGGGTGTAAGTAAGAGACCCCCTCCGTGGATTTCCAGCATCTATCACTCCACCCCTACTCATTGTGCTGCAAAACAAACAGATCAGCTGCTTTCAGTCCTTTTAATCAGAATCAAATCGTACTTTCAGAGAGCTGCTTAAGCGCCAAAAGTGGCTCAACGCAAACCAATGTTGCTTACCAGATTATTAAGGTTACCAGCCAAATTATCATGTCACATGTACCATCTTTGACTGGTTTCGTGCTTTTTTTTTGATAAGCAGAACACTCTTAGCGAAATTTTCTGCCTAAGCAGCTTTATGATTTTTTTTAACTGCAGTCGAGAGTTGACGGATATTAGTACTCTGTATGATAAAGCAATGCAATGGGAGACTTTTGAGACGTTAGCGGGCGCCCCAGTAAGCGATCCTTTTCTATAGAGAGGTTTCACGTGACGTCACCCGAGACCTTTTTTCTAATGCCGCGTGCACAAACAGACGCTGGAAAATCATTCAGCAGACGGGCGCGTCAGCCATTGAGTTTGCACCATGCTGGACCCAACGTGGCTGCGAAAAATGAACTTTTCAGGGGTCACGCAACCTCTCTACTGTTCTCATAATAGAAAGGGACCGCTAACCGGGGCGCCCTCTAACGTCTCTAAGGTCTCGCATTACCAGACGTTATGGCTGAAGCAAACGAAGGGTAAGTAGAGTATGGAATTCGGTTGAAACCAAAAAGTTTGGTAGAAGAAATTGAATTCTACGCATCACACATGAAAGAGAACGGTTATTACCGTATGAGTCAGCTGGAAGTGAACAAAGTGAACGAGGCTGTATACCAGACACATAGGGTGACTAGTTTGCAAATGACGCCCCTTTCAAAACGATGGTTTCAGCTTAGGCTGTGGCCCAGGCTCCTTGAACGTTTGAAAAAAAGGTGCTTCAGAAGAAGCTTTAAGCCACAGCCTTGGATTCGAAAAAACAAACAAACAAACAAACACACAAAAACGGTGAACATCCATTCACAGTTTCTGACGAGATGTGCGGCAGGACATTAGTCTTTACAACTATTGACGCCACAAAACTTGTTCAACATGACATTTAATTATATTGACCTAAAAAAATACTAAACACGGGTAGAATTTGTGTAAAAGGAGCTGTGTCGTCATGATTATAGCAGGCCTGTAGCTGTGCATGGAAAGATGAACTCTCACCCAGATACTTCACACGCGCGCGCTTGCGGTCAAATCACAAAGGAGTTGTCTTTGTGACGTGACCGCCGGCGCACACGCGCGCGCGCAGGCCCTTTGACTACAATTTAATACTGTGAGTCCTTATACGAAACCTTATAAATGTGTCACTTATGGTGAACTACTCTTACAAAAATGGAAACGCGTATAATGGGCACCGTTAGAGAGAACCAAAGTCGTGCACGATGTGCTGGCTTCAGCATCCACCGGACAGAACATAGGGGTGTCATCTGTATGACCGACAACAGCAGAAAACAGACACGAAGAACACTGGACGACAAAAATGGTGTAGACATAACATACAGTACGATTTGACACAGAAAACAACCGTCCAGAGCAATGAAGATAAGGTCTGTGGTTTTGTCATCTCGTAAACAAAAAGGCCTGGTCTTGTTGCAATACTTTCTCCTCAAATCTATCCACAGTATAACTGGACTGCTTGGGGATATCTTGCGGGTTGGAAAATCAACTGTGGAGAAGTTTATCCGCAAGCTATCCTGGAATAGTTTTTGAGAAGTTGTCTAAGTCAGTTTGACTTGGCTTAAGTGACAACCACGCATAAGCCTATGTATACAATTTTCTTTATCAGCACAGTGCACTGCAGAATATCAAACATTCATGAACAGCAGGAGATTATGACTTCTAGCACTAGATAGCAGGGGTAATATGGCAACACAGAGGATAGCAGATTTTATGAGTCTCACCACAGTCAAGTAAAGCAGATTTAATGCGGTAAAAAAAAAAAAAAAAAAATAAAACAAACAAACAAACAAACAAACAAACAAACAACAGCAGAGCTTATGTGTTTGACTAAAATCATGATTGGGAGTAAACAATGGCAAAACGAAACGACGAATAGCAGAGTTTATAAGTTTGACCACGGTCATGATAAAGGAAAGTTGATATGGCAAAATGAAACGACGAACAGCAGAGCTTAGCGTTTGACCACCATCGTGATAATAGTAGAGTTAATGTGGCAAAACTACCATTAGCAGAGTTAATGACCGACTATGACTCGCAAAACGACGAATGCCATAGTTTAAGTTTGACCACAATCATTGTAAGCATAGTTAATGTGGCAAAGCGACGATTAGCAGAGTTTTCTAAACTTGACCCCAATTATGATTAACAGAGTTGTTGTGGCACTACACTACGGATAGCAGAGATCATCGCTGACCATGATTATGGCAAAACGACGAAAAGCAGAGTTGATGAGTTTGACCATAATCGTTGGCAAGTTAATGTGACAAAACTGAGATTAGAAGAGTTGCAAGTTTGACCACAATCATAATTAGCAGAGGTTATATGGCAATAGTATGAATAGCACAGGATATGACTGACCATGATAAGCAGATTTAATGTGGCAAAATAAAAAGACAATTGCGGAGTTCATGAGTTAGGCTATATTACTATCTTGATTAGCAAAGTTAATGTGGTAAAACGACGAAACGCAGAGTTTATGAGTTACCATATGGTTAGCAAAGTTAGTGTGGCAAAACGCAGAGTTTATGAGTTACCATATTATGGTTAGCAAAGTTAGTGTGGCAAAACGCAGAGTTTATGAATGACCATAATGGTCAGAAGAGGTAATGTGGCAAAACGACTATAACTACAACGTTTTAGTTGATATGATCGTAACACACAGACCTTACGTCGGGATGCGACAGTGATGCAGTCATTACACCTGAGAAACTATACACAAACAAATAAACACAACTCATTTAGGCAACAATTGTTTTCGGTTGACACTTTGCAAGTTCATACCCAAGTACCAATCTCAGAAATATTTCTGTCTGTAATATTCAAAGTCAAGAAAATATAATATTTGAAGAACCTGATTTCAAATTTCGGTTTAACAATCAAAACTATGGATAATGATTACATTCTGAAAAGTGTGCACGGTTTTCCAATATTTGCTCCTGTCTCGGACGACGGATTGTGCCCAAATTGTCACAGGTTTGTGTGCTCGTCTATACACATCAGCGGCGCTCATTTATGGTATTTAACACCACCGCAGCCATAATACGCGTGCGTGACACGACACGCGCGTCAGCGCGCATTTATGTACCAATCAGGGTGGAGGATTCATTTAGCGTGTGTCTCGACGCGCCCGTGCGGCAGCCAGCGGTGGTGTAAACGCCCATGAACAAGCTGCTCGGATTATATTGAATCACACAGTGTAAGAACACTGCATTATCAGTTTGACAATCATATTATAATTGTTTCTTTATACACAAGGTATACGGTCTCTAGTGAGAAACAAGATATTTCGCTTGCACGCAATTCTGGTTGAGGGTTTTGATCGTTACTTATTAACCCTGGAACGAAATTTAACCATTTGTTTACCAGGAGATGTTATGTCCGTAACCGAATCGAAATTCAGACAATGGGAGGCTTTTGAGGACGCTAGACGCTAGGTATATCCATTGTACTCGGAAATGTGCGCATGCTCATTACTACGTAAACGATGGCAATTTAACTGGTTAGTCTGCTGCCACCAATTGTTGCAAAGCCTCCCATGGAATAAGAACTACGATCCTACAGTGGTGGGTTAACATGGAAAAGGAAGATATCTATTTCCTCCTAAAGACGACACCTTATAAGAATCAGGTGCTTAATCACAATGTGAGACTTTAGAACGATAGGTGGCAGCAGACTTACTAGGTAAATTGTCGTTTTTACGTAGAATATGAGCATACACACATTTCAATGGATACACCTGGTAAGTCTGCTGCCAACTAGCGTCCTCAAAAGTCTCCCATTAAACATACTGTACCTAAATAATACTAAACTGTTTACCAAACTAACTAAGAGAAGGTGGTTAAATGCAAAATAATAATTTCATTTTCTGCGTTTAACAAAAGGGCAAAAGGACTAACTATGTTTGCATACTTGGCTCTCAATAAACCGTCGTCAGTAATAACTATTAATTGTTAGTAGAAAATACAAAATGATAAATATGGGATTCAGGTCACAAGATTGATGACAAACAAATTTAAAGAGGAAAAAATGAGAAATGGGTAACAAATCACTTTCTTAATTAAAAACAACAGTGCTACAAATATGAGGGGAAACATGAGAAAAATATTTAAGTTTCTTTGAAAAGCATCAAAAAATCGTCTGAGATGGAAAAATAAATTCAGTTTAAATTTTCCCCGAAATCGAACATTTTTACAATACTATTGAAAAAGACGACAAAAGGAAGTCGCCATCTGTTTTCACTCTTGACGTCATCCCTGCTAATCATAATCAACAATTTACCAGCTTATTGGTCACTTCCAAGAACATTAATAAATTGTATGTATGAACTCTCTGCCAAATCGGTTGAAAACTCTTAAAAAAAAAAGGGAAGGTATCAGACAATCTCGTAAGAGTTCGCAAAATTTCTTTCTTTTGAACAGTTTGAGTGTCACTGGGTTGGATTTTTTCACTAGGGGCAAGGGGGGGGGGTGTGGCAGTGCTTTTCAGTGTGGGGGAGGGGGTGATAACCATGTGTCTTTTAAAGTTACATGTACTTGAATTTGTTTTCGTCGGGCACTTTGGGCGGGGAGCGGGGGGAGCGGTGGGAAACTGAGGGGGCAAGTCTCCCCAGGCCCCCCGTGGCTATGCCACTGTGACGGTGAGTGTCGGACAAGTTTGAAGGATACGGTAAGGGAATAGGCAAAAATTGAAACAAAAAAAGCAAATAGAAGACAACAGAGTAGAAGACACAAATTTACATAAAATGTGTACATACCCAACAGTTCACTTCAATTTCAGAGGTCTGATACGAGTTAAAGTGACAGCGAAAGTTCAGTATGTGCTTCAATGCAATGGTGTAATGAAAACTGAGGAAGTGAAGTATGAGGTGGGATTGAAACATGCAGCAGGCATTTTAACAACTTCAACTACAGGTCTAGGACTACGACTACGGCTTGTATCTAACTTGCAAAATGTACCCATTCAGTCAACGGCCAAAGTAATGCCCAGTGTCAAAAATACAGTGAAGCACTCCCGTTGGGGTCTGACCCATTTGTGGGTTAGTATGACCCGGAATCTGTGTCATAAAGAAATGGTTCAAGCTGACACAGAATCCGAGTTAAAATCCCATTTTTTAAAGCAGTTTCCGGGTCAGCCTGACCCATTTCTTGGTCAGGCTGCCTGGGACCCGGAATCCGGGTCAATTCCAACCTCGTCCCTGAAGTGTGTCGAGCAGTACGAGGTTTACCGCTCTCTCACCCTGGTATTTGATCATTTGCATATCCTAAACTTTTGGATACGTATGCAAATTAGAAAAGTCTGGCTGCTTTTCAAAATTCACATATTCGTCATAGTCTCGTTGCCCGGTACCAGATTTAATAGCCTGTTTAACATTTGCTAATATTGTCATTGTCCAATCTGGGTCCAAGTAAGGAGTTTCCATCCCAGGGTTTACTCCAGGGTTTACATAGTAAACCATGGGAACGAGGTTGGGTCAATTCTGACATATATGGGTCAGGCTGCCTGGGACCCGAATTCCGGGTATATTTGACCCGGGAGTTTATTGAGTGTAACTGCACCTTAGAGAGCTTAGCAAAGTAAAAAGCCAGATACCAGTCAGAAACTTGTGACATGCGTGGTAGCCACTCATGCGGTTATCACCTTCTACTTGCTAGACGTTGTCCTTATTAAAACTAGACAGGGACATGTTTTCTTAGGTGTTAAGGCTGCAGACGAACTCCCCTGGTTTGTTAATTTTCATTTTTTTTTTAATGGCACCCATGTCAGAAAGTGATGGGTCAAGCTGTGTATTATTGTCGTCACTTGGCAATACACAACTTTACTAGTGAATAAATTTTCCTTGAAACATATCATTCCCATACTCCCTCCAAAAGTGCAAACAAAATATCACACATAATGTGAAAGCACAACTAAGAATAAGAATAACTTATTTGCAAGTTTTCAATGTAGTTTCAATAGAGGGCGCACCACATGTCGATTTGAGTCACAGACGCGTAATTATTATGAGTACCTTCTTAGTGATTCCATAGACGAGTTTAGAGAGCTTCTGGAGGCGTTTTCTGCTGATCCTCGTATAGTGAAAGGCAACTCAGATTCATCCACCGCCTCCTTCCCCATCAGAAAGTACGTCTTCATCATGCCCTTACCCTGGAAAAACAGAACATCAAACCGATTTGAAAGGTCAAAAGTATAAATCGTCGTGTGCCCGGCAAAAGGGCATAAGGCCTTACGCCCTTTTGCCGGGAACATAAAGTAGTTTGTCACAGTAACAAAAGGACGTAAGCAACAAAATGGCTCCTGACATGAAAAATATATCATTTTTGTTAGTTTTTCAGCTAGAATTACCCTGAAGACATGTTTCCCCATTCCCCATGCAGAATTTAACCTTTCTAGAATGACTTTTGCATGGCAACATGTTTACCACACTTTCCCGCTCATAATTCTTGAAACACAAATTTTAACATAAATTGCTTACGTCCTTTTGCCGGGAAATTTCCCTTACGTCCTTTTGCAGGGCACACGACGAAATAACTAAACAAAACTGAAAGTTTTATACTTGGTTACACAGTGGTTTAAAATTTTATGTGTGAGTTTCGCGCGTTCTCGAAGTTCCGCGACCGAGTTGGTCCCAACCATAATTTTTGAGTGTTTACATGTTTGGCTCCAGAGTTTATGGCTATAAAAACGGACATTATGCATATGACGTCATTTGAGTAGGGCGCCCTCGCCTAGAGGTCAAAAAGAGGTTGTTCATTGGCCAATCCAGTGCGCCGCGCGTACAAATATGTGTGTGTTTCCATTGTTTCATCATCGTTTAACCTCTTAAGATGGCGAGTGGATGACGTCAATGCATAAGTGCTATTGGTTAGAAAGTAAAGTTCAGCAATAAAGTATATGAAAGTAAAATAAAATTGACCAATCAACGAAGAAAACCAGAGATAAGATTGACCCAGTTTCCGGTTTGTAGGGGGATGTCGGCACATATAAGTAACAAGTTGTTCTAAAATTATTAGTATCTCTTGTTTAACTTGAGGCCCCCCCCCGCCCCTCCAACCTCCCCATCACCCACCACCATCACCACCACCATCAGGGGGTGCCTAACTGTTTTGAAGAAGACCCTAACTGAACGTCCTGAAACTAAGACTAGCGCATACCTTTACTTCACACTTGACGGACCGTTCTTGCAGGATGTAGAAAGGCCATTCCCGTAAGTATTGCCGTGTGCTCTCACTGAGGTGAATCCTCATGGCCTGTCCCGTAGACTCCATACGAGACGCCGTATTGACCGTATCCCCAAACAGGCAGTACCTTGGCATCTTCAGACCGACCACACCAGCAACTACCATTCCTGAGTGCATGCCTAAAAAAAAACATTAACATAATAATACCATCATTTTTCATTGACTTACCTCTGACAGTTTATACCGCGTGTGGTATCAAACGTCGAACGTTTTTAGTGAACTTTGTGAAATGAACATTGTGGCAAGTTTCATAAAAACCGGTCAAGAACTTTGGAAATTACGGGGGGCACTATGTGCCCCCCGGTCCCCGCAAGTCCCCAAAAGCCCGGCCCTGAAAAGGGTTAAACAAACTCTTGTTTTTTTCTCTTTTAAATCAATTACTACTCAATGTTTTTTACTTGATCCTTTGGGACGACGGTTGTTATGAATAGAATTATGCACACGACGTCATTTGAGTAGGGCGCCCTCGCCTAGAGGTAAAAAGGAGGCTGTTCATTGGCCAATTATATGCGCTGCGCGTACAAATCTGTGTGTTTCCATTGTTGCAGCATCGTTCTACCTCTAAGATGGCGGCCAGATGACGTCAATGCATACTAACCGATGCGTATTTGAAGTGCTGTTCCTGTGGATGGATCGACTAGAGTGCTTATGTCCCTCTTCATCGCCATGGCCATTTCCGCCACTCGGACTGCATGGTACTTTGTCGCCACTGGTGCCCCTGACATTATCATGTAGGCATCTCCTATAGTCTCAACCTGAAATCAGACAATAAAGTAGCACTTTGTTCCATCAGTGTTTGGCCTGATCCAATTCAAAAAGGGCTTTTATAGCTGAAAAATCAATAAGTTCGTGTTTAACACTTCTAGTGGTTCCACTAATCAAACTAGCTGTTATAAACTGCTACCAACCAAAAGGCCAAGTTGTATGAATGCCAAACTTTTTTAAAGGTCTTCATATTATTTCGACCCTAGCAGAGTCTTTCTCAAAGGCTAAATGACAACACAACACCACCCTATTCATTGTTCAACTTCTGTTTAAAGTTTGTTGACCACTGAAATGCAAACAGATTATTTAGTAACCACATGTCAAAAAGAAACAAAATAAATAAATAAGAAAAATAAATAAATTAAAAATAACAATAACAAAATAATGCATGCTTTTGTGTTAAATTCCTGCGTTGAAGTCTCCGGATAGTTGTTGTCACATCTTTCATTGTCGTGGCTTGCTGCATTTGATGAGCATTTGAAAAGAAAAAAAAAATACCTTGTAAACTTCATGCGCTTCGCTGAGTTGGTCAAATTTGGTGTACATGCCGTTTAGCATGGCCACGACCTGCATTGGCTCGATACGTGAACAGATCTCGGTAAACCCAACAACGTCACTGAAGAGGATTGTCACATCTTTAAAAACCTGGAGAAGAAAAAAAAAAAACAAAAAAAAAAACACAATCTTGAGCTAAACTAACCTTATCTATACAATGCAATGACTGGTGTAGTTCTTGTTGGCATCTTGCAATGTCGGTTCCCGGGGAGTCCAATATGGATATAATTATTGGACGCTTGGCAGCGTCGTTTCCAAAATAATCGTTCCCCTCCCGCTTGTCCAAACAAGACAAGGCCGTGTACCGGCGGACAAGGTTGGTGTCTAAACGGAGTCGTCCACGTTGTTTAGAAGTTTTTTTGGGGGAATTATCAGAGTGTGGGTTGGACGAGTTTCCGTGTCTACTTGTGTTTATTGAAAACAAAAATCTATTGGAAAGGATCTATGTGTGAGTTTATATAAAACGAAGTATGGACTGTATTTCATTTGTCCATTACCACAGAATATAATCACTCGATGAAATTTCTTCACCTGCGATTATACTCTGCGACTTGACATCCAATAATTTGTTTATTTTATAATCCAACATGTTTTCTTTGGCATTTCCTGTTGGATTTTATATGGGTTTCCTAACTCATGTTATATTAAAGGGGCTGTGCCGTCATGATTATACCTGTAAATGGAATAACACAGTTACATACGCGCGCGTGCGCGCCGGTGGTCACATCACAGTTTAACAATGACGGCACCCATTTCTGATTTGACCGCAAGCGTGCGCGTGTGCAGTATCTGGGTGAAACTTTTATCTTTCCATGAGCAGCCAAAGGCCTGCTATAATCATGACGACACAGCCCCTTTAAAGTGCCTTTTGAATTATCTGTGCATAACTGCCTCTCTTATAATGATCTTCGGCATTGTGGTTGATTCAGTGTTTGCCTACCACGTTGACACTGTATCGGCTGCATGGGAAGAGTAAACGTGCATACCTCACAAGTGCTGGTCGCTGGTTCCCCTCTCCTCAGTTTATCAGCGACAGCTTTTGGTATCATCTGGTACAGAAGCGAATCCGTGCGTTTCATCTCCTGGTCCAGTTTGCGCATGCTCTGTTCTAGCTGGGCACTCTTTTGCAATTCCTGTAATAATGTGGCCAAATGGGTCAACACTGATCGGTCAATCTGAAAACTAATTAGCATTTTTCCTGATCATTAAAAAAAGGGGTATGGAATGCTTTAAAAAAAAAGTAACAAAAAATAGTAATGGTAATGGGTAAATGAATTCGTTGCGAAACAAACAAAACTGCCTCTTTCCTATTTCAAGAGGCAGTTTGTCTCACAACGGATTCATTTACCCATTACCATTGTCCGAATAAGGCAAACAATGGAAGTTTATCTGGTAAGTCTGCTGCCACTTCTAGCCATCCCAAGTCACCCATTGATTTGAAGCAATGGGTGACTTGGGATGGCAGCAGACTTACCAGATAAATTCCAATTGTTTACCTAATTCTGACAATGCGCACATATCCGAGAACAATGGCTTTACCTAAGTCTGCTGCCACCTACTGTCCTCAAAAATCTCCCATTATAGACCTTTCGAATATATTAAGTAACTGTAAAGGTCGCGCGTACAAAGGAAATAAACCTTGTAAACCTTACAAGAAGCAACACTTAAAAGTGAAGAGTTATCTCTGCAACCGCACTCGTCGATTTTGCTTAAACGGTATAGACTAATCCGAGCAGCTCGTTCATGCATGGGCGTTTACACAACCGCAGCTATGGCCGCTGCAAACGCACGTTACGCAAACGCACTGTAAATCCTCCTTGCTGATTGGTACATATGTGCGCTAATGCGCTATTGTCGTATCGCGCGCGCGTACGGCGGCCACAGCTACGGTGGTGTAAAACACCATAAACGAACGCTGCTCGGATTAGTCTACAAGCAGCGCAGCGAAGTTAGACCCTAATGTATTCTCAACCAATACATCGAAATGAGGATGAAGGCTACCTGATCCAACGCTAGCTTGAGTTCCGCTGATTGCTGAGTACCAGCCAAGACGAGGTCCCGACTCGAGTCGTGCATACTCAGGTCGTTTATATATAACCCTGTCTGAAACATGGCGTCTAAGTTCGGCATGCTGTATGTGCAGGAAAACAAGATTGAAAAAGAATATCACACAACAAACACATTATTTTTTGGTGTCACAACTAAATAGTTTCCATAATATAGATATTAATGGTTTTTGTATGAAGTTCCAGGGCGGGTCAGAGGTAAATTCAAAACATCAATAAAGACTTGTAAAGTCTTCTTTACAAACATTAAAATATAACCATTTAGATTAGTACAAAGGTAGTTCACAGAGGAAGTTGAACATTGTTGTTAAAAGTGGATTTTTCTTTTAGGTTTGGCAATCACAAAGCCTTTTAAAACCAACCTGAAAATAGAACTTGGTCCCAGACAGTGAATAGAGGAAATGAGAGTCAACGACAAAGATGAATTTTCAAATTGAGCTAACAAGTTGAGCTAATCTGTGCAAAGCACAGCGAAGTTTTAACCTAAAGTAGAGGTTGAATTCGCATTTTGGAAACACAGCCTTGAAGTGATTTATCACCGTAATGTGGCACCAGTCTACGACAAGTTAAGTAAGGGGAGACTAAGACATGTTAAAGTATGGTGCAACAACGCCCATTGCTAGCAATCTTAATTCGTTTTACTTCGTTGGTACTAGGTGAATATTCATTGAATAAAAACTAACAACTCTGTACAAAATACTACAAGGATGAAGGAGTCGGTACCTATACCACCTACAGATTGTCCGAACTACTTACAAAGGGGTTGCAAGAAAGATATAGCCGTCCCACTCGCCCACATATTTCATCTGGCCCTTCAAGCGAAGTCTCCGTGGATGGAAGTCTTCAGCAATGATTTCTGTTGCCATAAAGTGGTAACAAACTCAATATTATTATTTGTGTGTTTCCACAATCATCAAAACACTATTCATTCTTATTATGTATTGACATAAGCTACAAGTCAACAGTTGCTTACGCTGCAACTTTGTACCGAAAATACATTACGAAATGTATTGTGGGACTTTCGTGACACCGAGTATTAGATAGCGGGATATTTGTCTACTTAAACGCCACCATTAACCGATATGGGGTTTCTGTTTTTATTGCATGCACATTTATTCTACTTACAAAAAGTGACTATAAGGGTATTTGTGACAATGAATTTGTTAAAATAAGAACGTGATACCTGGATGAGTTAATCAGATCATTTTAGGGGTTTAATCTTGACCCATCCTGCGGGTCAAACTGACCCGATATTCAAGTCAGTAAAACATTTCTGATTCGGTCGTTGTTGGTCTGGCCTATAGATACAACCCCGGCTCCAAATGTTTGGTACTATTGACAATAAACCTACCCTCCCCGTCCACCGCCCCCTCCTCCTACCACAGTCAATGTTTTTACCTCACAGCTGGAGTGCAGGACCGGGCAGTGAGAACCAACATTGACCGGGGGCGGGGGACTAGGGGCCCAGCGAGATTTGGCCGGGGCTGTAGATTATGTGTCAATTTGGACCCCGAGGAGTTAATGTCAACTAAAAACAGAACAGTTTAAAAATCTACTATAACTTTGAACCGGGGACCGCACTGGATCCTTAAGAATCCACCAGTATATGGCAACTCAACAAACCCACAAAGATCTGTGATATAGATACTCATGACATGTATTAAGCACCGTCAGTTGGTCTTGTGGTGATGACATCAAAATCAAACACACACTCCCTCTAGCTTTCCTTTAAACGCACTCTTCGTGCTTAGGCTTCAATTAATTACATTCAACATTCAATTAAACAGAAAACAACGCCCTTGCTAACGTCACAACGGCATCTCTGATAACTGTAAGCATTACAAAACAGGTTCAAACAATGCCACGTTCCAAACAACATTTCTAGCTATCAATAAAATACCCCTACGCAAAAACTGACACAGGATTCTGTAGATGGTAATCCTTGCTGCATCTTTGGGGGGGGGGGGGGGCAGCTGAGTAAGCTGAAAGTTTGCCTTGATATACTATAAGGGGACTCATGTTATGTCCGCACTTGAGGTTTAAGGTCGATCTTGCTCCCATCTCATTCGTGTTAGTCTTCCTCTTCTCTATAAACACAAGTAATAAGTGGCCATTCCTTTTTATTTATTGATTTATTGATTTATTGATTTATTGATTTACTGATTTATTGATTTATTGATTTTTTGATTTTTTGATTTATTGATTTTTTGATTTATTGATTTATTGATTTATTGATTTATTGATTTATTGATTTATTGATTTATTGATTTATTGATTTATTGATTTATTGATTTATTGATTTATTGATTTATTGATTTATTGATTTATTGATTTATTGATTTATTGATTTATTGATTTATTGATTTATTGATTTATTGATTTATTGATTTATTGATTTATTGATTTATTGATTTATTGATTTATTGATTTATTGATTTATTGATTTATTGATTTATTGATTTATTGATTTATTGATTTATTGATTTATTGATTTATTGATTTATTGATTTATTGATTTATTGATTTATTGATTTATTGATTTATTGATTTATTGATTTATTGATTTATTGATTTATTGATTTATTGATTTATTGATTTATTGATTTATTGATTTATTGATTTATTGATTTATTGATTTATTATTCTACTAAAAAATGATTGATAGAATTATTGATTTATTGATTTAATTATTAGTTTATTGTTTGACTGGTTTATTTATGTATTTGTTTATTTATTTATTTATTTATTTATTTATTTATTTATCTGTTGACCCTCTCTTTATAGCTAACGGGCGGGGAGGCGAGATTTGTAGAGTTCCGAGCTCCTGCTTCCTGCCTCCCCTTTGAAGGGCTCAGTGGCGTAGCAGGGGGTAAGAAGAAAACAGATGCCCCCGGAGAAGGGGCAGATGCCCCCTTGCTGAACATCTCCCCCATACCCCGCTGGTCCCTTCTCAGCCTCTGGACACCGTGAAATGTGGCAATGTTGGACTTGACATCAACTGCAATTGCCCCCACCCTCTACAAATGTATTAACCTCCTTTGCCACCTGCTTAAAAAAGAAAAAAAAATGCTGACTATACGCCACTGGGTGTGCTAGGGAAAAAATAAGCTAATCTGTCTAAAGCATTAGTGAAGTTCTAACCTACAATGGAGGTAGATTTCACGTTTGGAAACATAGCCTTAAAAGGGATGTATCACCCTAATGTGGCACCAGTTTACGACAAGTTAGATAAGAGGCGATTCGGACATGTTAAAGTGTGGTGCAACAACGCCCATTTCTAACAATCTTAATTCGTTATACTTCGTTGATACTTCTGGGGTTTATTTTTCTCCAAAGCCTCACCAACATTAAGTTTGCCCAGTATCATTCTACCCCAAACACAAAATGTCCTGATCAGCCACGACATCTCCCACAGCCTACCAAACATAGGTTGGTGGCAGTCGAAAAGCAGAACCAGGTGCAGTTGATTCAACCGTATACGCCAAACACAACCTCTTAAAAAAAAAAAAAAAAAATAAAAATAAATAAATAAACAAACATCCAACCTACAACTTAAGAGTTAAATGCTTGAAAGTTTACAGTCCCAAAACAAACTTGGGGCAACCAGCACCCGTTTCTTATTAAGTAAACCAAGTACAGGTGAACTGTTTATAGTGTGCATCAATGACGTTTTTATTTTAGCTGGCAAGATTCCTTTAGTAAATAACCCCATTGTTAAGCGATTATAATAATTCTTACCACGGGTCAACTTGTATGCGGCATTTTGCACCCTCTGTAAGGGCGTCAATGTGGAGAGTGAAACACCTGTCAAAGACAGTCAAGACGCGAGGTACTGTAACATCAATAATGATATTATGTTTCTGGCTTGCAATGTGCTTTTTCCTCCCAGACATCCAAATTAAGTTCATGCCAGACTAAATCATTCCGTGTGATAAATAGAAACGAGTGGCACATGGAAATCCGTAGTAACTATGTACGGTTCCATTATTTCAGTAAAAAAAAAGGGTGACGAGTTTCAAGTTTTTATTTTAATTTTACTTTATCTGTATCCAGTGTGGATACTTGAAACACTGCGACCAATCAAAGGGAGCCTACCAACGGTGTTCGTTCCGATCTGACCCAGATTCCGGGTTTCCGGGGCCTGACCCATTTCTGGGTCAGTATGACTCGGAATCTGGGTCAAATTTAATCAGAATTCGAATCAAGATCCCATTTTTAACTCAGTTTCCTGGTCAAGCAGACCCAGAAATGGGTCAAGTCCCTGATGGTTGAGGTTGGCCCCTTGCATGCACGTCACACGAGGCGACTGTGCCACTCTCACTAACAGACCGATCCATTAAGCCGACTATTCGTATTGATCAATCACAGCCATGACAACGCCACTGAAAGTCCGACAAAAGTCCGACATGTTAAAATCCCATTAGAAAAGTAACTCACAAGAAGTAGGTTGAACATCTACCAAACACCCACCATCAACAACTGGTACCCTTATTTCGGGAAGCATTAACATTTTTACAGAATTGATTCAAAATCATAAAGCCGGACAATACTGCAGCCTCAAATTGTCACTATGCAACCCGGCGCCATTAAAGAAGAAACAAATCATTGGTTGTATAATAATAACAATGATATAAGAATAACTAGTTTTTATATAGAGCTTTATCTACGGGCGCCTCGAAGCGTTTATTATTATTTTTAAGGCAGGCTTTTGAAGTTTCTGAATTATGAGACCCATTTATGTAGCACCTTATAAGGGTTTACAAGGTGCTGCGGCGCATTCAGCAGCCACTGTCAGAAACACCGCGGCAAACCCCTTCTCATAGCGATACGTGTAACTGGGTTCTTACGTGTATTACACAACACACGGGACCTACGGCTTTATGTCCCATCCGAAGGACGAATCAATGATGGTCAAGTGTCTTGCTTAAGGACACAAGTGTCAAATCCGGGGCTCAAACCCACACTATAGTTGATCAGAAACACCAGAGCTTGAGTCCGGGTGTGGTCACAGGTTCTAATCCAGGTGGACCAAGAATTCCACACTGCAGTCAATGCACGCGACGTAAATGTTTCCCATTGGACTTCATGCACACTTGGTTGCTATACGGTACGTTGAACAGAGACACAACCCCATCAAGCGGTTGAGGACGATATTTCACTCTCCACAATATAAAGCCACGTTTTGCTGTTTCATACGTTTTCATGAATGTTGTCACAATTGATATTGCTTTCATTATATGTTTTATTATATTTTTTTGCATTAAATATTTTTAAGTCCCGCTCTGTGATACTTTTCAAAAGTTTGGAACCCCTTTTATTTGTATCAGCCTCCGTAAACGTCGGTACCTTTTTCAAAAATTAGTTGAAAACAATACAACGACACAAATAATACCTTCTTTAAAATATACACGGTGGCCTTTTTTTGTTGTTGATTGCTTTGCTTATTATGAAGCAAGGGAAATCACTTTCTTTGGTTTGTTGTGATTTTGTGGTAGCAAGTTTTTCAAGTATCCTACACAAATACAATTTTTTCCAGATGTTGTGAAAAAGTAGGGGAAAAAGGGATTCATTTTAGGAAAAGAGTGCAATGATCACTAATGTGTTCATTGTAGAAGACAATAGAAAGGGTGACATTAACAACAAAACAATCAGAAGAAAAAAAATCAAAGTGTTAGGGCAGAGGTCTGCCTTGTGGCTGGTGCTTTATGAGTTGGTATGAAAAGAGAGTACTGTTGCTAGACATGAACGCAGACTAATCATGATGTTCGACGAGCCCCGGTGGGACGTCAGTCTCCGTTGCACTTCCACTGACGTCGTGGATATAAAAGGGTCACTACATAGTGAATTTTTGTTAATAATAAACAAATTAATGTTTGGGGTGAACAAAGACAAGCGATTGGGGCGGGATTTGAGCCTGCGACCACCGGCCTAACGTACGTTAAGCCGGTTCGAATCCCGCGCTAGTCAATTGTCTTTGTTTACCCCAAGATTGAATAATAATAATAAAAAAATACCCAGTCAGTTTCTTGTGTGGTTTATTGTTAGAAATATGAATTCAGACCCGGGAGTTTTCAGAGTGTATGAAAGGTAACACACGTGAAGCTTTTATCCTAGTCAGACATTGTGACTGATTGTGGATGAACTTAAGAGACGATGTGATGACTTTTTTAAATCTGGTTCAGATGGCCCGGCCTTGGAGCAGACATCCGAGTGTCAGACAAGGTTAGTGGTTACACTATTAACAGGAACATTCATTCCAATGTGTGCATCCTTGTGGAGACTTCTTTTGTTCTTTCCTTTGTCTCTGTGGTTAACATCCTCCCGAAGACTTTGTACATAAAATTCCTTGTGGAGCAGCCCTCTCTTTAGAATTTCCCTATGGAGCCACATTGTTCCTTGCTTTCCCTTTTATATAATGTCTCTTTCCCTTTTATATAATGTCTTCCTTGCTTTCCCTTTTATATAATGTCTCCATAAGGCAGCAAATATTTTATCCACATGAACATTAACTCGGGTGACACAGGCAAGAATTCACTAATCACATACGTAACCAACAGACAGCAGTTTGGTTACACTGCACGTTTAGTTCGAGTATCACAATGAGGACACAGTGGGAACGAACGAAATAGATGATGGGAATCGTATAATGCACAAATCTTTTTTTTTTCTTCTTTTTTTTGCATTAGTGACACATTGTCCCTTATGTACATGCCCATTTAAAATTACAGATATCCATTTGCATGCTATCGTACCAAGATACCGTCAGTGTAAAAATTAACTGCAATATCTACAATTCAATCATTCCATGCTATGGTGTTAGGTACCATGACAACAACGATACATAAACTATATACTTTTATTTTGAATATTAAAACGAAAACATCCTCTGCCAGAAGATTTTCACCGATACAATTCACACATTTATTGTTGGTTTTATAGGCCTTCAAAAGAATTGAAGCTAATACTTGTTGATAATGTCCTGGCATCGAAGTAATTTCTAGTTGTTTGGTTGTTGAGATCTATCTTCTCACAAACCCACAAGACTCGACCGGGGTCCCAGCGGGGATCCGTCAGGGTAACCCGATAACTGGTTTTAACAAAAACAAAAATGAATTTTGACTCTGATTCTGCGTCAGTTTGACACAGTTTCAGGTCATTTTGATACAAATTCTGGGTCATACTGACCCAGAAATGGGCCGTGCTCTAGATCAAGCCCGTTTTTTTTTTTTTTTTGGTCTTCATTTTCTTGCATTACTTTCTTTTATCTTATTGATGTACACCATCGACGATGTGTTACGACAGAGAGAAAGTAACAAGTTAAGTTAAGTTGGTGTATACATATTCATAAAGTTGGTTCACACATATTCATAAAGTTGGTTCATACATATTCATAAAGTTGGTACGAAGCTGAGCCTTTGCTGCGGTGTTATTCGAAATAACGTAAACCCCCTGGGCGTTATTCAATACTAACGTCTTGTTTAACTCTCTTTGCGGTTTTAGATTGCGCAATAGATCATTGAATGTCCGAATTCCACCGAGAGAGAACGAACGGTCACCAAGCTCAGTTATCCGTCTGGCTACCAAATCCTACAAAAAACTTTCACGCGACACGGAACAGACAGTCGAAATCGATGACACCATGCATATTATCACGAACTATACGTTTACAAAATGACAAAGGTTCAAACATTGAAGCGTAAAATGGAAATGTTGCGAACATTTTGGGGGTAGTAAAGTGAACCAACTTGGGAATACAATTCTACTAGCTATCAGTTAATACTTCGTATAAATGAGGTAATTCAGACAGGTTTAATTCAATCAAATTAGCTTGAAATTTGTCTTCTAACAGTTTGGAAATGGCGAAGTTTACAACGCCATTTTTTTGTACCAGGGTATAGCATGGGCATTATGCATGGAATGTTTACCGACAGGACAGAGAGCTATCTATTATCGTCCGTGTGCTTATAGAAACATACAATGGAATTGGGAATTTTTTGTGAATGTGTGTGAGTGGTTGGTGAGTTGGTGTTACATACGAAATGTGGAACCAAAGGGGAAGGTGGCACATAATCTTGAGCCTTCAAATTATGGCTTCACAATTTCAAAGGACACGTTTTTATTGGTATTCCTTTTTGAGAGGTTATGTGTCGCCTGCATCATCAGCACTTGGAACAGTTTTTTTTTGGAGCACCGAGTTCAAGGAAAGTCCTGTTTTGAACTGTCTTGAAACAGAGCTGTCCACAGAGTGTATGTAACACAAACTTGTTTGCGTGACGCAAGGCGTGACGCAATGCGGTGTACCTCCATGATGTGCGTGGAGAGCATGAGAAGGCCTTTGCAAAGGTGAACAGGGTGACTAAAAGAACGAATCTTTAATGTTTAAAACCACCCCCCAAAACAACAATAAATAAATAAACAAACAATTAAATAAAATAATCGTGTTAATTAAGCAGTATAAACACATGAACTAGTACAAAACCGACGATTGTGCGATTCCGACTCAGTTTGAATTCTATACACTGTAAAACCTCATGTACTGAATATCTTTGTTGTAATGGCTAAATTAATAAGTATTTCATATTTTAGTTATGAATTTGATTAAACCATCAAGGGAGGCAGTGGCATGAGATTATTGTCATTTGTTCAGTCTTACTTCTGACAGGAACATGGAGCCACCTAATCATTTCATTCTTATTACTATTAGTTGCACATTTATGTGTGACAATTGAAGCTTTTTAAAAGTGAAGCAAAACAAAAAGAGGAAAAAAGTTATTAAATCAAATTAAGTTTGGATTTAAAAGAAAGGATTGAAGGAATGAGAGGGGGGAAAACCAGAGTAAGTGCAAAAGGAAATGGTCCCCGTGTTTGGGTTGTACTAGGTCTAAGTTGCAAATTTAAAAACGTGGTGGCTCTATCGATGCTATAATGTGTCTGTGTGAAAAGCATGTGCAAATAACTTGTTAGAAGACGGAAAACATATTTACAACTTAGAAAAATAGAATAAACTCATGCGGACCTTGTCACTGACACACATGGGCGGTTTTTGGGTCTCTTTTGGCGGTAAGTTCACACTAAAACCAAGAATTTTTTAATCAGATGAAAATAGGGACGCCGTAATGAAGATGTTTCTGAAGCAGCGTAAAGCAACAAGCCAACTGCCTCCCTTGAGTAGTACTGAATTGACCTTTGTTTTCTTCTTACGGCTTACCGTGGGCCTCCTCACCGCACAAAGAATGTCTCGAATCTGGCCAGAAAACAACACCACACGAACAAAGAGTGATTACATCAAGAGTGTCACGTTAGAAGATACACATTTTTGAAAGTTGCTACCAAGCGGTCATGCCAGCTCAGCTCTCAGTATCAATGCAAACAGATTCAATGCAATTGGCTACAACTAACTGTCGTGAAAAACAACTCTGGGATTCACAATATAGTACGCCACCAATTGTTTGACCCGGAATAGTCACGTTTTAAAGTTTGTGGTCGACATGTATTATAGACCTAATGCATCCGCCGCCATCTTTGAGGTCAAATGCAGTGTCAAACGTGCGTTGCAGCTTTTTTTTTTTTTTTTTTTTTTTTTTACCTCAGCCCGTGTCTGTACTAAATCTCATAGTGACGTCGTATGCATAAGGTCTATTTACAACGCACGTTGATAATTAAGTTCGTACTTGAGACATTCAGTTAGAACATCATCATTACAGGCAAAGCCAAGAGAAAAAAACACTTGGAATCTAATCTGGGTTTGCGTTGCAAAGAATGTCGACTTTCCAAACTCTTGGTGGCGCACTTCGTTGTGAATCACCGGTAGGCAGCGTTCGAATCAGGCGACTTCGGCTACAGCTATGGCCAATGACTGCATCGACAATAGCCAGAGCCGAAGCCACTGATTCGGACACGGCCTGACATGTGTGTCTGCTCACATGCATTGACTGATGGTATTGGAAAGGAAAGTTTCATGCTGCAGAGAAAGATGCTGAGCGTTTTCCCACTGTTGTTAATTGGAAACGGACAAATGAAATAATGAAATAATGAAAGAGCCGTTCGAAAACAAATTGATGATGAAATAAAAACAAAAAAACAATCAGTCATGCGGTTTGATCATTTGCCTAGAGTTACAAATGTTAAACAAAATGCACTTCAACATATCCCACAACCTCATCTGAAAAACACAGATCCAATTCGAGAAAAGTGTATTCAACCCTAAAATCGATAAACCAAACATTTGACAAACTCAATAATCGTTATCTCAACTGTTTGTTGCTCTCGTCCATACGTCAAGGGTCTTCGATAACATTAGACACCAGAAAACCATGTACAGCTGCTGCAACTTATTTATTAATAAACACCACAAACATGTTAATTGGCATCCAAATCAAAACGGACACGTTATTGCCTTTTTAGTTAGTAGTTAGTTTTAAGTTGGTAGGACGGACTTTCAGTCACATTAAGTGACACTTTGTTTGGTCAGATTCAACTCATCTAAGGTATAACATGACAAAAAAAAATTACAAGTGAATAATAATTTTCTCACTGGCACCTGTTGATTTGATATCCTTATGTATATACAACAGTATGTAACAACCACCCCAAAATAAGCAATTTTCGGGTGTAAAATGCAGACCAAAGCTGAAGCAAATATTTAACACAATCGCCCAATAGGCTCCCCTGCGAAACATATGAGCACCGAGTAGATATTTCTATACATCGGATGATTGCATTTTTTAAGATTATTATTGATGAACTCTTTGTCATGTTATGATGGGTGATCGTTGATATTATCATTATATGACATGTGGGATAATTGCCAATACATTTTTGAATAATAGCTGTGAATGCTTGTGACGTTACACTGACGCACTGGCGCCAACACATGACAGAGAATTTATAAACCATTTGTTCTACACTGAGATAAAACGAATGGCATTCTGAACAAGGCGAAAGAACCGGGCCCTCGTAGAAAAGAAAATCGCTGATCGAGGTAAATAAAAATTTAAACACACATCTGTCGAATTAATACCGAGTGAAGTCACACCACAATCAAATCAATAACATCATGTTTTCTACTACTGCTAATAATAATGCTGTCTACGTTATTGTTTTTACTCTGTTATTACATTGTAAATGCGCATCTGAACATATATTTCCCATGCAACTTGCGCAATAGAAATGATTATGGTTTACGCGGTACGCCCTCTATTGACACACTTTGGACTTCACAACGAATACTTCGATCGCACACTTTGGAGAAAAAATTTTCCCCAGTAGTTATATCCTGGATATAACCTCGTGTTTCAGAGGTATTCATGATAATATAATAAATACACCATAATATTATATACTTGTAGAATGACGATGCATGCAGTGCGTCATGAATGAAGCTGCTAAACTCTACTGCGAAAATAGGCCAGTATTAAACATGAGTGCCGTGCATAAAATCTACCCTTAAATTTAGTGACTCATTGCTGACCCCCCCCCTCCCACCGCCCATAAAACCTGACCAAGAAAACAGCTAGAAAGGAAACATAAATTAAAAGAATCATCATGATCATGAAAATGTATAATTATCTGCCGTTGTGCTTGGGTGCCTTTGGTGCGCATGCTCATTATACCACTGCTCCTCCGCCCCTGATTGCCCAATGGTCTGTTTTTACCTGTTTTAGTAATCGTCTTGTCGTTGACTGAGCTTACTTTTCCAACAGAAAGTCCTCGTTTTATTAACTTACGCTTATCTTTTTGCCGTCAAGGAAGCATTTGTTGAGAAAAAAAGTATTGGGATTACTCACCTCGTAAAATTCAACTACAACGTGATTAAATTAAACACCTACTTACATAATATTAGAAGCCTATCAACTATATACAGCACTCTGAGAGTTTTACCTAAGGCAAAACTTTCAAACCGAGACCACCTGTACGTTTTTCTAGACATTTTACGGACATTATAAAACTAGATCTGAATCTAACCGTATTGAAAAAGAGGAAGAACTTGCGTTGTATGATTTGTTTGGTGGCTAAATACTTTGTGCCGTTTCGTGAAATAATCGTCTAAAGCATACAAGAAAGCATTCTTCGCTTAGTTCACTTTCAAAATTACTTGCTATGCAAGATAGCAAGTAATTAATGTGCTCAGAGTAATTTTAGACTTTTCAAATTGGTGATAAAAAACCAGGTGAAACGGTTAACAATAAATAAGACCTTATCATCCAAGAGTTTTTCAAACAAGACAATATCAATTTACTTGAATTGACTTTTTCAATATTATTATTTTCCTTTCCTCTCATTTGTAAGTCTTTTGCTAACGTGGTTGTAAGGTCCCCTTCCGAATCAGCATATGAGGTACAACCGCGTGTTTTGGAAGACTTTCCAGGTGTTAGAGGGCGCCCCAGTCAGCGGTCCCTTTCCGTTGTTCTTAGCGACGAGAGCAATAGAACAGGACCCGCTGACTGAGGCGACCTCTGGTATCTCAAACGTCTCCCATTAGCACGTGATGCAGTTTTAGACTCTGAAACTCGATAGGTGACAGCAAATCCATACCGAGTAAATTTACACTGTTCATGTTTGAAAGCATGAGTACATTTCTAAGAGCAATGGGTTTACCTTGTGAGTCTGTTGCCAACTGGCGTCTAAACTAAGTTGTAACTTTACTGACCACTTTTGAGAACACAAGTAGTTAGATTGAAATAATATTGAGATGCGGTAAACACCCTTCCGCATAAGAGAGAAGATTGTTCTCCATTGTAAAACGCTTTGTTCAGAATGAATTGTAGATATTGCTTCGTGTCAATCAAGTGAACATCAATTAAGTGGTTAGAAAGATAAGTGAGAGAATGAATTTATGTTATAGCACAAGTTTATTAATGAATTAAAATGTTAAACTTCCCACAGCCCCAAACCCATCACACCACGGATATTAAGCTGGTTTGGTTAGTGCGTAACACGTGTTAACGTGGTAGCGTTAGTAGTTATTGTTTCACCACGCAAATGCCGAAGGTTATTACGTGTAAGGCAGAACACTCCGCATCAAAAGTGAAGTTGTTAGAACACTCGCCTTAAAGGGACGGTACACGTTTTGTTCGTCAAAGGAGATTGTTTATAATTTAGCTATTACCATGTGGAAATCTCAGGATGAACATGTTTTTGAAAAAAAAACAAAAAAAAACAAAAAAAAAAAAAACACTGTTTTCTTCAGTTTTTAAAACATGTTTTCGTGACAAGTGCTGACAAACAGAAAACTCTTATGATATTACTACATCAGTGTGGCAGCAAAGAAGTATATCTCGGTGTGGCACACTATAAAAAAAAAAACACCTCCCAGGTCAGAATTGACCCAGATTCCGAATCCCACGGGGCATGAGCCACTTCTGAGTCAGTATGACCCGGAATGTGAGTCAAACTGACCCGAAACCGTGTCAAACTGACGCATAATCCGACTCAGAGTCCACATGTTTTACAGTTTCCGGATCAGCCTGACCCAGAAATGGGTCAACCCCGGGAACTAAAATCCTGGTCAACTCTGAGAGGGTGTTTTCATCAATGTGATACAGGTACCAAATGCATAGTAGATACAGTGTTATACCATCCCTTTGTTTCAAGCCCAATCACAGAGCTTCGGAAATGAAATTCTTGCTCAATCAATTGACTCGATGTGCAAAACATTGTGTGGAACCAATCAGAAACATCGTGTCTGTATTTTTTTTGTCTGCTAAGCACGGTTTTTCTGAGATTAGCATGTTTTGCCCTTTAACACGAAGCTCTGTAAAATCGGGTCATTGGTTAAAATAAACGTGAATATTATGATTCAGTACATCTGATATTAATTTCAGACGGCTGTTTACTGTGTTAAGCTGTTAATCAAGCAACATGAACGAATCAGATTCTTTCAATTGCATAACTTCGAAAGGTACACCTCCGAAACAAACCTGTATTGCTGTCGATCGGGTTAAGCGAGTTGAAAACCCATCAACACCAAGCTTCGCGAACAGCAATTTACCTTTTTACGCCCCACGACCTTTTGTCAGACTTCGTAATGTCCATTAATTCCCTACTTAAAACCTTCCCACGGCATTGACTCCATCTGATTCAAAAATGGTTCCCCTCTTTGTCTTTTGTTTCGTCTGGTCATTAGGTACGACTTCACTAGTCGTTATGAAAAGAATCAACTTTAAGCTCAAAACAGAACGCATCAAACTATTCTTCAAACGAAGAATTTTTTTAAAATAATATAATTACAAGACGGCACAAATTTAATGGCCCCGGCCTGATTGTGTTCACCACTTTGCTTTGTTCGAGAAAGCCGTTAGAGGTCAAACTCTAGCGTTTTGATTGAGGCTAAAAGGTCCTTGACATGTTCCTTTATGATCAATTAGGTTAAAGAATGTTCGCTGCATTTTCGTTCTGTATGCAGAGCAACATTGACCGAAATCTTAGAGAAACTCAGAATAAAAAAAAAAATACTGCTTTCAGATACGACACATTTGGGATTGAAATCTATTTCGCCTCAAATACTGTTTTAAAAATCAGTTTGGGAAGAGTAAAAAATAACGTTCATAATACTTCATTTATTCTTTAAAGCTGTTTTCGCTGTGCAATCTGTGTATACTTAGCTCTATGAAAACAAAAATCCCGGTAGTCCCCAATCCGCGGAGCTATAGCAGGAACAGAAACTGCTTAGCGTAATGTAGTTTGCTAAGCAGATACAGGTTATTCACAACCAGAAGGCCGTGTGAATTTGCTCATAATCAACTCTTGAAAAGTAGTGTCGTGGTGCTAACCCCCCCCCCTAAAAAAGGGGGAGATATAAAAACGACATTCGTAGGTTTCAATAATTAACACAACCTAGCGACTGGAACACCTGATGCAATGACTGCGGTGTATGGAAACCAGCGAAGAAGGGAACAAATGCAAGAAACTTATTAAGACCATAATAACAATTTGGGAGGCTAATCATCCTTACTGGCAGCTGAGAAGCTGAATTGCGAAGGACGTGTCCACACGTGTTCGAGCTGCAGGCATGCAAGGACGCCTCGGGCAGCCAGCCAAGTCAACCCGTAAAGGACCACGGAGCACAGCCTGAGATCGAAAGTGTGTTTTTTTTTTTTTTTTTTTTTTTTTTGCGGAGGGACAAAAACTGAGTGCCCGTAGAAAAACCCTCGTGGCACAGGAGAGAACCAAAGCACAACTCTACTCACATATGACCTTAACCGGGAAGCGAACCAAGGTCACATTGGTGAGAGGCAAGCTCTTTACGCACAAGGCAGCAGTGCCAACCATGACGACTCGAATGAAGAAAGTTATCGATTTATAACCACCTTCTCGAACTAGCAAAATGAAAGTGACGCAAAATTAAATCTTAACCAAAAATTTTCAAAAAAAAAATTTTCTCCTTAAAAATTAGTCTGATCTTCTTTTCCTGCGATAGCTCGAGTGATTCGTTCTTCCCCAATGTTTTTGTAGCTTCAATCTTCCATGATACCAAATAATCATACAGGAACACTGCCATCAACGGTCATCATGATAGCCTTACCTTTATACTCTTCGTCGTCCTCAGGGATATTGGGTAAATCGGACGTAGATATGACCTCCTGATCTTCGGGTATCATTTGGGGTGCATTTGATGATACCGATCTTACCACCATGGACGTGGAAACAATCTCAAATACATTATTCTCATGTGCTCGAATCTGAAAGAAGGGGGAGGGGGAAGAGAGAATAGAAAATGTGTTTTTAACACCAGTAAGCTTTAGTGTACATCCTAAAAACGCCCGTGTCGGGATTAACCTGGACGTCGAGTCCCAGGCTGGGGGCCTGACCCATTTTCGGATCAGGCTGAACTGGAAAACGGTTACAAATTGGATTATAACTCGCATTCTGCGTCAGTTTAACTCATTTTGGGGTAATTTTGACACAAATGTCGGGTCATCCTGACCCGGAAATGGGTCAGGCCACAAGACCCCGGAGTTTCTAGAGTGTAGATGGAATAAGACCCATCAATTGTGATCCCGGACAAGCCCGGAGAGGGTTGACCAGGGAAGTGGTTAAAAACGGGATTATAACTCGCATTCTGCGTCAGTATGACCCATTTATGGGTGCCTTTGACACAGATTCCGGGTCATCCTGACCCAGAAACATCCTGACCCAGAAATGGGTCAGTCACCAAGGCACCTGGAGTTTTTAAAGTGTAGATGGAGCAAGACCCATGAATTATGGTCCCGGAGACGCTCGGCGAGGGTAACGAAGGACATTCCCTTGGGAACGAGACCTGTGTGGTTAACATAAGTGGGAGTTTTGGTGCAACTGGATGCTTATTATTTTTTTTTTTGTCTTCAAAGAGGCTGCTAGACTTTCCAGTAATTGTGCGTTTTTATACACGCTGCATAAAAGTAATCATTGTCATGGGCGTTGATTGTAGTAGAGGTGTACACCGTGGAGACAGCAAGACGAGATGAAGGAGGATGAGCAACTTAACATCCCTAAGATAGAACATCCTTGCATTGTCCCCCATCCGGCTTCCAATTCAAGCATTATGTGATTACAAGACGATAATTTTGAAAGGAAAATGTCCAAAGACTCGTCGAAATGGTAACGCGAATGACAATTATCTCATTCAAGCTGGGAGATAACTCGATTTGTGCTGGTGCTAGCAAGAGTCTTTGTGTACTAGATTTAGCCAGGCGGCCGTGAGGAAGACGTTCGGTACACACACTGCTAGATGTAATTATCAGTAGAAAGCTTTGCTAGGTATGACGGCTATGGCGTTTTCAGCTATGAAACTAACACAACTGCGGAGAACAATTCAGAAGAAATTCGGATGTGAAATATTTCCGGGTAGAAAAAAAATCTAATCTTAGTGCGTCTTTTTTTTATATTTTGTTATCTACGTTTTTCATATTAAAGAGGAATTGCCTTGAATTTTTTTTTTTTCGTTGTCCTTCCTATTATAAAGTCATAGTAATGACAGTTAAAAATAAAATCAGCGCTAAGGTTCTTAAAATAGGCCTATCTGGGAAGGACGGGGGGGGGGGGGGGGTGTCAGTTATACATTTGGAACACTTGACAAAGTTTCTAGTTCTGTGGTCAATGCTCGACGGAATAGCTTTGTGCTTGTGACAATCGAACTGAAGGTGCTCCGAAGCCAAATTGAAGCAGTAATTTAATCTGCAGCACGGATTTGGTAGACGGGAATACTGGCTAAAGTTTACCCATCGGGACGCTATCGGCGCACCAAGGTTTTGACCGTGAATTATCTTCAAAAGTAGACGCGGAACAACACATACTTGTAACGAGCTATGCAGAACCGTAAATAATCCTACGGAATTCCTCGGAGTTTGCTTTAGCAGTATTTAACCTTCATCACGACAACTTGATTCAATACTTTTCTACTTGAAACAGATTGATCCGATAAATTAAGGTCCAATTTTAACTTTTCTCTGGAGCAATTTAAGGGGCTATAACAATCCCTAATTGGTGTAAAATACAGAAACGGCATTTAATCTGAAGACTTAAATTTTTGAGGCACTTCAAAATGCACTGGGAAAAGTAAGTCTGACTAAAAATAATATCATGGCGATTTCAAATTCTTACTTCGATTTGCCAGGTCGAAACAAGCGCACGTGGACGAACGGGTAGATGATTTGTCGGGAGTGTTTCGAGTCATTTGCCAGGGGGATGAGTGACAACTTATCCAATGTCATCATGATTGTATCAAAGCAATTCTTGTTGACAAGGGGATGAGGTGGGTGGGGGATGGAGGTTGGTTGACCTATTCCGCACCCCTTGCCTTCAGCATCGAAAAGTTCACAAATCTGACGAAACATGAACCGTTCTTTCGTCATCACCCACTTAAAGTATTTATTTATTTATTTTATTTTTTTGCAAAGTATATTAAAGAAATAGAAAGCTAATTTCATAAGTAGATTGGTCTCGAGGAAACACCGAGACATTCTAGTTCTGGTATTCTTTCAAACATTATACAGTTATTTTCTTTTTTCCCTTTTCATTTCAAAACTAATTCACAGAAAGATCTGAAAAAATATTTTTGACTCAAATGTATACGCTTAGACATACTATGTAATAAATCCTACGAGTTATTGGCAAGCGCTGTTTTTAAATTAAACATGTTTATCTAGCTTCTGTTGAGTGGTAAATACTTCACTTTTTACATTGAAGTTTAACCTACTGGGAACCGCTTTTCACTGTATACACACACTCTACTTCCGTAACAACAGAATCACTAACTGGAGTGCACTGTAAACAATGCACTTGATATTCATCTAGCTTTATGAATAACAGGTGAATTTATTATATATATATATATATATATATATATATATATATATATATATAATTATATATTTTTTTTCAATCTTTAAGTTATTCAGAGAAACTTTTAATACAAAGACCTTGATGAACATGAATGGAATGTGGTGCCCATGTGTCATTTTTCTTTATTTCTTTTCTCGTCATTACTTATAGTTGTTGTTTTTTCTCGTTTCTTCCACGACCAAACTATGCCCCGTGTGATCAACAGTGTTTAGCCCCCTGTCACACTGCATCTCTTTTCCCCGTGGAATACAACCTTGGGGGATGTCCCGTAGTCGTTCCCCACTAGTACAGATATTCCCCGGGGATTAAACAATACCTTACCCCTACTCTGGAGCATGGGTGATAGCTATTCAACGGGATACTATATATATGCCCATTTGCTGGGGAAGACCGGGGGTAAATCGATCCAAGTGTGACGGGGCAGGCATTTATATCCCGTAGATGCCACCTGAGAACAGACTATAGCGTGGAAGTTTAAAATGAAAAAAAAAATAATAATCAATAATCAATAATAGCATGTAAGACAATTGTCTTGATAACATGACCACTGCTGACCGATAGGTGACCAGTGGCAACAGTTCGTGTACACCCAGTTTGTAACTCAAGCCACTGAAGCATTGGACTAAGTTAGGCTGCAAAATATTTAGCATTTTTTTTTTAAACCGACAGTTTTTAGAAGAATAAAACCAAGTTTACAATGTCATTTTATTATTTTTTCTTTTTCTTTGGGAATGGTTCTGCAATAATTTGATTATCTGTAAAATGATTTTGTCTTTTTTTTTTTTTTTCAAACAAGATTTCCAAAGCAACACCCCTGGCCCTTGTTAACTGATATTGACCATAACTCAGGCCCATTTCTAATTTCTTTGGGAATAGTTCTGCAATAATTTGATGATCTGTAAAATGATTTCGTCTTTTTTTTTCAAACAAGATTTCCAAAGCAACACCCCTGGCCCTTGTTAACTGATATTGACCGTAACTCAGGCCCATTTCTAATTAAATGACTCACAATCCTTGACCAAGAGTTGCCGATATGTACAATATTGACTCGAGTACACACGTAAGAACAGGCCCCTTCACACTCTTGATATTAAACAGATCCCAAATGAAATTAAATTCCTTCGACAATAAACCTTTCCAGATCACAACCCAGGTAAGAGAGAAGCGCCGTGCTTCTAAATCAGAGTGCAAGAACACTGCGAGACGAAGCCCACCAACATTAAACAGACGCATAAAATAGCAAAAAGTTAATGGGGAAAACTGAGGGTGGGCCCAGTGTACACAGATTAAACCTGTCATCGGCAGTGTATCTTTCGAGAGCTGAAATTCCTTCCCGGCTCAAAATGAAAAGCACTGACGATGTGATCTGAAGAGTAGGGGGTCCTTGATTGCATTTCCTGAAGTGGTACTTGATGTACATCGATACTTCGGAATAAAAATCACCTTATATTGTTGCCACAGGATTGACTCTCCTGTGGCGACCTGTTTATACGATTCATTCATTCATTCCAACTGGTTTATTTGATGTCAGGTGACGCAGCCGAAGCTGAAATGAGCATGACTTGCAAAAACGAAAGAAAAGCAAAACTAATTTGTTTAAAAATTGGGCCTACATACATTTTTTACAATTGTTCGCTTTCAAAGATGCTCTCGGGAATTCGTGGGAATAACATGAATAGTTTGATTTGTCATTTCGTATGAAGCCGAGGGAGTGTTTTTTTGTTTGTTTTTTTTTTTTTTTTTTTTTTTTTTTTTACTTCTAGTTTGGTTTGGGGTTCTCTTTTCTCCTGCTTCATGTGGTTATTTCTGAAGGTGTTTTAAAGGTGGTTTGCTTCTAACTGGTTTTTGTAATTGTTGTTTACAATGTTTACCTTTGTCATTTCAACAACAACAAAAATGTTTGGGAGCCAATCCATTCTAAGAATATATTGAATTACATTTTTATTGTTGCCAGGGGCAGCGGCGTAGCGACCGGGTGTGTGTGTGTCACCCCCCCCCACCCGTTATTTTTCCTAAGTCGGCATTTAGAGCCACAGTCGGCAAATTGAGCACCAACCAAACTTACCCAAGTAAGGGCTCGGGCTGAACACAAATCAATTCGGCAAGCCTAGAGATTTGCCGACTGAAAGTTTAGTTTAATCCTTGTAGTGTGAGACGGTCAAACTTTGAATAATATTTTCGGCGACGTGCGGAAATCTACGCTCTGAAATCATTAAAAGCCGTAGAGCGTCCGGGGGCTTCAACCTCGAACCCCCGTAACATCAGCGTACAGTACACACTTTTCAAACCTAGTGCAAACCTAATAATTATGTTACGACCAATGGCACCGAAGGAGTGTCTGGTTGGAGGTGACGTGGGAGCATGTGGAAGGTAAAAATAAAAAAATGATTTTTTATTTTTGTGTGGAGGTTCTTCCACACAAATGTGACCCGAAGGTTTTTATCAACACATACCATCCACGTTGTTTAAAATAAACAATGACAGACCGCCCTCTTGCTCCCGATCAATGTTTGGATAAAAAAAAAAAAAAAAAAAAAAAAATCCTGCATCAGGGAGTCTTTTTCCACAGACCGAATTGCCTGGAATGTCTAGGAAATGGTGTCTCCCGAGGAGATCCACATTATACGATGAAGTGTCGCCCCTGTGGGTTTATTCTGTCAGCTTCGAACACAGGAAACACTGGTCTTCACTGGCGAAAGTGTCCCCCGGGAAACTGTGTCGCCCCTAACGATTCAAGCACGATGCTTAACGCAGCAAAGACTTCTGTGTTTTTGTGTGTCAGGCAGCGTCTTAATTGGCAGCTGGGGCTATAGCTGCAGCTTGATCGTCACGTGAACAAGTGCTGAAGCCTAGAGTACACATAGCAACAACTAAAGCACCAGCCGCAGCTCTAGCCTCAGCCAGTAAACTAAAGTTAGGAGGGTTTGAAGTCATATCGTGTGAAGCTGGGGAGGGGTTTTTGGCTTCTTATAGTTTTGGTTTGGGATTCTTTTTATTCCTGTTTCATGTGGTTATTTCTAACGGTGTTCCAATGGGGTTTTGTTTCAGCTGGTTTTTGTAATTGTTGTTGGTTACAGTTTTTTACCTTTGTGCAATTTCAACAAAATATTGATCCAATTTATTTTAATTGTAATAATATATTCAATTAACATATTTTTTATTGCTGACAGGGTTCTGGTTGTACACATCTTTTGATGACAGTTTTTATACTTTTGTATTTCCTTGACAGCCCCTGTTCAATTTTTACTGATTGTACAGTATGTCTAAAGATTGAAACAAATAATAAAAAAATAAATAAATGAACGGTCTAACTATAAAGCTAAACAGTGGCCCAATAGAGTTGGTGAGCTTCCTTGCTCACAAAGCTAGTATTGTGCGAGGCTTATCCAGTTATACACAGGCGACTCTTATTTGATGAGAGCTCACTATCTTGTTTCAGATCCTCAACCGGAGACTTTTTGCTCAATATTTTAAAGCAATGTTTTCTATGACCACTCCACAACACTATCTACACAAGTTTTGTTTTCCCTGTCTGCTGATGAGGAGGCGTCTGTGCAATTACAGTGCAGGAGAGGACTACGGTCGTGAACCCACCAAGGGTAACAGTGGCGTTTGGTAGTGGCATGAAGTCAGGCCCATCAGATGTCAATTGTGTTTTTCAGTATTTTGTGTACACTCTCAGAACTTCCGGGTCAGAATTGACCCAGATTCCGGACCCCGAGGGGCCTGACTATTTTCTGATTCAGGCCGACCCGGAAGAAGTTTTGTTTACATGGGAAATTAACTGGGATTATGCGTCAGTTCGACCCATTTCTGGGTCATCCAGAACTGGGTAACGCCCCGTGGGCATCGGATTCCTAGTCAATTCTAAAACGGGAGTTTTGAGAGTGAAATAATTAATTTATTGTAGTGATCTGTTTATACAATTTGCATAAAATATCAATACTTACATTGTCCCAGGTGAAGTTCAGCATTGGTCTTTTGAGTTCGAAAGAGTCGGTGATAACTTTGCCCACTATGTCCGGTAATATTGCTTGCAGACTTTTCCCTGTTGGATCAAAGGAAGAAAAAATAAAACAAATAAATAAATAAATAAATGAAATAATATGCCATATTATTAACAGTATTGAGGGCGCAATACTAGGTCGAGTTTGAAAGTACACAAACATTTTAAAACCTAAAAATTACAAATTTTCCAAACAATCTTCGCTAATTACATTGTATGAAAGCTGTTACTAATACCCCCTCAAAAGTCGGAAGTCTAATTCCATCTGGTTTGCCATACTATTTCTGTGGTTTGACCCCTCATCTATCCCAAAGGGCGCCCTCTTGCAAAAATGCCTGTTATGGCAGCATGTTTCCCATCAATGGCTGCAGTAAATAGGTCATTTCGTAAGGATTCACCAGAGTGGATAACAGGCCTCGTCGCGTATGATGATACAAGGATCTTAATAGGAAGATAAGAACGTTTGTCATCCCTCATTGTGGATTATTACCCAGGACGGTTTTACCGTTAACGAGATGTCACATCGCAAATCTGGGTCTCAACTTGAGCCAGTCATTTATCATTCTTATAATTATTGCCGAAACGAAATCGTCTTAATAAAATCATTATGGAAAGGTTAATAGCGAAGGTTAATCTTATAAGTCTGAGGACTTTGTCAAATCTTGCCTTGTCACTAAATCATTCCGAAGAGATTGGTATGTCCAATTCTTCACAAATCCTCTTGATGTTTTCACAAAAGACCCGAGATTTTACCACGCCCAATGACGTACCTGTAGTCCCAGGAGATCCCAAAGCCCGGCATGCATTACCAGAATGCATCTCGTATTTGGGCAGAAAACCGCATTAAGCAGATCGATGAAACTGAACCCTACGTCTGTATATGTTATTTTACAAAACACCACTAAGTGTATAAGGTCAGCCGTCCACTAATATTCCTTGACCTTTTAGCCGTTTCCTTAATGCAAAACCAGGAACTTCGAAAGGACAGATTCTTGGGACGTGAAGAGTAGTAGTTAACTGCCCGAGTCAAGTGGCTAACCGATACGGTTCAGTTTGAGCAAATCAACCACCGCACCGGTTAAATGACCGTAACGCTGGCGATCAATACAAGCCGTTTTATCTTCAGAGAGACTTACGTGTTCAAATTTGTGATTAGGAATCAACGTCACTCAGCATGGAAAGTGGTTGATATAAAAACATACAATTCACTATAGCAAATTCACTCGTTTCAATGCAGTTATTGATATATTAACATTGAACGATCGATCATGTCGAGATGTGTGATGTTGAAAACACGCGTAGTTCACACAGAATTTCGTTTATTGATTTGAGTGGCGAAGCAAAAGATTCCCAGAGAAGCGAACTTAACCACTACACTAGCCAGGCACCCCACGGAGAGAAGACAAGGAAAGAAGTTTCAGTTTTAGATGTGGGAGAAAAACCCCAGAGAATTATTCCATGGAAAACCCGCGCAACACTGAAAAATCCAATCCACATAGTGCCACCGGCGGGATCCAAACCGGGGTCCCAGAGGCGGAAGGCGAGGAAAGATACCACTACCCAACCTTATCACCCAGAATTGCTCTAAATGACTAAAAGACGACCATTAATAAATTATTGAAAGACATTCTGTGTTTAGTTATGAATTTATGACTTAGCCTTTTACAAGTTGTGCAAAGATTTAATGTTTTAGTAAGAAGATGATGTTATAAGAATCACCTGTGTTCTGCGAAAAGAGTGAATTTTGGATTTATTTACTCATCGCATGAACTATTGATCCGGAAGTGGCAAACGAATCAACAAGTGCGCGCGAGTGTGACGCATCAATGAGGCACAAAACACAATTCACACTTAGTCTTCTTCTAATCTCGCCTTTAGCCCACTATTGATGTCAAATTATCGTCCTTGCCCCGAGACGACCCGACCATGCATTGGACAAGGTCATATATTGCACACGGCCGTTTAGTAAAGCGTCACTGAATGCTGTCACGCTGTTGTTATTAGAAATTCTTCAATTTGACCTCATCGTCTAAAGAGAAAGTTTAGGGTAGTATGAGAAGTACATCCTCAAAAGAATTAGCCGAGTGAATGACAGGTTTAAGAACAGCTACAACGAAAAAACTTTCACAATCTGATTCCGCCTCAGGATAGGACACTTTTCATTTTATTTTTTACACGGTGCAAGACCTCTACTGCCATTCAGTTTTTTTTTTTTTTTTTTTTTTTTTTTTTTGTCATTCATGATAGCACACTAAAAGGGTATGAAATTGGATGTGATCAACCCACCCGCCGGCCGTTTGACAACAACTGCAAATATCCAAATAAGCGAGCGGAATTTTACAAGTGAAATCGCTTGTGACGTGAAGAAGTGAGGCTCCTCGCACCTGTCTGAAGATTTCTTCTTCTGTTATAATGTCCTCCCAAAAACATCCATAAGTGTCCTCTCAAAAACATCCATAAGACCTAAAGATTTGTAACTGTAACCATGTCGGCTTCGAGAAAAACACAAACAAACAAACAAACAAACAAACAAACAAACAAACAACCCAACGAACAAAAATCGTTATCCCCATGAACTTATTTCATCTATTACAAATCGGAATGTTGGATTTTATTGTATTTTGTTAATTTCTTATTTTTGTTACTATTATTATCATTATCATTATTTGTTTACAAAGTGTATTGTTATTGTTTTGTTTTGCTTGGTACAGAGTTAGTACTGGTACCAGCCACCACGAGAAAAACTGTTTTCCTGAAATGCTAATTTGGAGAAAATTTTCCTGGAATCCGGTCTTAATCATGTGAACCGTGCTCAAACCTTTGACGAGTCACATGAAAACGGTGAATAATCTTATTCTGTCTTCCCCATAGCCACGAGCGCGGTTTCCAACAAGTTTCCAGGGGAATAAATTTTATTCTAGGTTTTTCTGCTGTTTCCTGCTGGGGTACCTTTTTTTACACACGCTAGAAAACCAGTGTCCCTTCCTTTGGAAACATCAAAAGAATAATGGTCGATTCACAGTCGCTGTCTTCCTAAATATTATTTTAAAGAAAATGTCGTTGATTTGTAATTGATTTATGTATTTCTTATGTCAACTGGGTGGCTCATTCAGTGGCAAACACTGGTTACCAAAGGGTACCACTGGTCTCCCAAGGGTACCAGCACAGACAGAGATACAGAAACTTCAAACAATAAGAAATTACGCATGAACTTCTTACAGGGTTTTAACTTGAATGTGAAAAAAGGTATAATAATACATAGATGAGGACAGCTGAAAACTAGACATTTTGTGAGTGCCACCCGAGGGTTGTTTGGGGGTGTTTGACGTGATATTCCCTCCTTTTAGAATCTAAATGCATCAACACTAGAGATGGAATCGGTGTAGGCCTATGGTAATCACTGAGTAGTTCGTCTCCACTGACTCCAATCTGCCGGGGGTTTGAAGGGCGCGTTAACTCCCCAAGGGTTCCGTTACTATAGCGATCACCATTGAAGGTGATTCCCATCTCATGAATCAATGTGGAAGCGCCTTACGAATTGACGTTCGGGTTAGTGAGTTCAACTTGTTAAATCAGAAGTGCCCTATAGTCGATGGTATCTAGTGTCACTCGATGTGCACACCGGACACCCATTCTACCGAGAATGAAATCCTTATCTCTTAGTTCCATTGGAATCAAAGGTCTTTAGGTCCTCAAAAATAATAGCTTGTCAATGGAAGACCTTTTTGGGACACTAGGTGGCAGCAGACTTGCCGGGTTAATCCATTGTTCTTCGAAAACCGCGCGTGTTCAGAAGAACGTTAACACTGGAAATTTACCAGGTAAGTCCGCTGCCACCAAGCGTTACAAAGTCTCTTATTGTCCGATGTATTTAAAGCCATTTAAATAGCTTTACAAATAGAGACAATCCTTAATATGGTGCGCCACCAAGAGTATGCCCCTAAGACTTTTTTTGTCCTGTTTGGGATTTTTCTGAGAAACATTTCCAACACTGTCAATCCTAATAAAACAACCCATTTATTTAGTGAAAACCTAATTAATTTAAGGCCGCAGAATGTTTTTTTTTTTCGGTAACTAGCAGAGTACATGAAAAAAACTAGTTCTTGCAAAATGAAAAACAAATGTAACAGAAAAATTTTTACACAAATCTTATTAACTCGGATTTGTCTACCCATGAAAAAAAAAACTGAGGACTTTTTTTTTTATTGCAGTAACTTGACATTTTACCGTAACCTTTGAATCATACTCGAAGAGTTTCGATCACTCAGTAAACGATCAAAATCAAGATGACTAGAACTGCACCGTTAAAACCGGTGATAAAGTTGGAAACATATCCATTCATCAATAAGCTGCCAATTAGTGTAAATTGAATGTCTAGATACGTAGCCACGAAAAACTGATAAGCGGAGCCAGACTGGTCATTTGGAGGGGACTTTACTCAACTCAACAGACGGCAAACTCCCCCGCGATGAAATGGCTATTTGTTTTCTTCTCCATGGCTTAATTCCTTTGGAGTTAAGATTTATTAAGTTATATACTGAAGCTATCTAGACAGTGTTCATCAAACTTCACACATTAATTTCATAGCTGCAGCAAAACACAAAGAAAACTTGCTGAGTCTAGATTTTGTAAGTTCAAAATTATCATTAAATAAAATATGCATTTATCTCTTGTTACATGCAACCAAGAGTAGGAATAACAACAACAGCAACAGCAACAGCAACAGCAACAGCAAACAACAACAACAACAACAACAACAACAACAACAACAACAACAACAACAACAACAACAACAACAACAACAACAACAACAACAACAACAACAACAACAACAACAACAACAACAACAACAGCAACAGCAACAGCAACAGCAACAGCAACAGCAACAGCAACAGCAACAGCAACAGCAACAGCAACAACTGCGTGATATATATAAACAAATATCTACATAATATAGGCCTATATAAAATACAAACACTCATAGAGATGGTTGACAGATGCAACCAGAGGCTTGATAACGCGGGTTGTGTTACATAATAACTCGTCTATCATCAATTGTCTTCAGATACATTACTGACGCAGTTGTCAGACATGTTTTATGCTCGGTGAGTATTGTCTTACAACATTAAATAGAAATGAGGAAATGTGTCAACGATCAAAATTTCACAAGTCAGAGAAGACATAGACAGGGACATTTGTTCAGACACTGTGATTTACTACAGCGATATCGTGTTTTCATTTCCATACTTCAGTAAATCTTCCTGCCGGGGAGGAAAACAATTAAACCTAGATTATTATTGTCAATTTGAGAATATTTTCTGAATTTATTCTTTTTTTTAATGATTTATCGTTTTGATCGATAGCGTCAAGTCGTTTCGTTGAGAGGTCTTAAAAGTCACTGACTTCTAGAAACAAGTGTGGTGTCGATCTAAAACATTTATCAACATAGTGTCAACTTTCCGGAAAAAAAATAAATCCAACGTCAGTGAGGTTTGCGGTGATATGATGACACTGATCCAACACTGAGTTCTGAAAGTTCTGAACAGAACACGACGTTTCGATCAGTGTGCGCTGATCGTCTTTATAGGGTTAATTCAAATCTGATGTTTACATCCTTCTTAAAGGTATAGCTGTCTGTGTAACATTTCGAGCAAATCAACCCCTCTCTTCCCACCTTAACCAAAGAGTCCTCACGAGCCGTTGATCTGTTCGGGCCCCTAGCTTGTTTATTTTGAATATCTACGAAAGAGACCTCCAATTGATTCCTTATGATCTGCTTCTTTTACTTTAAAGTTGTCCTGGCAGACAAATCCACCCGGGATATCATCATCCAGTTCACCTTACCATCAATCTGACCCAAATAAACTCCCCATATGCCAGTTACCACAACTCACCGGGGGTGTGGCCTCAATCCCCGGGAGACCTAAGACATCATTGATTGCCCTTCACCCCTAACATATCACCCCGGCTGACTAAATGGAGCCAGAAATTGAAGACCATTTTCGAGCAATAGCTGCGCACAGTCGCTTCTTCCATTATCCCAGGAGTCTATGATCTTCCTTTCCGGCACTTTGGGTTGTTAAGACCAAAAAATATGGCTTAGTCAGTCACTGGTTTAATTTCAGATGAGTAGTCGTCATTTATAATGAAATAAAGGTAAACAAAACAAACACCTGTGCTTTAAGGTCAAGACTTAATCATATCAACTTCTGAAACGACTGTTTTATGTTACCGTTGTATGGTTTATTTTAATTGATGGGCGGGCCTTTTCAAGTGTTTTGTAGGAAACATGAATGTAGGAAAACATGTTAAAAAGACTAGTTCCAAAGTCTACTTTAGACCGATGAACTGTCGCAGTAAAAACTGAGTTGTATAATGCAATTCACGAATAAATGACGAATAGTCAAGGTCTAGTACTTTGGCTTCTTCAAAAGTTAGAAAATGTAAACAATTAGATAAGTTTTTGCAATCGGGTTTATTCATTACGTTTAATTAATTGCGTAGCATTAAAACAGCTAAACAAACACGGCTTCGGTTCGATTCCCATAGGGTGCATGGAGTGGATTTTCTTGGATCTAAAATTGACGAAGCACTGAGTTTCTCCCAGTCTTTCTTGAGTCTCCTACTGCATCTTATCCAATTAGTCCAATGAGGGAACATTGCATTGTTTTCATTAACAGTAGGGTCACAAATAATCAGTCAGTCAGAATGCATTGAGGTGGAGATAGGAGCCAGACTATGGAAATTAAATATCATTTTAAATTGTTAGTCTTTTACACGTTCGTATATTTCTATTCACGTCATGCATTGCCAAGGGGGAAACAAAATGTTCAAGAAAATGCTGCCAACCACATAGTGCAGTGGCCCTGTTGGGACACCCATTAGGTCCGAATCGCTACCATTTTGTTTCGCAAACTTATGATCAGCATTGATGTCATTGTTAAGCAATGATTTTAGGTCCCCATCCACAACACCGTGGTAAGAAAACCACATGAAACAGCCGTTTTGGATTGTCCAAGTCACCCCACTTCAAATAGCGTTCATTAACCGTATACTTTCAGCGCGAGTAATTCGATTGATGTGTAAGCATACTTCCTTATTAAAAAAGGCACATTGCCTTCAAATCTCTTGAAGTTTTGCTGCTTGGATTTGTTCCTGACCTTCTTAAGAATTGTTTATGCAATGAAACATCTGCGGTGTATTGTAATTAGTCAGTGGTGATTCGAAAAACATACATTTTGCCTCTGGAAATACAACATGCGGAACCACACTCTTCATTGGAAACACACGGTCCGCCATTTTGTGGGGTCAAAAAATTAGTCCTAAAAAATGGCTGACCGTGTTCTGTCACAAAATTAAACAAAAGCCACACACTTTCAAGGGATATTTATGTAAATGATTAAATTCTTTTTTTTTAAACAAATCTTTCCAACCATATTCAGTTATAACAAACGCCTTTTATAGAGCCCAAAGCGCCCAATCTGAAGGCGTGTCCCTTCACTGTTTTATTTCTTGTATTTAAATTAGTGCAAACTATGAAATGGTATAGCATATTATCGTTCAAAAAGGTGTGGGCACAAGGAGGTGTAATTGTTTTCCCCAAAGCGCCCAATCTAATCTTTCCAACCATATTCGTTTCATTAAAAGAAAAACATTCAGCTTGTTATAGCCCAAAAGCGCCCGATCCAAAGGCAACGTGACCCTTTAATGTCACTCTTTACTCACGGAAAGTATTAAATACAACCAATGATACTGATCCCACCTTCATGAAGAATTATGGGCAGTCGTCAGTGCTGATTGATTTTTGTGCGGTACATTGAAGTTGTTGACTATAGTAAACAGGAACCTGAAACGCGTTTGATCCCAGCAACGAGATGGAGTCATAAAAAGATCGGAAAATCAAATCTTCAAAAAAAAAAAAAAAAAAAAAAAAAAAAACCCGCTGAAGCGGATGATGATTAAGGGGCAGGTGATATCAAGGATGTCGTCTTAACACCCGCTTCTAGATTAGTGCCGCTCAGCATTCTGTCTCGCCTCTACGTTTTTAAAGATGGCTTTAAGGTGCGTAATATACAGCTGTGATTATACTGGGGGAAAACTGCTGATTTACATTCTTTGAATCAATATATGGTACATCTTTAGTGATCAAACTGCTGCTACGAGTAGGCATCTGCTTACATTCTCTGAATTAAGATTTTGTATAGACATAGCATAGTTGACACCGTGGCCACTCTGGTTATTTTTTATTTATTTTTTTTTATTATTTTTTTTTTTTGGTTTTTTACCTGAAACAGTTGATACCTGCTTTGGCGACCCGATTAGGACCAACATTCTAGGCCGTGTTTTCATGATTTTCAACAAATATTCCTTGAATCAAAATCTATATCAACAAAATGTTTCCCAAACTGCCTGAAGAGATTGTTTTTAGGGGTACACAAAGAAAACAATACAAATGGTTTTAAAATTGGAAGAACTGATGTTTTTGCAGGAGAAATACATTTAGATATTTGTTTACATTCCGAGGTCATTTGAGGGCTTACCCAATTTCACGGGGAAAAAAATAATTAAAAACAAAGAATCAAACACGGCCATCACTTTGGGTGACCTTTTCCAATTCCCATGTTGTATTTAATTTATTTTACAAATAGTTCAGTTCAATGGGAAAATGCTTGATTAAATATTGAGCCAGTCCTCACACACTCTTCTAACTCGTTTTAGTCAAAATATTGATTGGTCTTCCTAGTTGTTGAAAACCGACTAGGGAATCAGTTAAGCAAACGAAAATGTAAAAAAAAAAATAACAACGGATTTAGTCATACCAACTAGAAAAAGTAATTAGATTTGACTCCAATTTTAGTTATTTAAATAATCCTGACTAGAAAAAACTAGTCAGACTGACTGATTTTCAGTTGCACCCAGCTGACCCCTAATTGTTGGTCAATTCTAACTGGTTTCTAGTTAAATCTGACAAATGCCTTTTAGAGTGTACGGGTACTCTCTTAGATACCACTTTCTCTTTGAAAGAACTTTGAAAGAAAAGGGAGAAACGCGGTAAAAGGGTGCGAAGCATCGAAGGTGATATTGTGTCTTTAAAAGTTCCATGCACTTTTAATGCCGCGCCAGGAAACACTCGTCAATTTTAAATGGCGTTAAATCCACTCGCGGCATGAATTCGACGGATGTTTTCAGGTAGTCAATATTACCACTCAAGAAAGGCAAAATTACTAATAAACAAATAAATCAATCAATTACAGCCTTTAAACAAATTATAAAGACAAGTTGGAGACCTTGCGATCCTTTTCAGGAAAGGAAACCATTTGAACTTGTTTGAAAATCGGCTTATTTTTAATTCAACGGTTTGATTGATTTTCGTTTGATATTTGAAAGGAGTGAAATGTAAAACAGACTTCTGTTTAAAAGAAGTTAAAGAAAATGCTGGTGTTTTTTATTTAAGTATATTCTTCTTGGTGTACAATACTTCAAGCTTAATGTCAACCAAAATTTCTCTAAACGCAAGTCGAACTACAAATTTATTTTCTCCTCAAAATTCTCCATGATGTTTTCCTTTCGAAAAAAAAAACCACAAGGTTCCGTATTGACAAATTGAAAACAATTATACGGGGCTCGCGAATCGGGGGTCCTCAAACAAGACAGATGCATCAAAAGAACCCTCGTTGCCTCTCGATGTGTCACTAAACGATCCGAATCTACCCCACTTCACACAATTAAATTGTATTTCTTCAGCCTTTCATGAAAGAATAGATTTGAAAGCCTTTAGAAATAACCTTAATTAAGGAGGCAATCTGTGATGTTCTAACTGTTATCGGTGTTATTACTACTTGGACAATTTCAAGCGGTGCATCTTATAATTATGTTAAGGTAGGATTTGTTTACCTTTTTCTTCGTCCTACTTGTGGATTTTGCAAAGGCTACACATTAAACTCATAAACCCTCCCAGGCAGAGGTCAGAAGTAAAACGTTTACTGTGAGGGTGTCGTAAAGGTTTAAAAGGTCAAAGGCCACACCTTCCCGGTCAGGGGTCAGATGTATACCGTTTATTTGGAGTGTGTCTATGTGTTTAAAGCTAAAATGTTTAAACTTAAACATTCCCGGTCAGAGGTCAGAACTATAGCGTTTACTTGGAGTTTGTCTGAAGTGTTTAAAGGTCAAAAGCTACACCTTCCCGGTCAGAGGTCAGAATCAGGAGGTTAACTTTGAGTGTGTCTTAAGTGTTTAAAGGTCAAAGGCTACACCTTCCCAGTCAGAGGTCAGAATCGGGAGGTTTACTTGGAGTGTGTCTTAAGTGTTTAAAGGTCAAAAGCTACACCTTCCCGGTCAGTGGTCAGAATCATGAGGTTTACTTTGAGTGTGTCTTAAGTGTTGGAAGGTCAAAGGCTACACCTTCCCGGTCAGAGGTCAGAATTAGGAGGTTTACTGAGAGTGTGTCAGATTTATAGCGTTTATTTGGAGTGTGCTGATGCGTTTATTACAGACACAAGTTGTTTGTTTTCAATTTAAATTTTGAAGGGCACTTTATCTGTCATTATTATAAAAAGTGTCGATTGTGAACGGACGCTTTGATTTTTAAAATACCGTTAAATCTGGTAAACCCTGTTTTTAAATGTCGGTTAACACACTGGCCTTGATCAGGAATGACCCAGATTTTAAGTACTAAAGTGATCCAAGGACATCAAGCCCAAGACTTGAACTTAATAATACAATCTTGGGTTGTTTTCTGAATCAAATTGAAGGGACTCTGACCCAGAATCCCGGGTTAATAGACCTTTCCGTTGCGAAGTCACAGCCGTGAGTATGTGCAACCTTCACTTCAAGACATTTAACCATATCATTGATAAATTAAATGTGCTTAATCCACCTCTTACCCAGTCGCCCGAAAGAATGTATACCGACAAAATACATTCTTCATAAAACAGGTAAGGATTTTTTTTTTTTTTTTTTTTTTTTTTTTTTATTATTTATTTTTATGATAAAATTGTGCCAACCTCCTTATACATGTTGTGACACTTGGGAACGCCCGGACAATATTTGTAAACAAAAGAAAAGTCTATACTGACCCGATCATTGGCCGAGCCGATGTACGTATGGGCGTTATGAGTCAAATGTATGACTGCTTGTACTCGTACTGTGGTCCCCGGTGAATCGCCTCGGGGGAAAAATAGAACACACCGGGGATTACCTCGGGAGTCGAGGTTTTAACCACAGCACTCAATGCAGTCAATATTTGTACATTGTAAGTGTACCTTGTTTTACAATAACTTCTAGTACATGGACTAATCCCCTCAACTCCCACCTCCACCCCACCCCCACCCCAACCCCACCCCAACCCCCAACACAAACACCACCACCCCATTGGGGGGAACAATTGCCCACAGGGGTGGTAGGCAATTGTTCCCCAGAACGACATCGCAAAAATAGGTCCCCAGACTGAATGTTTCCCCTTTAAAAATATCACTGGAAACCAATATGAAGAATAAATAAAATTATAATCCAGTTTAAAGAGAAATGTTGCAAAACAAGTTTTAACGAAAAATATTAAGGCGGTTAAACGAAACGAAAGACGGACGAGGTTTCGCACCAATAATCTTCAGCTCGTTAGTCAGTAGACTATCGATGTACGCCACCGAAGCCGTTCGATCAAAAAACGTTTTCATGACGTCATACACATTTCCTGTAAACGTAGTGGGAAAGGCAAACGTACAGCGCATGCGCAAAAAAGAACTACTGTACTATGTCGTTTGGGAGAAAAAGAATCGCCTCCTGTTAGTAATTATTGATCAACGGTGAACAGATTTATATGAAAGAGTACTCACCAATATTTTTAATCATCATGTTCTTGTCAAACACGATGTGGAACGGGAAGAGATCGAAGAAGATTGTTGCTTTGAGGACCGCTCCATCCTCCATAGAAGAAATATTCTTGATCCGAGACATGAACTCCTTATTGTCAAATTCCAGTTTGAAAACAACATAGGTCGTGTCCCCCCTCGTTTCCTCAGAAACCACGTCCACCTTAACATCAAGGTTATAGAATTGCTTCCCTACTTGTCGGAGTTGACCCTTGACGTACCGCAGGTAGCCCGTCCTGCGTGAGCGGTAGTGAAGGGTCAGCCCTGTCGGACTTTCATCCGTGCAGAAGAAACTCGGCGGTTTCATCTTGGGGTAGCTGAAGCGAAGATACTCGTGGAGGTTGTCCAGTCCATTAAGGAAATCTCTCATGCTGCGACCGAGCACGCGTAGCATACGGTCGTAGCCATATTTACCCAGGAACTTGACGAACTCGATCCCAGTGGCTTCCATGAACTCCTGGGCGGTGCAGCCCGTGTATTCACTCACGGCATGACTTAGTCTGGATATGATACGCTCGCTGTACATTCGATGCGAGACGTAAGCGTATTCGTGGATGCGGGATTTCTCCCTGATGACCAGCCATGCATCCTCACCGTACCGGTCCTTGATAAACTCAATGGTGTTCTCAATCAAAAGCCCGTACATGATGCGTTCAAGTCTTGGAAACGAGTGAGAAGAAAAAAACAACAAACTTACCGCTCAGTAACGGCAAAAGTCTCAGAGATGACCTTAAGAAATCAAAATGCAAATCATTGTAACGTCGATAGTCATTATCCGGTGATGGAAAAAGTTTGAAGACACAGCAGCATTTCAATAAACTGCGAGTTCAACACCCTCTCCTTCGAAATCATAACTCAGTCTCTCAGTCTCTTAAGTATTACAAAAAATAATAATAATTGCACTTCCGCAAATGTTGTTGAGGAAGTCTGCTATAAAAACCTCTGGACATCCGCTAAAACTGCCAACTATGATATTATGCACGTGTCGATTGCAACCCTCAAGTTTCAATCTAGCTCATTTCCTGTGAAGCCAACGTTTTCCACGGCACGTAGACCGAGGCTGGAGGCAAATGGCAAGCTGGTAGATTAGTACTGGTTTAAGTTGTGATGTGGCCTGGCGTCCACACGCCGTGCCGAAGACTCCGTGCTTTACAGTTGCACCAATGGGGGAAGCGTTGACTTTCAGCGAAGTGTCACACTGCGCATGCAGCTTTGGAACTCAGTGTTGCGTCCCACAGGATCAGAACAACAGGGGCCGGGGCCGTATAGCTGATCGATTTGAGTCAAAGATGGGAAGTCGATCCGGGCAGGAGTCTAGTGGGAAGGTGCCGAAAATAAACAGGGCTGTGGATGAAGAGTTCCAATCCTCTCAGACACTTACCCAATATCCGAATGGTTTAGACCACGAGGAAAACCTTTCTATAAACACTCAGCGTTTATGAGCCCGAATGGTGTCAACCCTGCAGAAACCTTTGCTATAACCACTCAGCGTTTATGAGCCTGCAGAAATACAAGTTAAATTATACATTAATTATTTATTTAAAGATGAAATTTCCAAAATGTACGTTTGGTATGTATAGACGGTTTTTGGTAAGGAATCGAACTCCTCTAAAAGAAAAACAAATTATATATCTCCTCGAATAAATTTAACAAATAAACGAACAAAAAAGGGAAGAACAGGACTTGACCTCAGCTATCGGTTACTTGTAAACAATTAAGAATTTGGCTCAACTGACGTTCATTGTTATCACTAAACCTATTGGTAATGGTTGTGCATAATTCGGGCGTGATTCGCAATTCGTACTGCATGTAGTCTTGAATCATTGAGGTCGAATGAGCATCGTTTTAATTTTGTTTCAATGTTGTTGAAGTTTGAATCATATAAAAAAAAACGTTTTTATAGAGAATTGTTATGATTATGATTATTTTATTGTTTACTTTTTTTTCAAGAATTTTGTATAAATTCTGTCTTCTTTCGACTTGTCTGCTCGTTTTTGATACACACGAGACCTACACAGTCTGTCTGGGAATGGAAGGGGGTTATACCTGATAACGTATACCTGATAAATAATTAATCACCCTTTTTTTTATAGAAAGTTGTTTCTTAGTGTACAAAAAGAGAAATCATTTCGATCAGCGTTCCACGGCACAAAAAAGGTGGCTTTCACAAAAAAAAACAAATAAATAAATAAAAAAATAAAAAAAAACAGGACTCACGAATAATTTATACCGTAAGTCTTCATTATCGTGGACAGGGGGTGTGTTTATCCACCTGGCCTCGTGGGTTTTTTCCCATCAAGTTCAGGTGATGAGCCACAGGTGGCAGCTATTGTCTAAAAAAATATGTAAAAAAATAAAAAATAAAAAACCTCAATGCTTCTTGACCATGTTAAAGAAATTGCAAGGTGGAGAGGTTGCAAATCGGAGAGGTGGAGACTGTTTTGTTGAAACAAATACCAACAAAACATGTATTACGGGGATGCTAATCATCATATCTGATAATGAAATAACGACTGAACACAACATCAACAGTATCAGCAGTCAATTTATTATAAGAGCTTTCATACAAAACTGTAAAGGCACGACGTAAGGATACACGCTCCCTTCTGGGGATCATTTCTGAGGGTCTAAGTGGCCAGTAAAAATATCAGTATCAAATCATGTAATCTTAATAATAATAAATCATAATACAACACATTTATCTAGCGCCAAATCCATTAAAAGAAAATGCTCCAAAGCGCTTAATAAAAATGCAAATATAAAAAGAAAGTTTAGCTACATAAAAGGTGAATTGTTTAAACATTAACACTGACGAACACACAATAAAAACCATACGCCCATTTTAAAAGGATAAAAGAAAAAGTACGTAAATAAACAATGAATCATCCCCACAAAAAGTAAAATACCAAAAAATAAACCGTTAAAACCAATACACTGATATTAATTCCCCGTACTTTATCAAACGTACAGAACGTACAGAATACATTATCATCCAGCCTCGGTTCCGTTTAGATAGATGTGAATTTAGAATAAACAAGATGGCGGAGAATGTGTAGATAGCTGCCACACAGGGCGTCCTCTTTACGCCAGAACCCATCCGCATAAAGATAGATATTTAAATAATAACACTTTATACTTTAAGGAACACGTTGCCTTCGGATTGGGCGCTTTTCTGTGATGGAACACAGTCCGCCGTTTTGTCGAACCAAATTGTTGACTCTACAAAATTGTGGACCGTATGTTTCTATGTAGAGTATGGTTCCGCTGGTTGTACTTCCGAGAGGCGAAGGTGTTTCTGAATCACTACTCCTTATTAATTACAACACACTGTAGGTGTTTTATTACATGAACAACTCTTAGAAAGGATAAGGAGCTGTTCCAAACAGCACAACTTTCAGAGATTTGAAGGTAAATGTCTCTTTAAGAAATGGCCTGTCATGAGATCGATGAGACAAGGCCGTCCAGTAAAAATATCCATCTCCCGCTGAGAAAGGAATCTGGACCGTTCTTCGGCCTCTGACAGGATCTGGAGCCCCGCTCGCGTATTCACGTTGACCATCTGCACTCTAGAGATTCTAGCTCGCACGCTTGACAAAAATGATCAGGTCACGACTTCATTGACAAAGGTACTACTTAAGTAAAACATAATAATGCTGAATAAAATCTACGCTTAGTTTGGCGTGTTTAAAATGCACCCAGATACCCATCTGTGAGGATACAATCTGGCGATATGCGGGTAACTTGACCACTAGGTTCGTGACCGTGGGGAGGAAAACTTGGAGAATAGGTGTGGGTGACTTGGCTACTGGGTGGATAACTTAGGCAAGAAAGGTGGATGACTTGGTCAATGGGTGGATAACATGGGCACCAGATCATTACTTGGGCACCAGATGGATTACTTGGGCACCAGATGAATTACCTGGGCACCGGGTGGATAACTTATAGGCACAAAGGTTGATGACTTGGTCAATTGGTGTGTAACCTGAGCACCAGATGGATTACTTGGGCACGAGGTGGACCACTTAGACACTGGGGGATAACTTGGGCGCTGGGAGGATAACTTGGGCACTGGGTGGATGGCTTGGGCAACAGGTGGATATAACTTCACCAGGTGGAAGATTTAGGCACTGGTACTAAGTTTGCCCAGTAAAGTCAATCAAATTCAAACTTGCGCCTGCTCAGAATTACATTACCAACTAAACAAAGAAACAAAGAAACAAACAAACAACCCTACAGCCCAATAAACAGACAAACAACAACCCAACAAACAAACAAAGAAACAAACAAACAACCCTACAGCCCAACAAACAGACAAACAACAACCCAACAAACAAACAAACAAACAAACAAACAGACAAACAAACAAACAAACAAACAGACAAACAAACAAACAGACAAACAAACAAACAAACAAACAAACAAACAAACAAAAAACAAAAAACAGCAACAACAAACGCGCTTAGGTATAATAACCAAATAGGCTATGCTCTCGAACTCAAAGAAGAAACAGGTTGACTCAGGATTGATGATTGAAGATAGTTTTGATACACGTCTGAAGGTGGAGGCTCTCACTACCTTCAACTCGAAATTACCAGGGTTTATATATGATACAGCAAGATACTTTCTTGCACAAAGTATAACCATATAAGGGATTGTTTCTTGCTTCATTAATAGGACATTTGAATCATTATACAATACAGGAATATGTTTGGATGACTTATAAAAAGGGGCTGTATTAAACAAATGAGTGTGGGCGGTTAATCCTTATTTTGGACATGCCCGTGACCTGTCCACTACTTCTGTCATTGCTGAGGAATGTGCAAGGTGGTCGAGATAGCCCCTGAGGAATTGTCTCATACACAGCTCCATTGTAATGACTCGGAATACAATATAAAAACACTGCCATACAAACACTCATATCTTACATTAATTTATAAAATGGCACCTGGTGATATTATTTTCAGGTATTATTCCATTGTAGCAGCCATACAAGAATTACATTTATATTAGTAAAATACGTGGTCGCGGTGTTCTGTTTGTTTTTTTAGCAAGGCTAATAATTCTCAAAATCGAACTAACGGTTACCAAATTTTACTTATATCTCTTTCTTTCATTTCGGTTTACTGAATAATATTTTCTTACTTTTAACTGCTTGGACTATTTTGTTTAAGCTGATAAATTTCCAACAGACAGGGGAAATAAAGCATTGATAATAATTACTGATTACACAGGACGTAATGAGGCATGTCTTGCATACCATTATTTTCTCTTTAGTAACCAATAATACACAGCTCACTTAACATAATGCCAAGAGAAACAATAAATCATTAACCCACATCGAAAGACTTTTTGTTGACAAACCCCCCTCCCCACAATTAATCACCAACCTTGAGCAACTAAATTGTATGCAAATTATTACCGCCGTCTTATCTTTCATTCATTGACGTATTAATCAAATAAATGACTTGGAATGAACATTTCAGTATGGAAGAATTGCTGAATCCCACCACCCTTAATTATACGTACAAAAATGAACATTAAGTTATTTTTCGAGCTCCAGGAATCAAGTCAAATCTCTTAGTTCACATGTGCAATACACCTTCACTGTGTTTTACTTCATTCAAATCTATATGCAACCGAGCCGAGGGTAAGGGGGCAAAGTCACCAGTAAATTTAAAATCAGCATTTATATAAATGCAATCAGTTCACACGAGTGCAGTTACTACAGAAGAATCCAGAACGTATTAGCACTAACTATAACATAAACATTTACTAAATGTTAGTTAAATCGCCAACGATATCATTAAAACAAAAAGTAAATAAATTACTTAAAGATTTTTTAATAAAAACAATAAAAAAAAATAATAAATAAATAAATAAATAGATAAAATAAGAGATCTGTTACACTCTCAAATCTTCCGGATCAGAATTGACCTAGATTCTAGGTCCGAGGGGGCCTGACCCATTTCTGGGTCAGAATGACCCGGAAATTGTGCCAAACTGACCCCTAAACTGCGTCAAACTGATGCAGAATCCAAATCAAAATTCCAATTTGAACCAGTTTCCAGGTCAGCCTGACCTAGAAATGGGTCAGGCCCCAGGGACCTGGAATCCGGGTCAAGTCTGACCTAGAAATGGGTCAGGCCCCGAGGACCTGGAATCCGATTCAAATCTGATCTAGAAATGGGTCGGGCCCCAGGGACCTGGAATCCGGATCAAGTCTGACCTAGAAATGGGTCAGGCCCCAGGGACCCAGAATCCGGCTCAGGCCTGATCTAGAAATGGGTCAGGCCCCAAGGGAGCTGGAATCCGGGTCAAGTCTGACCTAGAAATGGGTCAGGTCCCAGGGACCCAGAATCCGGGTCAAGTCTGACCTAGAAATGGGTCGGGCCCCAGGGACCCAGAATCCGGGTCAAGTCTGACCTAAAAATGGGTCAGGCCCCAGGGACCCAGAATCTGGGTCAAGTCTGACCTAGAAATGGGTCAGGCCGCAAGAACCTGGAATTTGGGTCAGAGTTTTTAGAGCGCACACGGGATGCGGGGTATAGATATGGTTAAAACAACAACATCAAAATAGCCTTAAGCAGTGACGAAATCACCGAGACCATCCCGAAAAAAACTCAAATCATTAATCTAGTCTTTTTGATCTGGTTTAATGTGATGAAATCGCTCCAAGATATAATTAGAAAATGATGTCATAATTAAGATAAGTCGTGATAAAGAACCCCTTACTATCATTTATTTAGCCCACACAGCTACGGTACATATAGATGTACCGCCGTGCCACGTCGAGTCAATTTACACTGCCAGCAGTTAATCTTTACACATGACCCTAGCAAGTTGATTGAGATCGTGAACACGCCAACCCAACGTTTAATCGCCAGCCAAGCTGCGCATACAAAATGCCTATTGCATACAGCGAGAGTAAATTAATAGTTCCGTTTGTCTTGGGGGCATTTGCCATATAGTCGGGTCCCTCGATAAAAAAAAAGATTAAAACGCGCGTTCTGAATGCGCTCTTTCAGACATCACGTTGGTATATTATGCAGTACAGAAAGGGACAATCGTAAAACCGTTCTACACCAGAAATAGCTTTGGGAGCTGTTCTTTTGCTCGACTGACACTCCTTGACGATAATGTGCATGATTTTGTTGCAAATGACTGCAAGGAAGCAATGTTCCCCTTTCCATCAAAGTGATGTTATCCAATAATTTTGTGAAAACCTTGTGTAGACATGTATGAGTCCACGTAATGCCGCAAGACCGAGCTAGACGCTGTTCTTTGGTCTGCACTTGGTGTGTAATGTTTGTACACACACGCACCGATATCCAAACATGAATTTAAAAAATAAATGGTTGTGTTATTATTTAACTACTTTAAAGCAATTAATTAAAAGTAGCTACGCCGCAGCAACCAAGCGTGACTTGACCCAGGTGACGTCAGGCGGACTAATGAGCTGCGAATAAGCACAGGTGGGAATCGGCACAATTGAATTGTTTGGTCATGAAACAGTTCAGAAAAAATGCTTAAGTGTCATAATCATTCAAACTATTAAAAAGGTCGTGTCGTCATGATTTGTGCAGTTAATGTAATAACTAAGTTACTATACGCGCGCGTATGCGCCGGCGATCCCGTCACAGTTGGACAAAGACGGCACCCTTTTGTGGTTTGACCGCAAGTGAGTGTGCAGTATCTGGGTGAGAGTTCATCTTTCCATGCCAATTCCATTTGGCCATTTTCACTTTGCTTAGTCAATGGAACAGCCCTTGTAGTTTGTATATTGTTTTAAGTATGTTTTGAGGCAATAAAGTTCCAGTTGAAAAGTCATCTTTCCATGCACAGTCACAGGCCCGCTATAATCATGACGACACAGCGCCTTAATTGGAACCCAACATGACAACAATTTGAGAAGCTTCCCCCATCAAGTCAGTCCCAGGTCGCCCCCAAGTCGTTCAAGTATATCAAAAGTTTGACATACGCAAGTTATGTCGGGGTAGCTACCTTTTAATACAGTCAATGTTAAAAACAAACTAATTTGACAAAATCGTCAAGTTGCAATCTGACAAAAAATGTGTTTCTGCGCAATACAACAATCTTATTTAATAAAACAAGAAACAACATACATGCAGTGAATACAATTAAGTGCCATCTATTTTACCAGTAGCAACACCCCCCCCCCCCACCCCCACAGCTCCACCCTTATTCAATTCAAAACGATATGGGAATCATAGAATTACCAAGGGACGCCCTAACATTTACACGGAGTCATGGTGGCCGCAGAGCTTTTACAATCTTTTTTTTTTCTTCTTTCTTTTTTACGATAAATCAGCTCATTTGCGGACGTAACTGCAACTTTTAACATTTAACATTTTATTTTATCTACCATAAAAATAAGCATTTATGAGTTTTGTGATATGTGTTTTTTTTTTTTACCAGAATGAATGTAGAGACAGACTACTTAACTCTCATAGGCAGACAAGATCCTGGCGCCAGTCATGTTAAGAATAAAACAAAAATAATAAAAAGGATTGAAGCTAGGAGCATTTCGATAAATCTAACTGATCGTTTGGCGATGCGATTTTTACAACCAAAGCCGCGTGTTAGGCTTAAACTGTTTGCACTCTAAACTAATTTAATCTTGGAGCATCCGTCGACTCATATCGTATGCCTCAAGATCAATTGGTTTGTTTATTAACAGATTTAATGCCTGTAAATAAGTGAAGGAGAATCGATGTTTGTTGGTGTCGTTTTATTGTACGGTTTGCGTCCATCTGGCCACCCATTGAAAACCATGATAAAACAGAGGAAGATTACCAGCTGCAACATGGTACTCGGCTCGCCATTTAGTCCTCGTTTTTTTTTTTAATGTGTACGAATTCTACGATATGGCACAACACCACAGAGGAGATCTGTTGATTCCGGTATAAACTGAGGTTTTGTCAGCCAATTTCAACACACAAAAAAGGTTCAATTTAACACCCAGCTCATTTATTTACGTTTGAAAATGAATGCTGCGTTGCATCAGTCAAAAGGCGTAACTGTTTTTAGCCGCAACAGTTCAGCAGTCCCTTGGTCAAATAAGATCCTTAAAATTTCACAAAAGCCAACAGCAAGAGGCTTGTCAACCACTCAGTTTATTTCATTGTAAATAGATATAGTAGAAACTCAACTGAAGATTGGTGAAAATTGAGTCTTAAACGTCTATAAATGAAATGGAATGGCTGAAACGAACCCAGAATGAGAATAACGAAATTATGTGTCGTGCACAAAAACGAAATTGAATCAAATTTGCAATAGCATAGCTAAAAGAAACCCTAGTTTGAATGAATTGGGGGAAACGTGTGAATTTGGATGCGTGTTAATGAACTTTGTCTGCTGAAACTGACTGGGAAGACCTATATTAACAGTCTTGTGACTCAATTTTTCGGTCCTATACGTTGCAGCTTGAGAACTCAACAGGGTAGATTCAAAGATTGGACAGTTCCACTGGTGATTTTCTTCATAAGTATTAGTCTAATAAGGACGATAAAGCACAAACAAACTCCACCGAGATGCGTATGGGCGAATCTGTGCTTAAGGATGGGACCAATGCTTGACAGAACGTGTGATATAATGTTCCAATTGAACAAGCCATATGGCATCGACGTTTGCGATTTCTGCCACCTTTCTAATAATTTCCCCTCTCTATATCCAACTCTTCTACATTTACACACGGCTCTGGTGCGGGAATTACATTGATAGATACGGTAACAAAAAAACATACGTGATTTCTGAAGGCTCTATAATTGGATTGCTCCAGTGCGACTTTCGGACTTGTTCGTCAGAGTGTTTATGAAGCTTGAGTTCATCGTTTCGATTACCATTCCGGGTCAAGCAGTATTATTCTGACCCCTGACCCGGGCAATCCCATTATTCTGGACTCATTCTGACTCAAGTGTACGTAATGCAGTTAAGGGTAAACGACCCCTGCGCTATTTGGTGCTACTCAGGCATCTCGTTCACACGAACCCGTGGCATCAGGGTATTGTCTTGACGAGGTTTCTTAGCGATTTGTTGTATGTTTGCTAACCTCTCGTTCAACACAGAGGTGTGTTGCTCTACCTGTCGCTTTTGTCAAGTTGGCTGAGAGATCCTTGATGGAACTTCGCCAATAAAACCACATCTGACATCGGTTGATGACCGTATGGTGTCCTTTCATACCACCTATTACGGGGTGCGTTGGCCGAGTGTCTTAATATCTCACAGGTTAACATCGTGGGTTCAAACCCTAGCCAATTCAGTGCTACCCTTAAGCCTATAGGTTTTACACTTAACGAATAATTCTTAGGAACATAAATTATTTTCTAAATCCCTTTAGTGTATGAAAACTATTTGACATCTCTCTTTTTGTTTGTTTGTTTGTTTGTTTGTTTGTTTGTTTTGTTTTGTTTTTTTTTAAAGTGCACTTCTTTACACATTTAACATTTGCCGTGTTTTCCCGGTCAGCTGAGGACGTTGTTGCTGTGATGTCATTTCAGGGAGACACTGTGGTTTTCTGTTGAAAGTCATGACCTTGTGAACCCCCAAATTTGCGTATTGGAAGCATTTATGAAAAAAAAAAGTTTGCTCATCGGCTTACTGCCACAATAACGAATGGCTAAAGAAAAGAAAGTTTACGACACCGAAATATCCTCAATTTTCGTAAAACGCTTTGTGCTAAACGCTAATTGCAACACTGATGATGACATCACACCTTTGTTCATTAATATGGACATTATAAGAATTACAAGTTTGTGTCCAAAGGAACGCCTTTGCACGACGAAATGTTTGATTTTTGGTAAAATTTCACAGAAACCGGAAGTAGCAATCACTTTCGGCGTGCAGCGGATGCGCGCGCGTTTGACGCAATGATTTATACCAACATGCTAACTGACACATGCCATGAATAAGGATATCATTATTAAGTCTGAGGTATCGACATGGCTACGAAGAAAGAGTCAATAAAGAAATAAATAAACAATACATGACAACAACACATCATACTTTAAAAAAACTTCACACCAACATGAAACTGTACTGCTATAGGTTTGAACGATCACACTAATGTCTTTATGTAGGTCAGTGAAAAAGTGACTGATGAATCTGGTTGTCATTTATGCATGCGGGAAATAATTGGGAATTAACTCATGTTCATTTAATGCGATATCGCCTCATTAGTCTGGTGCGTGTTCGATCAATAGATTGAGGCATGGCAACTTTGGTCTCGACGTTTCGAACAGTATGCTCTGTTCGTCTTCAGGAGAATGCCATTCTTGGTTGTACCCGCAAGTTTACTATTTAATTATAGTTCCTTATTGTCAGTTAGCATGTTGGTATAAATCATTGCGTCAAACGCGCGCGCATCTGCTGCACGCCGAAAGTGATCGCTACTTCCGGTTTCTGTGTAATTTTACCAAAAATCAAACATTTCGTCGTGCAAAGGCGTTTCTGAGGACACAAACTTGTAATTCTTATAATGTCCATATTCATGAGCAAAGGTGTGATGTCATCACCAGTGTTGCAATTAGCGTTATGCACAAAGCGTTTTACGAAAATTGAGGATATTTCGGTGTCGTAAACTTTCTTTTCTTTAGAGACTTGGTGCTCTCGCGAAAGTCGTTTAATTAGACAAAGCAGAGAATTAAAATGCTTGCTGAATCGGGTTAACAATGGTTGTTAAGGATACACATTGTGCAAGATGACTGAATTTGTGGTAGCATCAGTGTAAAGAATGTCGTCTGTTTTCATTTTAATTTAATTGTTTCATATCAACGGCCATTTTGTTTTCGAGAAGATAGAAAAACGCTTTATGCTTGTTTACGATTATTATAACAATTTTTGGTCAATAAGCTCAACCAAGGCGGAAAGCTATAGTGTTTAGTTTATAGCGGGTGTTATACAGTAATCGTTCATATGACAAGTTGTTTAATATTTACCAATCGTGTGTTTTTATTAAAATAACCAACATTTTAATAACTTGATGTAAATCACTGCGCTACAACAACAACAAAATAAATAATAACAAAATGAATAATAATAATAATAAAACATAACAGCAATAGGTGTCCGGTACGGCACCTGGTACCAGCCACCTAAACAACAAAAAAAAGGTGGAGACCCTGTTTCGACGCACGGAAACTAGATCAGATCAATACATCGATGTCATTGTCACTGTTGAAGTGTTCATTTTTTTTATTCAATTTGATTTTTTTTTTATTTCAATCACCCCCGGGACCCCGAAACCAAGTCTTTGACACTCGATGCTACTAAAGCAAAGACCCCGGCCAAGGCCAACAAAGGGAAAAACTACAACCAGAAATTATCCTTGACCTTAATTTTTGATATTTGTATGGTTGTTATCTCTTAGCGAAAATTTGGATCTGACACATCTGTGATGACAATTTATTGTTTGGGTTGTCTTTTTGTATATCTTGATCTGGATAAATTGTAAAATGTAAATATGTATTTTATCTTCCGAAGATTTAAAATAAATGAATAAATAGAATAAGATTTTTGCATTATGCTTCAAGGATGAAGCACCACTTAGGGAAATGAACTGGAGAAAGCGAGCGTAAAATATGACTATAAGTATCCTTTTAAGATCACTGTCTTCACGAAATGTGGGTTAAATGAAGTTGATGAAATGTCCATAATGTTCTTCGTGTACCATTCTAAACAAATCAGTTCATTCATCCAGTGAAATATGAATTTTAATTCAAAAATCATGCCCAAAATTCCAACTAGAGCAGTCAATACGTATAAATATGAAGCATGCACTTTCTATGTCAAGGTGAAAGTTGTTAAAACATTTTGAAATGGCGACACTGAGAAATTGGGTTTCGTTATCATGACTTACTGAATAAACAAGATAGGCTTTCGTCTCGTACTTGTCATCTTTAACAAATTCTCTGTTTTTCAAATTATATTTGTTCCTCTTTTTATCATTTCTCCTTCCGTCAAGTCTCGATTGATTGAAGTTGACTTGTAGATAAACCAAGATCATGGCTAAACTATGATAAAGGTTCGTTGAATTAGTTAGAAATTAATAATACATATTTCTTGCCCATGGTTAGTAGATTAAAATTTGTGTCCGCAAACAGTCCCGTCTTGTTCCGATCGCTTGATCTAGTTTCGTAGATTTTTTTTTTTTTTTTTTTTTTTTTTTTATTGGGAGACTTTTGAAGAGGATTGTAAAACAAGACATAAAGCATAAAACAGGTTACATGTATAAACAAAACATTGCACGCGAACTCCTTAACAAATGGAATTCACAAATGTATGCATTTTTTTTTGTCTTGTTTCTTTTTCTTTTGGTAATATAAATTCTTTTTCCGAATCTATCTTTGTACCACCGTTTTAGAAATGATATAAAAAAAGATAAGAAGTGATTTATCTGTCAATATAAACAATTGTTTTCATATCACGATAAATAGCATGTGGATCGTAGAAACAGTCTCATTCAGTAGATAAAATTATTAATAAAATACAATTAAAGAAAAAAAAACAGACAAATAAAACACCTGCATCTCATCGCTTGACATTAATCTTAACGGACAGTCACACGTTCGTTAATTGTAATGTTTCTCTATAAATGGAGATACCTTGTCGCCTTTTAATAGTTACTAAAAAGAATTCACATTTTTGTTTTTCCAAATATTGAGCATGGCTCTGCCATCTGCACTAAATGTAAGAATGAAAAACAAAATGATGGAAACTTAACGGCAGCAAGTCAACTGAACGCAGCAGACAATTTGGATCTCGTTACATCACCAAAGCTAACACGAATACTTTGTGACCCTGGAGGTACCAGAAGGTGCAGATATACCATGCTGTTCTCGAAAACAATGACATGTGTTCAAACAGTCAAAATGTTATCTAAAACATCTGCTACCACGTTACCACGTGACTTTTCAAAGTTTCATAAAGATCTTCGTTTGTACGGTAATTCTGGAAACGATTCTGGTAAAAGGTAAAAAGTCAAACTAGTTTAATTTCAGTATTTATTTATTGGTTCAGTTTTAATACATTTGTTTTATTTTATCCGGGGTTTTTTTTCATCTTTTTTTTTGATAAAATTATTTAATTCTTCATAATACTCATAGTGTTTTATTACTGCTATTTATTTGTAAAGTACTTTTCTCTTCTTTTATTATTGGTATTTTATTATGTTGTAGTATTATTAATATTGTTATTTTCTTTTTGCAGAGTCAGTTGAACTGTGACAACATTCCACCTGTAATATTTGCTTTAAGGACTCAGCTCGAGGCTCGCAGAAACTTAATCGTTTCACTTGTTGTATTGCTGCGCCCAAATTACTGGATTACACTTCTGTTCAGTCATCGTGTTCTCTCGAGATGATTAAGCAGAGTTGTGTACAAAGACAAGAAAATGAGTACTTGCAGGTAATGGGGAAAATAATGGGAGACGATTGTTCATGCTAATGGGGAAAAATAAATTTATCACCAAGTTTAATCTATTTGACGTACACAAGGCTCTCATCAAACTACAGAAACAAATGAAGAGTCATTACTTGAAATTCATCACTCAATAATACCACAGGGTTGTTTACAAGCGTCACTTGAGCCACTCTTGTTTATCAAAGTTCAAACTACAGTGCATCGCACTATCCTGACATTTATTCTAATTGTACCAATTAAATTAACTTTTTAGACAATCATTTGAATAACATTTTCCGACACAAAGGTAAAAAAAAAATAGAAAAAAGACATAAAAATACAGTAATAAAACAAAACTAACAGTCCATCGTGTCGCCGCAACCAACGCAGGTCAGAAAATTAGGTTTACTTTATAGCAATAAGCTCGCATTGCCGACATTCTTGTGGCAGTATGCCTAGAAGACTGACAGATGAAAATGTGTTAATTGTGCAAGTATAGTTACTGCAGTATGAGTACGAACATAAATAAGTTACCATTCTGGGTATCTGACTATACAGTAAACTCTCTGTAGGCCTATATGAAATGGTAATAATGTCAGTTCCCTCAAGCGCTTTCTCCCAGCGTATTACAGCTTTTTTTCAGGCAGAGTCAACAGGGATAATCTCCTGTTTATCATCTCTCATTGTCACTCCCGTAAGACTATGTTTAAAAACAAACCTACAAGTCCCTTAAAGTTCATCCTAAGTACGCTCTCCATTCAACTAAGTTTTTCCCAGAAAAAAAATATGTCCAGTTTGCTCCGAAGGCACTGGAGAAGCATCTAAATCAAATAGGCACAACAGTGAGGGTAGATTTGCTGCAGAAGGCGGCACTTTTGGAAACAGCTAGGATCCTGCAAAAGACGTGTCTCGAAATCTAAGGCATACGGGACGTAAGCCCGACTCGAGAAGTTACTGGCAAAAAGGAAAATGCGATGTTCCTTTTGCATACTGTGATATCGTAAAATGATAATAATCTTCACCATCATCATCATCATCATCATCGTGTGCATTTAAAATGCGCCATGTCTGTCATAAATGACACTCCTGGCGCCGAATTATAAATTCTGGTGGAGATTGTTACGAATGATTTGATGAGACGAAGCGACCATAATACAACACCTTGAAAGGGGTACAAGGTGAGAGGTGGCGCATATTGCTGCCAGACCATGCCAGCAAATTTAAGAATACGTATAATTGTTGTATGGGTGTTTTTGTTTACCGGTAATGTTAGCCAATGATAGTTCTGGTTGGCAATAAAAAGTTACGCGTGAATGAGGAACTGGCCCATTGTTTAGTGGCTGCCCTCGGTTTGGTATTTGCTTTACTTGGAAAGCCCATAAGTCTAAACTTGCCAAAGACGCCACTCGAATGCGAACCAGGAACTAGTTACTTCTTAGCAATTTTAATAAAAAAACAACAACAAATAATAAACGAAACTAAATAAAAACTGTAAGCGAGGAACAGCATATATTTTCAATCTATGTGTAAACTTCCAACAATATCCGAGTCTTGAGCTAGAGACATTGGCATTTGGCTAACGATTGTTGACACACTTTTCATCTAAAATGGCTTACAGGCTAAGCCGCAGCCAAAGACGCCCACACGGGGTCTCGGGCGCGATCTTTCTTTGACAGACACTGCTGTTAAAATATTGAAAGATGATACAATGAACAGCGGGTCCATACATGATATTTAAAAGAGACTAATCAGTTTGATTTGTTGCAGGTTCCACACCTGTCACTCTTAGAAAAAAAGGTCATTCTTTAGTTTCACATTTTCAATCAGTAGCGGCTGCTTCTCCCAGTTTCCGTTATGCTGTGGTTAGCTTGTTTGCAGCAGTTCTTGATTGCGAAAAAAATGGGGGGAACTTTTCCCAAGTAATTTTCTAGGAAGATTCAAGTGTTTTTTTTTGCCCGGAAGCATGTCCACCATTCAACTGGAGATTTGTCATTACTATAAGGGAAATAATTGCATTGACTGGCGAGGTATTTTCTCAGTCAACGGATTTGTGTAAAAAGCTTTAATCTAAAGACGTGAAAAACAATGAAACAAAAGAGAACAATGGGTTCATTACATTCTTCTGTTTACACATAATGTGATCCATTTTGGGCGCCAAAACAAATTTAACACAAAATCCTCGTTATTCATTTTAGTTTTGGTATTTATTTATTTGTTTTGTATGGTTTTATGACAACGTTCTTCACCACGAGAGAAGACTTGGTCAAGTCTATCATTTGATGTGAAAGCCACGAAATTCTTACACATTACGGTATAGAATAGAAGTCAAATTGGCGAATATTGTCTTACGTTGTACAATTTCCGGATTGCTTTATTTACGACGGTGCTGTGGAGACACCAATATCAAATGTTCATTTTTAACCCGAATGGCCGGATTTCTCATTTCGGAAATAGACGATGATTGGGTATTTACAAGCGACAGCTGCACGCTCTCACTATAAACAGAACAATGCTGAGCATTAAGGGTAGACGAATATTGAATGGGGGAAAAATGAGGAATTAAAAAAAAAAAAAAAAAAAAAAAAAAAAAACACAATAATAAAAATACAAAGTGTTCTAGTTGTTTTTGTCGTTAGCAAACCGGTAAAACATGCACTATAATTATGTAGGCTAATCAGTTTAATTAAATTCAACTCAGTTTAATTCACATTTTATTTCCATGCTTTATGGACATTTCTAAAGAGTGCATACTATTAAGTAGGATTTGAAACTTACAATCAAGTAAGGTTTGCGGTGACACCATGTAATATTTTTTTTTTTTTTTTTTTTTTAGTTGGGGTGGTTCTGAAAAGAACCGATCGCAACTCGATGTTTCGATCAGAGCATACTGATCGAAACGTCGAGTTGCAATCGGTTCTTTTCAGAACCACCCCAACTCAAAAAAAGAGATTACATGGTGTCATCGCAAACCTTACTAGAAAGAGTAAAAACCAAAACAAAGCAATTGCATTTATAAGAAGTAACTATAAATGCATCTTTTATTTGACAGAAAACAAATTGAGTAATGAGTCATCTTTCAGAATTCAGGGCTTGTGTCGGGATGACTGATGGACAGACAAAAGGAACGTAAACAGGAAATAGAACGAGTGGACAGACAGGTTGAACAAAGACAGAATTGATAAAGAGATAATAATAAATTCAATAACGTGAAAGGAGAACCATTACCTGAGAAACCATTTTGAGAATGAGATATGTCAGATACTGGAAGAGAGGGAATTTTTCTGTAAGCGACTTAATGCGACCCACCGATGACTGTAATTTAATAGAATAGCCAATGCCATTCCAAAGACGCGGTACGAAAGAACAAAGTGTTTCTAAGTGGAATGGTGCGTCAGTGAACGGTACAAATAATTTACGCATAATTTGTAGATATACCCAGTGTGTAATATTTAAAACATTTAGTAACATTTCCAGTAATACATTGTTGTCGTTTTTTGTATATTGTGCTCTAGTTATGAAAACGCTAAACTTTTTCCTGATATTTGAGGTTTATCTTTGTTGGCTGGAGATAGATAAATAAAATTAAAAAAATTAAATAAAAGTAAATATATATAATATAAAAAAAACACAATACAAATTTGATGACTGAATAGTTTGAAAAAGATTTACTCTTCTGTAAAATAAATAAATAAACAAATAAATAAATAAAGATTTTACACTACTTGTTTAACTCCTTCCATTGTACTCTCTGTTTTGATGACTAATAATAACAAAATGCGGTCGTATCATTCAATTCATCCCCACAAAAATGTAATTAAAAGATAAAATAATGACAACTAAAACGTGTCAAGATCGCTTGATACCGTACACGCCTTGGCAAAAGCAAGGCGATTTTTTTTTTGCGTGACAATTTGGACAAACAACAACGGTGTGAAGGGCCAACACTTTAATACCATATGCGTAAGAAAAAAAAAACCGCTTCGCAATTGCTTGGCATAGAAGATGTACGGCTTTACAGCAGCGGCGAAACCAGGGAAGGGGGCCGGATGACACGAGCCACCACCCCCACAAAGTTCAAGTCCCCCCCCCCCACCCCCAGGTACGCCCATTCAAAAATTTAGGAACGTGTAATTTATATATAACAAAAAAAAAAAAAAAAAATGAACCTGCCCCCCCCCCCCCCATGTAAATGCAATGCCCCCCTGTGCCGCCCACTTCCGAACCCAAGTGTAAAAAAAAAAAAAAAAAAAAAAAAAACTGGTCATGCCGGCTGCTCTACAGTGTGATCGAACTTTAACACACGAGAAGTTAATCGACGTTGGAAGCCGACCTATATCCCTAGGTGGTCAGTAGCATTATAAAAGAATTCAATATTGCATGACTCCTTTAAATATAGGGTAAAGTGATGCCGGGCTCCAGACTAACCAGGGGTTTAATTGACTAATTAGACAGGTGACCCAACTTCAAATTTACTCCCTGTCCGTGTAACTTTATCCTCTACCGTGACCAGAGCGCAAGGCACTTCACCTTCCACACGTCAATTAATCATATCATCTGCGCATGTGTGTGTTGTTGTAAGAGCTATTAAAAACAACTTGGGCAGGGGGGAAGCCATTAACATCAAAATGTTCCTAGTAGTTAAGGGTTCGTGGATGTGACGTGTGTCAACAATTTATAGGTATTTATTGAACCGCATCATAATCTAGGTTGGAATTTGAAATAAATCATTCGTGTTGTGACTTGGAAGAGAAAAAAAAAAGTTGTTTTGATTTACAACCTGTAAGTGCGTTATTGTGTAGTTGGTATCTGAGGAATGATGGCACGACCGTAATAAGCAACGGATGTAGGGGTGGGGGGGGGGCAAAGTTTACCCAGTCCCCATTTTTGTTGGGCATTTTATTTTATGGCAAGCATCATTATAGTATATCCGTAACTGATGACACAGGCTGGGTTTGTGAAAATGTATTTCCTTGGTCAATTTAGTTTGAAACAACTATTTGTCATAGCTTTTATTAGTATTAGGCTGGTCCCAGTGTCTGTCATTAGGACCCGCATAGGCCTAAAACTTGTCGAAATCTAAGCCGATAAAGGCAAACTTGGTTTAACGGGACACGTTGCCTTCATATTGGGCGCTTTTGGGCTATAAAAAGCGTTCGTTAAAATGAATGTGGTTGGGAAGATATTTTAAAAGTAGACTATAATGATTGACATAGAAATACCTTGATATTGTGTTGTTTTTGTTTAATTTCGTGACAACAAGGTCCGATATTTTGTAGAACCAAGTTGCTGATGTGGACCGTATGTTTCAATGTAGCGTATGGTTCCGCTGGTTGTATTTCCAGAGACAATAATTGTACGGCTATTTTCATTTGTTTTTATTCAATATGTCGATGATTTTGTTTTAATCACTACTCATTAATTACAACACAATGTGGGTGTTTCATTGCCCAAACAACTCTTATAATGGCTATACGGAGCAATTCCAAACAGTAACATTGTGAGAGTTTTGAAGGCAATGTGTTCCTTTAATAGGAAAGCATTCTACTTGAAGTAAATCCAGCTGAGGTTCTATAACCAAAGCCCACACTAAGGAAGATTCAAGCATTTCCGTCTAAGAATAATTCAAGAGGTAATTCCAAAAAGTGGACAGACACGGACAACGAACACAGTTTACAAGCGAGGCTCCTATCCGTGAGATTCTAGCCCCCTGCCGCGGAAATGAAGGTAAGACAGAATGTTGTCTTCAATTATAGTTGTAGATTTATCCTTTTAAGTTATTTCGTATTCCTTTACCTAATTTGATGTATATATGGTATTGGAAAGTATGGAAATAAGTGTTGCTTTGAATTGAATTGAACTGTTTTAAGGAACACGCCCCCTATTTTTCCTTCCAAAAAAATCAAGATATCAATCATCCCGCCCACTTGCATTGAGAAATGAACTTTCGCCATTATGCTACAATGTTCACTGTATTGTCAAACAATAAGAGGCGGGTAAAAACGATACGCGCTTGCAGTCGCCACAACTTGCCTTCAATCATCATTTTGCTGCTTGATCGATAAATTCAACGCCCCCCCCCCCTTTGATAAATCCTGGATCCGCCCCCGGTATTCTTTTACTGATGTTGCATTGAATTGAATAATGAATTGAATTGTCTCTCACTAAACGACTGCACGTGTTCCAAGGTGACAGCATCCACTCGCACAGAATTGTGCATCAGGGTATATGAAGTTCCAATTAAAAAAAAAAAACATAAAATTACTACTGCTCTGTTTGTGACTGTCAAATTTGAATAATTCAATTTCATCTGTATATGATATAAATGGTTAACATTATAAACTGATATTGAAAACCAGGGCGTTACTCACCCGCATAACAAGAGCACTGTGACTAGCAACAATTAACCACAATTTATTTCTACATATATAGGGTCGGAGTAAGCAATTTTGAGATAATGGTGGACACATTACTCGCGCACTTTTTGGTTTGGGTAAATTTTTGTTTGTATGCACCCAAACCAAACACTGCACTCCTATACCTCCAACAGGCTAATGGGCCAACATCAACACAATGTCTACCACCAGTTGTTATTCATTGCAGATTAAGACGCAAAGAAGGCTAGTTTTAATTCAGGGTACGGGAAGAAAAGACTGGGCAGGGGAGATGAAGGAAGATTTCCCGTTGCGATTACATCCTGACCTCGGCGATATCACTACGAAAGTGCCTGTAGACTATTTATATATCTATGTATATATTCGCCCGTACGTCTCGCAAAGCAATGGGAGTGATTCTAAATCATACAATGAGAGCAGACCGTAAGTGCTGCAGTCAATGCGCTGTGGTGTATTCAGCAGCCACTGCCAGAAACACCTGGGCAAACACCCTCTCTTCAGCGGTAAAGTGTAACAGGGTCCGTTGACGTGCATTACACAACACACACAGGACCAACGGCCTTTACGTCCGATCGGAAGAACGAATCAACAAATGTTATGTGTCTTGTTTAAGGACCCGCGAGTGTCAAGACCGGGACTCGAACCCACTCTCTGCTGATCAGGAACACCAGAGCTTGAGTCCGGTGCGCTTGACCTCTCAGTCACGACACATTTCATGGAAGGAATACAACAATGCAGACATTACGATCAATTAAAAACCAAGAGTTGTTCAACGAATGCGTTAACGGACTTCAAATAATAACAGAGGCAACAGGCCACATGGGGGGAAAAATCCAAACTTGATCAGGACCAACTTGGAGATTTTTTTTATTTTTACCTTTCAAATCGTCAAAACTAAAGCATAATACTTCAAGGGATAATTAGTAAACTTATTAACTTCTCTAGTTTACAATAAAGCACATGAGGTAATGTTGCTTTTCAGCATTTCAAAGGAAAAGAAGTTGGGTACCGGTCTGAACTTTATCATCAGTGAGCTTTGGGATTTAGAATGGTCAACGAGCAATTGTCTCGGTGATTGACAATTCTGCACTCTGTCTTTAACAAATAGCTAAGTTTTATTAGGAGAACTGCAGTATTACAGAGGAAAGAAATTATCTGTGTGTATATACCACGTGGACACAAGTCTGCAATCCAATTTTCTGACAATCACAATAAGGTGGATCTGAAATAGTTATCTTCATCAGATATAAATGCAGACTGGAGGAATTCGATCACAGCCAACCTCGAGTCACTATCGGTGTTGCTGATTCCAGATTCCCGAGGGGGGATTGGCGGTGTGCTGCTTCAGTTAGTCACAGGATACGAAGGGTGAAGAGGAAATTATACGGTAACTCTTCGTTCGATGCAATCGGATACCCCGTCCTTCGATGAAACGTAAATCAATCATGAATGTAAGCGTGTTATTGAACTTAGGACTTTGAGGGGGGGGGGCTGATGTTGCCCTTAAAACAGTCAAGATGTTATTTAAAAGACGAGTTACTGTTTCAGTGTAGAGTTAAGGTTTGCAGTGTAAAGTATACCTCTCTTAAAGTTTTAGATTGGAATTCACTCTAATCGATTGAAACTATAGTGACAACTTCATCCTGCAGGTCGTCCCTAATTTCAATCGATTAGGGTGAGATTTCAACGTAAACGTTTAAGAGGGATGTGACGGGGCAAATAAAGTATATCTCTTGCACAGCGCTGTTCAACAGGTGAAACAAAACGATCAACCTGTGCCCCCAGCTTACAATGTAACTGCATCCCTAAAAACTGGAAACAATGTATCTTCAAAAGAAACTTGCAATGTAACCCGTCTGTCCGAAGACAGCAGAGAAGATGGCGAAGAAAATGTCAGTTTTAGATGTAGGAAACCCAAGGGAGAGGGTAAACCCACGCCATAGGAAAACCCCGATCCGCATTCAATGCACCAGTAGGCTACAGGATTCGAACCGGGGTCCACGGAGGAGTAACTTAGGTGGGGAAGAAACCGCTGAGCCAACCTAAATGCCCCAAACTTACTCATTAACTACGTAAGGTTTCACTGTGACTACATTACATTGCATGTAGATATGTGGGTCGATTGATTTTTTTGGACCCAATTGCGGACGAAATGATTACGTCAACACAACTTGCTCTGCCATGCGCAGATAATGTGTACGTGTTAACGATGAATTTTGCGCGTTGGCAACACTTCTTAAACAGCATAAAAACCGGTAAATTACACATTTTGATATACAATTCTTAAAATATTGAGCAGCGATTTAGGAAGAAGAAGAAAAAGAAAAAATGTGCCGCAATAAGGCGAAGACATATCAGTCTCAAATGCAATGTCACCGAAACTGTAACTAAAACGTTCATTTCAAGAAAAAAAATACTAATTATTAAACAAATAAAAAATAATCGGTAAAAAAAAAATCTCCGCCCCCGTGGAACAACGGATTTGAAATGCTACCATTTCTTGGGAAATGTTATCTGAAAAGTATTCAAACAAAAAATGTGGAAAGGAAATGTATGTACGAAAAGGGACCTAAAATAATAATACCAAAAGTGTGTTTACGGAGTATAACATTGATATAAAAAAAAACTAAACAAAACCAAACAAAACCAAATAAATCAAAATAGAACAAAAACAAAACAACGCCCCAGACATACGTTAGCACCATTACGAAGAAAAATAACCATTGGGATAAATATCAGCTCATGACGGCAAAAATACTTGACTCAATTCACTCTTATAATATATATGTGTAAAGTCAGACTTGCACTAGACTAATGGGATCTAGGGCTCCATCAATGGCTATTTTAATTTACAAGCGTTGAAAGCTCGGACGATCACAGTAATTTAGCGCAATCCAAACATGGCTCGTCAATGTTGCTCCATTCGAACATGCTTTTGACGCTAACTTGGAGGTGAAAACTTTTGCATAGTGTCATAGTAATCACCAAGTAACGAGGTCTTATAAATTGTCATTGTTCTAGTCACGTTCAAAATTGTACTTTTTTTATTTTTAGAATCATTAAATTCTACTAAATGGGTTTTGTACAGCTTGATAAAAAACCTATAAAATAAATTGTTCCTGCAGTCATCACCAAAACAAGATGGAAGCAAATTGCCCGGCTGGAGCTTAAATGACAAATTCCATTTCATTAATTGCTGTTTTTTTTAGAAGGCCATCCTAATAACTCAACTAATACCTATCAGCTAGAAAGGTTCAAACTAAAATGGGAGACTTTTGAGGACACTAAGTGGCAGCAGACCGGGTAAGTCTGCTGCCACCTAGCGTCTCCCATTCTGTTATTGTTAAACTGCACCGGGCATATTGTAAGACCGGCTTCTACAAAGCATCGATTGATGATTTCAAAGAATGACAGAAGGCAAGTAGAGAGACAGAAAGAGGCAGAAGAGGAAGAGGTGGGTTGCAAGTAAGAAATGCCTTCAGGGTGGTGCAGCAGGTGTCTTTTCGAGGCATCCCGCCTATACTCTTCGGCTATACTGTTACACTCGATTTTTAACGTGTGTATTACACACGAAAGACTTCCATTCGGGGAAGAATGTAATTTGCCAATAAATTTCTCTTTATTAGAATCAAAAGAGCGACGACCTGTTCCAATCCCAACACCGAACACTAAAACAAGTTTAATAGCATCTGAAACTATGGTTTACTTCATGATTTGACATACGACATTAATCAATGCCAGCTGTGCAGCCAGGGCTGGGGTTAGGGGCGGTGCTGTGGGGGGTCGATCCCTCTCCCTCAAATTTCCAACAAAAAAAAAACATCCCCGGAGAAAAAAAAATATTCAGTGTATCAGTTGCCCCTTCCACACAAAAAAATAAAAGGAAATGCATCTCCAAAAAGCTGAAAGCCCTATAGGGCCTATCCTGATTAAGCCTAAAGAAACCCCTTATTAAGAAAAACAAGGGGAGAAAAGCTAAAACGTTTGTAATTGTATTTAAGACCCCTAACACTGAAAGATATGCCCAGTGCCCTCCCCCCACCCCGCGCCCCACTCCATCCGCTACGCCGACGTTCAATGCGATCGCTAGAGCTTAATACTACCTCGGTTCAATCTAAACAAGATGAACCCAACAACCAACTGATTCAATCAAATCGCATTCTCCGCAAATACCATAATTATGTTCTTTCTACTTGTCATTCGCTTTACGTTAAAGAGGGGCTCTCGTGTCGGTTTTGTGACGCACTTTATCTGCAAATAGACAGAGTCCCAATGACAGTGGGAAAACAAGTTTCTCTAACCTTACTTTATAATGGTGTAATGTGTCATTTTATTTGAAGCTCTTTCAGTGCGAATTTTAAAACATTTCGTCACTGGATATATCAACAAGAAATGGGATAAACTATATGCATCCCGAAGAGGAATTTGTGCCCCAGTCAAAAAATGTCAAGTTCAATGTCTTTTCGATTGAATATCATAAAAGTTTGGAATGACATTTTAAAAAATCAGGCCCATTATTTGAAATGTGACGTCATTGGATGTTTTTGTGTGTCGTGTGTACCCAACACAACGGCATTTTTGCACCATTTAAAGTGGGGTTAATTTGTCCGCTTTTACAAGGACTAGCTGTTATAGAAACGAAGTATAACAAATTGTTAATGACCCTACGTTTCGATCTTAGCGGAGTCTTTTCCTCAAAGGAGAGATTGTGTAGAAAAAAACAAAATCCCACCCAAGCATGCTAGTGGATTTTTTTCCCCCACAGAATTCGGGAAAGTTTTGAGTATACAGTACTTAAACACACATCGGTGCATGGGTGAAACACACCGATGCAAATTTAGCATCAATTAAGCCAGCCATGGTCTGGCAGCAATATGCGCCACCTCACCTTGTATCCCTTTCAGGGTGTTGTAATAATTAGGGTCTCTTCGTCTCATCAAATCATTCGCAACAATCTCCACTCCAGATTTGATAATTCGGCGCCAGGAGTGTCATTTATGACAGACATGGCGCATTATTGCAGATGTACACTATTATTATGATTGTTATTATTATTATTCTTTCTTTACTCTTTTTTTGTTTTGCTTTTTTAGTGGATTTAGGGTAAACAACATTGTTGACAATGGATAAGACGATGTATAGAGCAAAGGGAAGGTAGCACACTATCAGCAGAGACGTAGACCAACGCCTTGTTGCAACATAAGGACGCGTCTTTCATCATAGGAAGCTTACAATATATACTCCCACGGGCAATTATGAGTCTCTGACGGACTTATCAACTCTTAAAGGTGCGTTGCCCAATGTTTTCCAAATTTATAAAAAAAATATATATATATTCTAATATAGCCCGTATATATTTCCCTTTGATTGAGAAAGTCTAGTACTTTGCGTTCAAGACAACAATAAAACAAAATCCCTCCAGGTGTAGTAATTATTAGTCTTAAAAGGTACAAATGAGTAATTGTTTTTTTGTTTTTTTTTGTTGTTTTTTTTTGTGTGTGTGTGTGTCTTACGTTGTGCAGCAGTATTGTATGAAATAGCCTAAGTTACAAATGCCACCAGTATTCTGTGCATTATGCGTGGCATACGGCGTATGTTTACAATGGCCGCAACACAATGTTGTATACTGTTACAAACGTTCTGAAAATCTTCCAGCTATCGGTGAATGCAATTTACTCAAAAAGCCCGAATTTTCTCAAATGAAACAGATTAATCAACCATGATCACACTGATTTAATGAACAAAGAAACGAAATGATGAATAATGAAAATATCGAGCAAGTCCAGTATCGATACGGTTTAACAAGCCTGCAATGATTACGGTCAAAAGTACATTTTCAAGGAAAGATCTTAAAACATTATAATAAGAATATCTCACGGGCGAGGACGTTGGACAAGCTCTGCATCGAAGGCAAAGGATGGCGAAAACAGCTCTTCGACGGATGTAAATGAGCTGGAACGAGCGGGGCGGATTCACCTCAAACAAACAGCCGGAAATAGACAACACAACGGAGGCACAAGCTGACTCTCGTCACCCAGTGCTGCAGCGTCACCAAAATATGGGGACACCGATTCTTCCTAAATACTGAAGTGTAGATTTAGCTCCCCAAATGTCTCTCCCGGAATTAACTTCAGCTACTCTCAAACCCTTCACTCGTTCAGGGAGAACTTTCTCCAAACGCTACGCAGATGAGTTGCAAGCAGCATCTCAGATCCTGATATGCATATCCATCCAAAAATCTCTGCATCCAGCCTGCATTCATGTTTTCCTGTTTTCGAGCTATGACCTTCAAGTTTCTAGAGACTTCTTAGAATAACATTAGTTTCCCCCAAAACGAACTTACAGAACCCTAGAAAGTCTATAGTACACATGTTTTGTTTCTAGAAAAGTTGTTCCATTCATTCATAAAAACATAACCCCGCCTCTTGGGGGGTCAACAAACTGCCAGGCATAGATTACATAATAAACCGATCCATTGAGCCCCGCCTTTGCTGTATTGACCAATCACAGATGTGATTGCGCAACCAAAAGTCAGACAAAAACGTTAGTGCATAATGGCGCGTGTGCACAGTGGGCGGGGCTTAATGGATCGGTCGGTCTCAATTGGTGTGAGTGGTGCAGTATTATGCGTACATAAAAACACGTGTTTATTTATAATAACAGCGGATCCAAACGAAACGTTTTGTACGATCAAGGTTAAAACAGTAAATTGAGTATCAGACGCAATTTAACGCATCAAAAGCTCTCCAGACAAAATCCCACCCTGGATGGCCTCCATCGGACATTCACTGGCGGTTCAATGTTACTAGATATCCCCCACTTCCTTATCTAATTAACGGCTGTTGACAGGCACAAGGTCTGCATAATGCGTAATTAAACGTTATATTGTAGGCGAATTGCAAATATGGTTTGTGGTACCCATCTTTGAAATAGTGTCTTGTAGGCTGTTAAAAAAATTCTAATCATACCTGAAGGTCAAGTGGAGCTTTCTTTTGTTTACAAACCCTGACCACCGTCTTGTATGGGACGCCTTGAGTACCACGGAATATATTTGACCCTCTAATTCGTTTTCTCTTGTACCTAGAACTCTTAAATTATGGAGGGATCGTTCATTCGCACATGCTGGCTCTACACTCCGGAACCAACTTCCTCAAAATATCCGTAATATTTCCAATGTCCACACTTTCGAAGTTACTCGCAAGTCTCACCTATTCAAGATATAATTCGTAGTTTTGTTTGTTATTTATTGTTCAAAGCTTTGCTCTTGCATGTATCCCCTTTTGTTGTTCATTGCTTTTGTTTGTTTGTTTACTGGATTGAACATCCATTTAGATTGATTTGGCGCATTACAAATTACTATTATTATTATTTTTAATATTTTTATTATTAACTGGTTCGGCAAAACAATTCATTTTTCAGTGAAAAACTTAAACTGTTTTAGATTAGCAAAATTGCAAGATTGAAGATTGGGTTTGGAGTAGTCGGTGTTTGGGTGAACTGAGAATATCAACCAATTTGCCGTTTGACTTGTGTAGCGGCACACTTGCTATATTTACAAGCAACGTCACTGGGAAGTTGATCTTCGACTCGCACGTTTCCACACTTGAATAAATACACAATCACCTGATTCAGGATCCGTCTGATCGTCAACGGTGCAATGATATGGCCTTCAACTTGATTCGTTTTCTTATAAGGTATTTATGGAATATTCCTTCTTCGGTATTACTCCCGGATGGGTACCTCCTTGGAATTGGTAAGCCTTCCCGAGAGAGATTAATCCACACTGTGGACGTGCAGAGTAGCCGCGTACAAAAAATAAATAATGAAGATCGTTTCCATTTAAAGGGGTGTGCAGCTTTGCTTGTTTACAGAAGTGCAGTTTGTTCCAATACTTTGGTCTCAAATAGTTTTGTTCTGAATAACGAATTGAAAATCAATAGTGGGAATTTTAGTTCCATGTCAAAAACATCAAATAAGAAAAAAAAAATCTAGATACATTTTGTCAATGCAAGAGTTATTCTATACTTTATTTTCTTTCATAATACTGATAATAAATATGTATCATGTCTTGATACGCCCACACAAATGGCGTTTTTGTTTTCGACTCATTATGTCCGACCAATGTGTACTACAGACCTTTATGTCCGACCCACTGATTGTGTCCGACAGACCATTAAGTCCGACACATCGTGTCCGACAATAGTTTAAAACTAATGGTATCGGGGATATACACACAAGTCCAAATTCATATCGCGCTTTCTAATAATATCAAATATTCATGTTTTATTAATTTCAATCAACGTTCTCCAATCTGGTAAAACGGCCTAAGGATCTCACACTATAGTGAAGAGTAATTACATTCAGTTGAACCCGAAACAGTACAAACTAATTTAAACTGGTTTCCGACTCCCCGAAGGCATGCTTCCATCCGCCTCACAACCAGCTTTTAAATAAGCCGCGGTGATATAGAAATCTAAGTGTCGACCTGGACTTCTTACAGCCACTCTAATGACCCCGGATGATAAATACAAAATGTACCATTTGCATGTGACGTCACACTCTCAAACAGCGCCCTCACTAAGGCAAAAGGAGGCTGCTGTAGGTGCGTAAAAAAACGTGCGCGTGACCCCCAGCTTATCAGCAGCGTTGCTCTTTATGCAAGGGTGTCTGTGTAGTATACAAATATTGACTTCTTCGAGTGCTATGGTTGGAACTTGACTCCAGAGGTGATCCCAGGCGCATTTTATTTTCCCGAGGCGAGGCCGAGGGAGGGGGGGGGGGGGCATCACCGACTAGGGAATCATAGCTTTAACCATAGCACGAGTAAAAGCAGGCAATATTTGTTTTTATATTACCCCATACATTGTGCCTAGACGTCCAGGTACCAAAAGATTGATGTTGATATGGGTATAGTACATTGGTTGCTATGGGGTTGTACAGTGGTTGCTACAGGTATATCGCGTAGCGTTCGCGCTGCTGTCAAGTAAAACACAGGACATATCATGTGACGCACTCTTAACTAATCAAAAGGCAGAATCTTTGTAAGGGATGTTTATAATGGAATGTACGGATAGATACAGGTAACACGTTCGTATCGAAGTACAATTGACACATTCGTCTCATTGTGAATACGAGAGTTACATCGTAAGTTGATTTGTTTTGGTGAAAAACGTAAGAATTGTTACACTGAGGGCTTAACCCCATAATGTTAAGAGATTGTAATAGCATACGAACATCATCATCAACACTCCAGTCATTGAATACATTTGCATGTCTTAAAGATATACGCTCCGTGCTCAAGCGGATCTTAATTTGGAAAATAAATCAAAATGTTGAATTGCTGTGTTTGTATAGGATGGCCAAAGTTATTGACTTCCAAATGAGATATCGAACAAACACAAACCCACTGACGAATATTAACGGAGTAAATAACACCGAGACAAAATGCAGGCGAAAATGATTATAGCTTACTTCTAGGTATATGCTGCTGGCATTGCACATCGTACACATTTTCACGTAAGGTGGGTTGGTCAGGATAATCGTTTCAAAAACAACATTATGTCCATCTTTAAAGTCAAAGCGCAATTTATTAGTTTGTATTCGTTAAAAAAATGGCTAATGGCCTCACGTTTCGACCCCAGCAGAGTCTTTCTCAAAGGCTTTTTCATTAGCCTTTGAGAATGACTCTGCTAGGGTCGGAACGTGAGGCCATTAATTTGTTATATTTTATTTATTTATTTATTTATTTATTTATTTTTACATTTGTACAACAGGTCCTTGTGGTTGGTAAGCAGTTTGCAACAGCTAATTTTATTTTGGCTAGTTTCATTTGTTATATGCTCTTTTAAGTTTCGTTAGCTGGAATCAATTCATTTTCGAGCACAAATCACATGAGCTCCGGTCTTACATCAATAAGGGACTGTGTTGCGTGGTGAAAAGAATTCTGGCGTACATGCGCCTTTATAATCTTTCTCGAACGCAGGGCAATATTGGCTGATGCCCTTTCCGTGCGGTCAGATACTGACTGATGCAGTTGTACTAAATCTGCTTGCGTGTATCAAACTGCTTTGTATTATCTTTCAGTCTGATTCCAAGAGCCAAGATGTTTTTTTTGTTGGTCCCCCCCCCCCCATCTCTCTCTTTCTCTATCTATGTTTTTTTATTATTATTTTTTTTTCTCACTTAGTCATTTTGCTCGTAATAAGCTTAGTGACGTTGTTGTTGCGTGCGAACCTGGCCGAACGCGATACTTAATCAGTGCACAATAATACCGTGTTGAAGGTACTCTTGTGTCACAATAAACCCTTAACCCATGGTTGTCATTTTTTGATTGTCCGTAGCTCGAAATCCTGCTGGTGCACATTGTGACTGTCTGTGGTTCATGTTTTTTTTGTTTGTTGTTGCAGCAGGTCTCGTGCACCCGGGCTCAGATTCTGGCGTTGTCAAGAGTGTACGTTTGGGTCCCAGTCAGGACACTTTGGTCCTTGAGCAAGACGCGTAACCACGGTATTAGTTCGTCCTTTAGATAGGGCGCTGAGCCCACAAATCTTGCGGCTGTTGCAGCGCCGTAACTAGGGTAAAATTTTAGGGGGCACAAGGGGGTGCACCATTTTTCCTAGGGGAGCACTTTTGGCCAATTAAAACTGTAGTTTCCGTTTGTATTTTTTTAAACAAACCCCTTTTCAGTGTTTTCTGACTTGTTGACGTACAACAAAATACATTAGGACGTGTAAATAATTAAAAATAGTTCTAAAAACTTTGAAAATTACTACGTCAATGCTCATAAAATGTAAGATTCTTCCCCCTTAGTTACGCCACTGGTCTGTTGTGTAATGAACGCAAAATGAGCCCACCAGACTTACCGTTAAAAAGGGGCTTGCCCCTGTGTTGCTGGAACTGTCTGCTTCAGACTGCAACACATTACCTTCCAGACCCCTTACTAAGTGCTACATGGATGGGTTCCATTACTCAAATATTGCATTTTTCTGTCGTAAAACATTCGACATTTAGAAACGCTCGTCCAGTGTGACAAAACGCTACATAAAAAAAACCGCGTGTTCAGTACATTTTGTACGGTGGCTAATATCATAAGCAGTTATATTCCAGGTTGATGTAACTAGTTTCCAATGGGAAATAGTTCCGTAATTTTACGATGATCTACCAGGCTTCATGGGTAAAAAAAAATACAGGTACTCATTTTTTAAGTAACGCACCGAACATGGGAACAACCCGTAAGTAAAACGACGCAACAAAAAAAAAAAATATTTTAAATTGGGAAAGAAAAGAGCTCATAAAACCAATTACAGTGTAAGTACCGAGTAGTGCAGAGTTTGTCCTGGCTATTTTTTGTAAACGGTTAATTATTTGTAACCATGCTGGCCGGTAAATTATTAGAAATCGCTGACAGGGATTGGACTACGATAAGTGTATGCTTTTATTTACCATCTCAGATGCACTCAAGGCGTGACGTAATCGTGACCTTACTCTCACGGTGACCTCCCCTCGTCAAAATGATATGAAATGACTGCTCAACCATCAGAGCCACCCCAAAACACTAATCTCATTTTTCCTTCACCGGATGTACATGTACTTATCGATTTGGCGGCAGTGGAACTGCCTTGGGAACGAGGAGAGTGAAATCGAATCAGGCCGCTCACCCCGAAACGTCATTCGCTACTTCAAGTTTATTAAAAGATGTTCCGAATGGCGAGCGAGAATGTCCCATGGGGTGGACCATTTCGGATGGGAAGGCCGGACAAAAGACGCGCTTGATAATGAAAACGTGAGCTTTCAACCCCCCCCCCCCCCTCCCTCCAAACAGTACCTTAAATTAGAGCCATTCAAGAGAGAGTTCTTCATGAAATAGTTAAGATTATGGATGGATACATTTCCTATGCGCTGTGCTGCACTACGCGAGACCAGCAATGGAATTCTGCAGGTTTTGTAAAAAATTATCAGACGAACAAGCTATCATTATAATTGATTGATTGACTCTGTATAAAAGGTAGCAGACAAAAAGTATGTCAATTTTGTGATGCACCGCCACGCAAATATGGAATTTGGGTTAACTTTTTAGACAAAAAAAAAATGAAGAAAAAATGGGTCTTTCATAACATATGAAAGTAACTGTTCTTGTAGTTGTGATTATGCTTGCATCATGATGTTTCTTCACGGTCGTGAAAACATCTTTGTTTCAATTAATTTTGCTTTAACAATGGCTACATTCCAATCAATTGATAACCAGAATGAGGTCGATTCGAAAAATAGTTTGCGGCGCATTTTCGTATAAGTGGCAAGCTTTAGTCACGATTTATTCATTTGGAGCATGGCAGGGAGACTACAGAGTGGTGAGGCTATACGAGCTACATCGATACAACACAATTGGTAAAATAAAATCTAATTTGTGAGGAAAGGGCATTTCCCTTCAACGACCTCATTGGTTACTCTTGAAACTGTTTCAGGCTCGCACTTCAATTTCAATAACATTTTTTAGCATAAAGTACAGCTCACGTGGTTGGGTATTCCTGAGACACACCGAGCTAACATTGAAGCCTCGATAACTTGATCAGTCATGCAAATCAATTCTTACGAGTCATTAGTCTGCCAATCTCCACAATTTCCCAGCGACTCAAATTCTCCAAGTAACGCGAATAACAGAGACGTTTCATGTTCGCTTAAAGTCGCTCGCGGCGTTAATTTTCCTTTTTTGTTTCGTTCTGTTTGTTTGACTCTTTGCATATTTTTTTATAAAACGTCTTCAGATTTCTGTACCAGGCGTATGTAAGGTCCTCACTTCAGTCACAATTTTGATTAGTTTGAAACTCCTGGTAAATATTTCGTGTTCTTTGCTGATCTGTGTTGACTATTATAATGTTGTTTGTATGTTTGTTTATTTATTTTATGTTATTACACATCCAACGGCACAATTAAAGCCGCTAACTGGATGATTGAGAAACGAGTAAATTAATGTTCAGTTTTAGACAGAAAACCCCAAATGGGGAAACCCCAGTAATCGGGTAGGGACTGAAACCCCAATCCACATACAAGGCTTTGGTCTGGGGTGGGATTCGAACCGGGGTCGGCAGAGGTGAAAAGCCGGGAAAAAAACTACTAAGCCAGTATTTCTGTCAAGATCGTTTTTTTTTGTACATGAAATTTTTGAACGGCAATATGTATCGTTTGACACCATAAAAAAAATATATTTTTCCCCACTATTTCCCCCCCTTCTAATTTTAGGTTGCCTACATTTTGTCAAAATATTTCAATAGATTTACTGTCATGCTTAATAACGGCTATTTTGGTTATTATTGATATTATTTTGTCATTAAGGACTTCGTTTGCAATGAGCGGGCAGTATCGGTAAAGAGTAGATTTATAGTTAAGATTTATTAGGTCAATTTGATTAGTGTCTCTCTGACAAAAAAATTGTTATTCGTTTGCGCCGTGGATTTTAACTGTACAACAGTTAACCCAAAATACTATAAAGCATTGTGATATTATGTCTTCCCATCAACAGATTTGGCCTGATTTCACAGAGTTGCTAAGCAGAGTATCTTTCAATCTGCTAGCATTAGCAAAACGTTTCAGCTAAAGCAAGAACAGACATTTTGCTGTTAAGTTGTTATGCTTAGCAATGATTGCATATTGTAATTTGAGTTCTTAAGCGGCTCATCAGAATAAAATAGGCAGATGGGCGATGTTAAAGCCCGCTATGCTGTCACGATAAGTCTGCTGTGTTCTATTTATTAAATACTTTCTTGTCAGGCAACATAAATATTATAACATGAACAAAAAGACAAAAAACATCACATCGATATTCCTAACTGCTTTCTCGAAAGTGAACACTACAGGTTTCTTGGAATAATTACAACTTGCAAACCAGAATGGTTGACGATTTCACCTTTTGACCCTTCTAAAATCCAACGAAGCATCATCTCTTTAAAATTGTACATTTTTATGGGGAACCTGAAACCGGAAAGAGCTTTCCAACGTGTCGCCACAAACAGGCCAAGCATCCAAATGTAACTTGCCATGATCTAACAACCAGACGTACGCACTGAACAGTAAAAATATCCACTTTTTTCCCACCTCATGAATTAGCTTCCAAGTGACAAAGCTAGCCGGTAGGTAATGCACAACTAAAATATTCAAGACGATCTCGAGACTAGTTTTAAATGCATGAAATACGATCACATTATAAGATAATACAGCCTGGATTTACCTTGATTTGTTGCCAGTATCCATTCGGTCCATATGAGAGCATGTCCATTTCTTGGGCTACAGCACGCGAGAGTCACGCCTACGGTAGCTCGGTTCCTCCAGCTAAAAAAATGAACATATTATGTACTTGATTACACTTCCGCGGTGTGTTGAGAGCATAGACGCCACAGCGTCAAAAAAAAAGGGTCGACCGATTGCGTTATCGGGTTAAGCAAGGAAGCGACATGCACAAGTCTACGATCATTTAAAGGGGCTCTGCGCATAATGTCATCCCAATTAAATGGTCTTAACTGCCAGGATTATAACAATGGCTCTCCAGTATTTGATCAGTGTGTGCTACCTGCATTGACCTATGGGAAGAAGCATGGACAACAAAACGGATAGAGCACAACCTTTATACATCACGAAGAGCAGTGGAAAGACAAACGCTTCGATCAATCTCAATCAGGGACATGGTCACATGTGCAGAGGAAAAACAAATGAAAAACTGGAGTAAATAATGGGAAATTAAACAGGTTAAACGGAGGTGTGCTTGAGACACTGCCCGAAGAGCAGATGGACCACACGGCTAATGTAATGGCAATCAAGGACAGGGAAAAGGAGAAGAGGCACACGAAGAAGTTGAAGGGATGACATAAGATCTTTATGCAGGAACAGCATTATGGACAAGAACAGCAAGGAACAGAGATGATTGGCGTTTCTATGAGCATCCTACGCTGGACGAACACAGCCCGAATGAATGAATATATGAATGAATGAATGGACTGCCAGGGTAGTAGAGTTACAACGGTATAAATTTGTCTTTAGAGCAGTGGGCGTGATCAAGTTTGCAACCTCGTACACCGAAATATAGAACAAGCGAATTGGGAACAAAGTAAAGTAAACAAAAATAAGCACATCTTCTGACAATAGTTCTATCGTATATTGTTGAATCGGTTAATTTCTGTAAAATCGTAAGAAAGATAGTCTACAGCCAAAAGCTCTCAAAATTAAACTTGACATTACTTTATAGGCCTACATCGGATACTCCGGTTCGAATCCCATCAACGGCAGTTGCCTGCTGTCCTAAAGAAAAATGTTTAGAAATCATAACAAGCGAGTTTATGAGTTTACATGATTTTCGATAGAACAGCAATTTCAGACAGCTTAATAAATCATCTTTGTCAAACATTTTCAAGATGTCCCCAAAACAACACCTTGCATCCCTCCTAGGAGGTAGTGGGTGTACTGCAGTTCAATTGCTTGTCTTTAGTGTTCATATTTTATTCATAGTTTGAATTTAAACATCCATCGACTTTGTCACATTTGATCTCACCAACATTGAGCAGAGTATATAGGCTTATGGGATAGAGTGTTAACGGAGTGACAATGAACGCTGCATTAACTTAAGATGTGCTTCAGTACACCAGCTACTGATATCCTTAAGTTCGGCACAATTCTGCCCATGACAGCTAAAATACAGGGGGAAAATGTTATTTTCCCCCGTACTCTCAAATGCACTTTTCTATAAAGTGACAAACATTTATAGATACGCTGTAAACAGCGAGTCTCTGAATCCTCAGCCGTGATAAATCTTCACCTCGTCAGTAAGATTGTTTTTTTTTCGAAAGACATCACATCAAATCTAGCCATGTTATGAAACATGAATGTTATCGACTCGCCTTGACAACCTTGACGACTTGCATGTTTACACCACGGGGTAACGTCCTGTGATCCAACGCAATATTCGTGTTGTCAAAGCGACAATCAACAAAAAAAAAAAAAAAAACGGCGACAACACGCAAGTCGCTGCTTGTCACACTGTAGGGGTCCTTGGGAGGGGTACGCCGCGGTCGTAATCACTTTAAGTTCTGTCAACATTCCGGTTAACAAGACATTGTTGAGTTCCAGGAACACCTACACATACTAGAGGACATTAACTCAGGAAATCAATTTGTTTTATGTCTTACATGCATTGTACCATGTTTGTCTCTATTACGATCTAAACTAATTTGTGAAAACTGCAGACCTATTGATCAGCCTGGAGAAAACACGTGCAGTTTTTTTTTTTTTTTTTTGAACTCGTGGTCTAGACTTGTATAGTCTAAGAGCTATAAAAGAAACTGGATGATTCATGGGAAGAGGGAATGGGTTAGGACCCTGTAGAGAGATCAACATTAGTCCTAGTCAACCTCGAGACCAACAGCACTCGATAACCGTTGCTAATCATATCACCGGTTTGAGATAGAAAATGTAATTCTATTGAGTGAGTAGTAATACATTCGGATGACACTTGGCGGCTGAAGGTACAACTTGGATTGTTCCCACTCCAGTTACACAAACCGCTGTTTAAAAACTGCTTGATGAACCCATCTCAGACTGCGCCCAGCGCGCAGACATCCCGTAAGCGCCCTCTGGCGGTACGGTGACGTTTTACCGGGCTATTTCATTACGCTTCGTGACCATCTTGAATGTGCATCCCGGGGCATTAATATTACACTGTTTGCCGCGAGCGTCTTCTGATGGTGGACTTGGCGCTTTTGTGTGAGACTCTTATCCTGTTATTACAGTCAACAATCATGGTCCTCCGTCAAGACTGGCTTGTGAGCTCAGCTGCCTACGTTTTGCAGCGCTATTTGACTCATTAAAGATACATTGTCAGTTTTGTGTTTTCCTCCAATGGGAGACTTTCTCACAGTTCTCACCAGTAGTACGCATGCTCAGAACCTCGCGCTAAGAACTGTCCAAAAGGACCGTTATGTCTGCTGCCCCCAGCGTATCAAAAGTCTTCCATTCGACGGTAAAACTGTCTGAAATGTTGAACATACGGTCCGCCATTTTGTGGAGTCAAACATGTGGTTCTACAAAATGGGGGTTAAAACAAAACCAAACAATATCGAGGAATAATTATGTGAGTCATTATATTCTACTTATATTGTTACTTAAATATCAAATACATTTCCAACTATATTCATTTCATAACAAACGCCTTTCATAGCCCAAAAAAGCGCCCAATCCTGAGGCAACGTGTCACTTCAATAATGAGGTGAATAATATAATTATCAGCAAGTTGTTTTAGCAAACATCATTGTACCAAGTTCCCCCACAGCATAATGTATTCGTTGCTGATGAACAACGTGATATCCACAGTTTTATTCCCTCTGGGCTTTCTCAAAAAAATCAATCTCTGATGTTTTTGTTTTGCCGATGTCAAGTCTGTATCAGGACATCTGTAAGCTCTTTCACTTCTCCGAGTTTATTGACCCTATATTTCCAGGTCGTCAATATTTTCATTTTGTGCAATAATCGAATTGAGGGAATTTTGATAGCAGCCTCGACGATGTCAACGATGGCGGAACTGCCCGAAGCTATATCGATACATAATCCTCGTATATTTAAGTCTTAGTCTCAGGACATGCAGCTTTCGCGTCAGCTGCCTTGAGAGAACACAGTTCCAAATCCAACTATATTATAATCGGGAGGAAAAACGGCCCGAGGAAAGACTACAGTCGTCAGCATCAAGAATCTTCAGTGGGAACCGACCACTGAAAAGTACAAGTAGATTTCCTGATTTCTCAAACTTCAACCTGAAACTCTGGACGTAGAAAGGCATTTTTTTCTCCTTATTGCTCTTGAAAAATACAATGTCCACTCTTTTATGTATTCACAATTTTTGTATTCATCTTCTTAGTTCTTTGATTAAAAATGGTCAATGTCATGAAACGGGACCAGTGAATGTATACATTATTCATGCAATTATTTATATTAATACTTTTGTGTAATGTCATGTTTATTCCAGGTTTGCACGACAGAGACATTTCAAAAGACAGTGAGAGCATGTCTACATAAGAAAGTTATTTACTTTTTCTAACTGATACAACTTTTACTCCATTTCCCTTTTGGTTTCTGATGTCGACAACACGATTTTAATCGAGTTTAGAATCGTCTGAGCTCGGTCCCAATCTTTAATCCCCAATGGTTTATTTTGGTTTATGCTTTTGATTTTGGATTTTGGCAAGTTGGTAACAAGGGATTGATAAAAGATCGGTGGACAGCTGCAAACCGGATTAAAAAACGATTCTAGGGAACGCAGAACCGACAGACAAGGTTTGCCGGGGGGGGGGGGGGGGGAGAAATCTTGCTCCCAAGACGGGATTCCGTATTAAAAGTTCAACTCTTAAACTTGTTTGTCTGTTGTGGGTGTTTCTGTTGTGTTTCGTAAAGTCTGTCCGTTCGTTTGCAGTTCAAAATTGCTGTTTTAGAAGCTGATCTTTGAAAAAGAAACTTCGTATTGTGGTTTTACTTGGTTAGTTTGATTTTTTATTGAATTATTTATCAATTGATTGTTAATTATATTCTTTTTTATAAATGTATCTGTTGATTGTTGTTGTTTATCTGGTTATTTACTTATTTGAAATAAAATTTACATCAAATCGGAACAGTCACTTTGCAAGCGCCTTTTTTTCTTTTTTACTGATTTGTTTTTTAATTGATTGTTATTATATTTTAATAATGTATTTGTTGATTGATTGTTATTTTAGTGATCTGTTTATTTCCTTATTTAAAAACGAGTAACGTACAGCAGAATAGGCACTTAGCAGGCTTTATACAACCTGGCTCCGTTTCAAAAATAGTACTGGATATTAATTTGTGATGCTTTACCAGCGAAAGGTTCTTTACTTCTAGTTAACATCTTTTGTTCTATACATGTAACATGTCAAGTTGAATTCCTTCCGTTTGATTTCGGAGTCATGTTTGATAGGAAACACTAATATTAAGAAGCATAAAACGCCTGACTTATTTGTTGTATTATGTCAATAATAATATCACTACGCGTCATTGAGCACCAAGGAAGCGAGTCGGCTTGTTTAAAACCAATGTCTCTTTCCCCCTTCTTTTTCAGCAGTAATTACTTGGTTCCATCGAACACCTTGGCCGAGTGCATTCTACCCGCTGTGCCAACTCGACCGTAAAGTAGATGCAATCTCTCAAACGCAGCTGCCCATCAGCTCGTATTTGGCAATTAAAATGTAAGCGAGTCGCTAATTGACGGTTCGTATAGAGTGATCAAGAAGGGTGGGAGGGATTTGTACTGTTGTTGTAATGAGTGACATCCATCACAAGGCTATGGATATAAAAAAAAAAAAACAATCAAGATGAGGGATAAATAAAATTAAATTAAATTTTAAAAAAAGTCCGGAGGAGCTGAGAAAAGAGTTCTTAGATAGAAAGACTTCAGGTTCGTGTATTAACAATAATAATAATATTCAGTTCTTAATATAGCGTCTCATCACACCCGAAGGGCGTCCAAAGCGCTCAATTTTGTGTCAACATCAGGTATACATACAGAGCTACGTGTTTGGAATGATAAAACCCCATTTTACATATCCACATTGTAACGGTTTACGAGGTGCTTTGGTGCAAATTTAATGCAGCCAACCATGCCAGAAAACACCATGGGCGAACACCTTGTACTGGGTGGTTTTACGTGCATTGTACACAACACACGGAACAAACGGTTTGACGTCCCATCCGAAGGACGAAGCGACAGTGATTAAGTGTCTCGCTCAAGAACACACATGTCAAGACCGGGACTCGAACCCACACTCTGCTGATCAGAAAGACCGGAGCTTGAGTCCGGTGAGCTTGGACAGCTAGGCCACGGACACACCAATATTTAATATTATGTTTGGAGAAAACGAGAGATTGAAAGTTACTAAAAGTAGCCTAATAAAACAGTAGTAGCGGTAGTGGTAGTTGCTCGTCATTAATTTTAAAAATGCCAAGTCCACAACTAGAAAATATACACATCAATACGAAAAAGGTTAGCAAGGAAATTGTTAATTTAAAACGGACTTCAAGGAATCCATAGAGGAAAGGAACGGCACTGCACAAACTGGGGTGTTAAATTGATTCTCTTTATGGTAACGTGACAACACTGACACGGCGCTATTTATCCCCATTGCTTTATTGTTGGTAAAATTATCAACGTGGCGGTGCTGTCACATATAGATACCAGGCGAATCAATTAACACCCCAGTATTTTGCAGTGTGTAATAATAATATTACCGAAGTCTTATGTAGCGCACGTATATACAAAATGTATGCGTAGATCATAGTATTTGTGTTTAGGTATTTGGTTTATTGTTACGGTAATAGACCTTATGCTTATGACGTCATTATGAGCATTTAGCACGTTCGATGCTGCGTTTGAGCTTAAAGATGGCGGCGAATGCATAAGGTCTGTTAAAACAAAGTATGCTTCAAAAACGATATCACTATATCTCCACAGCCTGGTAGAACTTTAATGATTGTATGAGCTAACTAGCACTCTTGCTTGGTCGGGATTCGAACCCACCCATTGTAACAAATGAACACGCATAATTTACACTACGCTGCTCGGCCACACGGAACTCCATCCGCTCTATCATGAAGGGGATTACAGTAGCTTCATCTCTAGGAAGACATACATGTAGATAATCCGGGGATAAAGCTATAAGCCGAATCCAACACATAACAATTACCTTACCGGAAACTACTCACGACACATTAAGCCATCTTGGAGTATAGATTTGCAAAATTAAGCTTCAAATAAGTCATTTTTTTCGAAAGACAGACGGCTGATATCGATTGCCGAAAGAATAAAAATTCACCACCTGACGAAGAATAAAGAGAGAGGGGAAGAAACTATCGCACCTGCTCTAGATGGTTATCACGTCCGAGTCGTGCAAAGACACAAACTTGAGGAGGATTCTCGACGACGAAACACCGTGGATTTGTGCGTCATGACATCTTTAAACAACACAAAACCGACATTATTAATTGTATAATACTCCCCAAATCATTAACCATTCCTTACAGTCAGTCAACACCCTAAAACGGCGACGTCAAAAATTACGGCAAAATTTGACGCAATAAACTTTCTTAATGTGTAATCATTACTTTTTAAAAGGGTATTTTATTTATATAATTTTGTTGTGATGATTCGTTTTCCTACACTACCGCTAATTGTTACACGTGGCTTTACATTCCCCCGTTCCATCGTCATTACCAAATAAATGGTATTATTTATGCGTATTTAAAACTCGTACTTCCGTTTCGTGCTTGAGTTTTGCATTGAAAAAGGAAAAAAAAAACAAAAAAAAAAAAAAACTAAATAAACCGAAACAACATCAGAACACGGCCCTTGGACAAGAGAGTGATTACAAAATCGGCGTTTTTGCACGTTAATATGTGTTCAGAGTAATTCAAAACGGTTGTCCGAATCAGTTGTTGGCCTGAGGGTGGAAATCCATCCCCGCTCTCTATCAATTAAGTAGTTTGTTGAGGAGCCCGCCTCAGAAGTCTTTAGTCTTCAAGTTTCCAAACTGATAACATACTGTTTTACTCTCAGTGTAAAATCCACCCGCTAAGGACGCATACTTGGCCATTAACCCGCATGCGACAAAGAAACACTCACCGAGGCAAATGACAGGGTTTGAAAATTAATGGACAACAGAAAATATATAACCATGGATTTTTTTTTAACAACACCGTTGATTGTCGAAGACCAGTATCCGCTTCATGTGACCCAACATACACAGAACAAACAAACCTGTGAAAGTTGAACCTCAATCAGTCGTCGGGGTCAAGAGAAAGTAGTAAAAACCACCGCTGTGTTTTCACTGTTTTCAAATATCGGATTTTGGACTGATTATTATTTTACTGCACAGTTAACATTGTAGGTAAACGTATATGTATATATAGATATATACACATAAAGCCCAAGCTCAACATTGGTAAACTGACTGTAAATGCTTCCATTCTTTACACAAATCAATTTATTTGTAATAAAACCAACCTATGAAAATGTCAATTCATTTCGTCGGTAAAAATGAATTCGGTAAAAATGAATTCAGCATTTTTGTGCGCATTCTTATAGGCAGAGTTTTTGTCTCACTGAGTCGAAAACTAGTTTTGGATGTTGTTTCGATTATTATTTAAAAAAAAATGATAACACTTTAGGCAGAAATATTTTAAGGAATTAACCACCATTATCTTTATAGCATGTAAGGTAAATGTAAATCTCTGAACATTTATGTTGTTCTTCTTACAAATGTTGAGCTGGGGCTTTAAACAAAATGGTCTACAGCCATTAAATGTATGATTTTCGCTCTTATTTATGTCAGCGCACGATAAAAGCCAGACATTTGCGAACAGGTGCCAGAATTCATTGCATAATTGGTTTACTGAAGACCTTTACCCTACAGCCTTAAAGGTGTATCATTGTTTTTGATATAAGGAACATCTTCTGGTTTGCAGTAAACATACCATTTACAATCAATCTGTGAACAATGAATCAAAGTGGATGATCCTATTTCAGTGGGGAAAAAAATAAATATAAAAATATAAATAAATAAAAACAATATCCTTGATTTGTCGTTTATTTTGTGTGCGTTCATGTCAAGATAACTTCGATTTTATTATTATTGCTATTATTTCTACATATTTCCCTCGACTTTGGCAGCATTACAGACAGAAATATTACTCTGAAAGATTGGTACTGGTATGAACTTAATAATCACGAGCTGTCAGATTCGAAACTTTCTTATTTTTGTGTTTTCCTAATAATTAAAAATCGTACACAACATAAGTCAGCCACATGACAAGCGGGGAGTTGCACGGATTGTTAAAAAACGCCTCGTTAATAACACGTATTCCCGTACCGCTTTGCAGGTGTTAAAATCAATATTAATTTGGGTTGCCATCATATACAACTTTACACAATGATTTTATGTTATTTGCATAACATTTAATACATTAATGTCAGTGTGACCGACAAAAGTGACAGAATATCATCAATGAGTAAAGTGCAGGTATCTGGCATAAAAAAGGGTGTTCTGTTTGGACGAGGTCATTTTACTTTTGACTATTGATTCAGTTTTGTCTGTTCGTGTTTTTTTTTTTTTTTTTTCTTTTTTTTCTTTTAGGTGTTCGTGCAATATGATAACGAATACCTCTTGTTGTTGGGTTGTTTGTTTTGGGTTTTTATTCCGTCTCTCTCTCTCTCTCTCTCTCTCTCTCTCTCTCTCTCTCTCTCTCTCTCTCTCTCTCTCTCTCTCTCTCTCTCTCTCTCTCTCTCTCTATCTGTCTCTCTCTCCTCTCTCTACCCTTGTCACACTCTCTCTCTCGCTCTCTCTCTCTCTTCTCTCTGTCTCTCTCTCTCTCTCTCTCTCTCCTCTCTCTCTCCCCTAACATAAAACAAAATGTAACAAAGTAAACAAAGATGGAATTTTACCCGGCCGTATAAGTTAATAAAATGCAGGTCATTAGCCTACAAATTAAGGTCTGGTGGATCCATAAGAGAGTAGTGTCTGGCCTACCGTCATGGCTGGACCCAGATCATTTCTCAGTCATTCAAAAAAAAAAAAAAAAATCTGTTTAACATTTCTGATTGCAAAACAAAGTAATGTTGGAACTTTCTGCTATAGCTCGACCGTAAAAAACAATCGTTTTAATCGAACTGTTTCGTTGGCACTTCAAACGTCCTGAAATCAAATTAATACTGCCAGGCTGTGCATTAACCCAGTCACAATGAAAAATGTTGAAGTTGAAACATTTTTGACGATTGATACAGCTAGGACATTGCATTACTGGAACAAGAAAAAAATATCCACATAGATTTACAGAAAACACAAACATACATCCTGTCCATTATCGCTCCGTCCGCCTTGCCATTTGATTTGCGACTTACTTATTAGTCTGTTTTCTGGGACACATATAAACACAGATAGGAAAAGGTGTAAACTTGCTTTGCAATTTATAAACAAAACTACTGAGATACATTCCGGATACATTGCAGAAGATCTTTCAGATCTACCCCCCTTGTGATACAATTAATAATAGCATTCTGTTACCAAACATAAACTTGATTAATGTTTCCGCACACAGACAGTGGCAAGCAAGCAACAGTGTTTGGTCAAAATTAAACAATCAATAATTCTGTCAATTCAGGGAAAGCGGGTCCCAAGAGGTTTTTCAATTTGAACGGCTTTTTTATTCGGTTGATTTAAGCTCCAATAAATAAATAAAAGAGTGGGAGAATGAAGATGATTATTCAAGTATAACGCTGGTATATGAACAATAGGCACTGTGTCATGTCAAATCAATTATTTTCGACATTGCATATTACTTATAAATAGATAATATCAAAATACAACTGATGTTGTTTGTGATGGTGGGCATCTCTATGGAAACAGTTCACATTTTCAACGGGTTAAATTATCTAGACAATGTTTCATGGTGGGGGGGGGGGTAAGTCATTTTTTTTCTTCAAATATCAGTAGATCGGTTTCATCTCGATTTTCACCATGTTTTTGTACTGCAGTTTGTCAGGCTAGATATTTCAGTTTTCAATTTTATTGTCTTTCTCCATGGAAAAGGTATATCAATTTATCGTAACCAAATCCGCATCTTGTTCTGAAGAAATATTTTAAGCTTTGGGTAAGGTTTAATGCAGGCCTAAGTGATATAACTATAGTTGGATACACACTCATAATAACAAGTCCCCCCTACTGAGAAGAGATGGTGATTGAACGAGGGTTTGACTAAGCCTTGACGCTGGGCAGTTTGGATCAAACTGTTTATAAGGAGTCAATAGTTAAAGTACATCCAACATAAAGAAGTTTGTTGGATCAGTGGCTTAAACTGGTTAAAATGGGTAATAGTTAAAGTACATCCAACATAAAGAAGTTTGTTGGATCAGTGTGGATTAAACCGGTTATAATGGGTCAATAGTTAAAGTACATCCAACATAAAGACGTTTGTTGGATCAGTGTGGATTAAACCGGTTATAATGGGTCAATAGTTAAAGTACATCCAACATAAAGAAGTTCGTTGGATTAGTGTGGATTAAACTGGTTATAAAGAGTAAATATTTGTTTAAACATCCAACATATGGAAATTGGCTGGATCAGTGTCCATTCATTTCGTCTCAACAATGCCATGGTAACGAGATAGTAGATTCCCTTCAATTCATTAGGATTTTGCAAAAGAAAAGAAAAAAAAAAAAAAAAAAACAACGATGACAAACCCAAAGTGCAAAATTCAATTTATTTTTTCTTTGAGTTTATTCTCTTTTTTTCCCTGTTCTTTCTGGCAAGGTCACTTCTCTAACAAGTCAGGCAGAGGAAGCTTTTAAAGTTCCAATTTTAATGTTAATCTCGTTAGCTTTTTATGAACTGCCATCAATGTAATCGTTTAATCTGGTTTCAGTATTGTGAAGAAAAGTGCAACCAGGCAGATCCTGTAAGTGCATATATTATTATAAATTGTTGTTATGTTATAAAACCAACGATTGGTTAGCGTATTTCCCTTGGGTGTATGAGACGCAGTACCCCCCCCCCCCACCCCCACTAAACAAAATCACAAAAAAGGGTTCAAGTGTCACTGTACAAGGCGCACCACAGCAGCTGTGGCCGCCGCACGTGTGCGCGACATGACAAGAGCGCGTCAACGCGCATATGTACCAATCAGCATGGAGGATTCACAGTGCGCGCGTGTGCATTGATGCGCACGTGCGTGCGGTGGCAATAACTGTGTTGGTGTAAACACTCAGGAACGAGCTGCTCGGGTTAGTCTATAAGACGCACCATGACCGCACACACCGAGGCCTGCCAGGCTCAGCTCGCTGTCTGTACATTGCCACACAAGGGTCATTGTGTTCGTACGTGTCACTCAACAGTAACGGAAGAGATTTTTTTTAATCATGAAAATTAGTCAAACATCGCTTCTGTTTTTATGCTATATTATTTTCATTTCCGTTTCAACGATTTTTTAAGACATCGATTCATATTTATTTTTTTTTTTTACACAACGCACACACGCGGTCCCATCATTTTCATGAAAAAAGAAAGAAGATTAAAAATAAAAAAAAAAAAAAAACTGAGAGTCTTCGTTATCTTTTGTACTCTCAATCTGAAAGTTCACTGACATAGCATGCCAACACCAATCCTTTAAAAACTGTGAAACTGGAAAAGTCTGAAAAATATATTGAAGCCCACAAGTCAACATCAATCAAAATAAACATGTAGAACGAACATGCTGAGCAAGCTAAACCAATTATCGTAGTTCACCTCATTTGTCAGATTGACTAGACAATATCTAGAGCATTTTCATTTCTGCTAAGTACAACCTATTTCTTCAAATGACAAGATTTAGAAAAATATATACAAGAACTGCTCGATATACACTCTTGGGGAGACCACAAAAAAAACATTACTTACTGAATGACCTACGTTCAGTTGATGCGTCGGTATACACAGTGGAGCAATGTAAAATGCGACCGGGCAGCAGCAACACGAAACATTACATTGTCCCGTTCTCGTGCCGTCCTTACCCCGGCTATAATTGACTTTCTGTAGAGTTTCTGTGTTTGCATTTCGTGGAAATAACTCCTCAAAATGATGCGGGGATTGACTGCGTTTTTGAATATTCAAGATGTGTTATGCCCAGAATCCAATATCGTTTTACAATGTACACTGTTAACCGAACATATCGATGGATGCCCTCCCGTCGTAACAGGATATTCACAAAAAGAAAAAAAAAAAGGAAACGCACATAAGGGTAAGGCGATATTCTATCAACTTTCAGTAATGGGACACCGTAGTCATAGAATCAGACTTGAGTTCGAGACTACAGAAAGACACATTCTCCCTGCCTGCCTTAGCGTTAGTCACGACACAACAACTCAATCGAAGAAAGATCGCTTCCCGCACAACAACTCTCTTCAATATTTTTTTTTTTATTAATAAGTGCTGAAGCACAATATAAGCACGTACAAATGTTGCTTAGTAATATTATTGCTTAATAATATCATTGCTTAGCAATATTATTTCTTAGTAAATTGAGAGTCGCCGGGTTTCGGGTCCAACCCGATGCATGTGATTTGTTTTTTTATATTTTTTACCTCACTTTTTATTTCCCTTGGTGACCTTGGTCCCCCCCCCCCTCCCATTTTCTTAAATCCATTGATTTATTGTTGCTTGTTTTTTTTTTTTTTTGCAAGAACTTGGGAGGCAACTACATTATTAGTTCAGTCTGCTTTTTCTCTTTTTTATTATTATTTTTTCGTCTTTCAATCATTGAAGCACTGTCATGTTTTTTTTTTTTTTGGGGGGGGGGGGTGGGGTATTGGAAGCTGTTTCTTTTTTTTTGTGGGTTTGTCTAACATTGTCTTTTCAGTGTAATCTCTTGTTATTTAACTAAGTTTATATTATCTCTTTTTATACCATGTTGCTGTTTTATCCCTAATTGCAATTAATAAATGAAACAGATGACATGAAATAAAGAGTTCCCAGTCAACCACTTATTGATACCTGTCTTGGAGCTGGATTCATGTCAGTCTTTTAACCATTTTCTGCTTACCAGCTGTATAATAAATTGCTTCCATGGTTACAAATTGTATCCAGTTTCATTTAATCAGTTAAGCAGAAGTAATGCTGAACAAAGCGCGGGCACCCTTCGTAGCAGTGTGAATAACATGACATTTTTGGCTGGGAGTAACTGCGTCTGCTAAGCAAGGACATTACTGTGCTAAGCGACGTCGGGGTAAAACTCATTTTATGACTGCGTCCACTCGGCGGGGTTCTCTGAAACGGTTTACATCCTCGTTCCTTTTAAGTAATTGTTTAACTGTGCTTCTCACTGTGAAGCGTTCAAGATCAATGCTGGCCAGTCAGACGGTCGGCATGCAGAACGTGCCTTCGACTCAGACATTGGCATTAAGTACATTAAGTATAAATCGAAAAGAAGAAATAAAAATGCTCCAGCAAAATTGAATTTCTTGAAGTGCAGTTTACTTTTTTTTTTAAAGGTAACTGAAAATCACTGACGACAAGACTTTTTTTGAAGGTGACAGCCCGAACAGGTCTCTAGTAGTAGATGTGTACCGTGGTTACTATGGCAACGATCGGATCAATCGAAACTTGTTTTTTGGTGCAGGAGTTCGTTTCTGAAGGTGTGAATGAACCAACATTCAAATGCCATATTTTTTTAATCGATGTAGTTCTTTGTTGTTACCTGCACTTTGAATGTAATTGCTTAAACGTTTTTGGTTTTGCTCTTTTTTTTTCTTCTTTTCCTTGCAGCACCCAACAACACTCAAAACTCCCAGCTCACAATTGGCCTGGATTCTGGGTCATGTAGGGCCAAAAGCCTGTATCATCGATGCATCCAAAGCAATTCCATCCAGTCCATGAAACGTCAATCTTTTGTATTAACATCCAATTGCACTGTTTGGCCTAGGTGTGTGGATTCTCTGACCTTACTGATCTCTTGATCCTCCAGCGTTATTAATGTGTCATCTGTTTTGGAGTTTGTCAAGTACTTTGTATCTCCCTTGTGCATCTTCAAACCTATAAGTCTTTACTTTTGCAATGTAGGTCATTTAGTAGCTCTTCCTAATCTTCAACAAAAGATATAAATCACTTTTTGTTATAATAATAATTATTATTATTATTACATGTTTCTCGTAATGAAACTCAGAATGCCTCATAAGTGAACTTAATCACTGTAGCTCTCAAGCCCGAGGAAACCTGTAGATAAGGGTGCTTGCCAGGTGAACCAGAAACACCGGGGTAAACCCCTACTCTTCCACGAAGAAGTGTCCTGGGTTATTTTACGTGCACTACCCATTCTAGTACACGGGACCTACGGCTGGCTTAACGCCCCATCCGAAGGACATAGCAATTATGGTAAAGTATCAAGGACACAAGTGCCGCGACCGGGATTCGAACCCACATTCTGCTGCCGACAACGCCAGAATTTGAGTCCGGTGATCTAGACCGCTCGGCCATGCACTCCACGATGATATCCCACCCTCTCTCCTCCAGTAATGACTGCTCCGAAGTTCACAAGAACCCCACACGGGATCAAATTTTAAATACCATACACATACTTCAATACATTGTGTGCTGCTCTACACAGGTGTGCACACAATCTTAATGTCAGATGCTGTTTTTGTTCAATTTGGTCGGGAATCTGTTATTTATACGTCTCCAATCAACCCGTACGCTGCTCACCTACAAACAGGACTCGATCTGTCACTAGGTTGTGATCGCATTTCCTTTATACGTCGGGAGATCTTGGGAGATATACGGTTTCATTTTGAGAATTGAAAAATCCGAGCCAGCGTTATTTGTATAAAGGATTTCGGAAGTCATGATGATTACACGCATCGTGGGCTTTTTTAATCTCACTACTGAGTCGGGGTGACCTCTTGCTCCGAAGTCCAAATCCCAGGAGCCCCAACTCAATTTGTTTTCTAGATATTTAATATTAGTCTAATATTAAATTTAGTCTAATGTTTATATTCATAGCGTGTCGTGGCCGAGCGGTTTAGTGCATCAGACTCAAGTTCTGGTGGCTAAGTCATCAGGATGTGGGTTCGAATCTCAGTCATGACACTTGAGCAAGACACTTAACTATATTGTTTCGAATAGGGGAAGAGCCGGTTATGTTTGGTTTGCAACGGATTCATTTACCCCTCCCTGTTCTTAGCTGTGATGTGAAGAGACTTGCATTTATCTCTATATATGTATTGTTTCTGCGCATGGGGGCAAGTGTCTATCCCTTCAAAAAGTAGCCCACACCTCGAGTGGCGTTTGGGCCTTATGATGGGCGAACTGCATTGAATAAATAAATAGATGCAAATAAATATGTGGAATTCGGGTCAAAACATACCCCACCCCTCTCTCAATTAAGCCTGACCCCACAGCTTGATTAGTGAGATGTTTACTCGGATGACGAGTTAGCCCGATGGATCTAGCTCCAAGAACAAACATTTCGAGTCAGTGTGAATTGGATTTCGGGACTAATGATGAGGTGCAGATGAGCAAACTCTGCTTGTGTTTTGTGGGCCTGTCTCATGTTTTGCTTAACCTGATCCAAAAATCCAGTCAGTAAGGTCTTTAACTTAGATTTCTTAACAGACTTAATCCGTGGATCTGCATCTAACCCAAAGGCACATCAGAAATGTAACACAGAATTGTAATTTGGTCGCATTTTATTTTTGGAAATAGTTGTTGGAAAATCAGCTTAATTAAGGGCATGCATTCTCGAATGCCTGTTTGTAAATGAAATACAAGGACAGACCCTGATTTCAATGAAAATAATAAAATCACGTGTGCTCGAAAAAGAAATTGGGTAGACAAAATACAGACATAAAAACCCTAATTGATAGAATTACAAAAAAAAATAACAATAATCTGGGTGATTTTGAGAGCTGATAATGAAAATTAACACACTTTTCACGAAATTGGCAGGGAAAAAATTACATATATAAAATATTGTACACTTTTTAAAATTCTTGTAAGTGTAAAGTCTTACTGTTTATACTAACGTAAGCCATTAATTTCACCCATTTGCTTGTCATGCTTGTGGTAAGAAGACAACTTACCATATAAAACAATTTCAAGTAATTTCCAAGTAGACCAATTATACCCCAAAATATTTTAATGACCACTTTTTCCGGACCTCCCCCGAATTTCATTAGTAGATGTCCATCGCCACTGTTGACAATGACCCCCATTGATTTAATATGATTCATCAATACCTTATACATGATGTAGGTTTCACAATATATATTCTAACAATCCTGTAGTTTAGTCAGTCTCCATTCCAGACCTGCTCCCCTCTGAATAACACCCTTGAGTCACCGCCTTTGTAAAGCCAGAAAATACATATCTTTAAGCCCAAAGAAGCCTCACTGCGTCTTTCCTTCAAGTCTCATCGATATATTATATACCTCGTCCATTTCTACCCAACAAGTACACATATTCTTGTGTTACACTAACTCTTTTCATAATATTTTGGGAATATCATAAAGGCATTCCAGTTCTCTGCCATACAAGAAGTGTTTACACATTTGAAATGCCTTCTAATTTATGGGTCTTGCCTTTTAGGCGCATTTCAAGTTAGGGCTCCTCGGATTACAGTCACACAACGAATTCGTATAAAGTCCCAGCTCAACATTGGTAAAAAAGAAAAACATAAATGTTCACAGATTTACATACACCTTACGTGGTATAAAGATAATGACGGTAGAAAACTTTCCTGTAAATATTTCTGCCTGAAGTGTTATCGTTTTTAAATAATAAATTAAATAAGATCCCATTATTTTTCGTCTCAGTGAGACGAAAACTCCGCCTATAGGAATGCAGACAAAAATGCATTTGGACCGTTTTCTCGCAAATGAAACAGCGAAATGAGCTGACATTTTCACAGGTTCTTTACAAACATCTTGAGTTGTGCAAAGAATGGAAGCATTTACAGTCAGTTTACCAATGTTGAGCTGGGGCTTTAAAATTAAGAGTAAAACCAGTTTCTAAAATCACCCAAGGTGTGACAATAACAAACGATACAGCACAATATTTCATATAGCATATAGCATCACATATGAAAAACAAACTCCTAGTCGTAGTTTTCATGAAACTCAAATTACGGTCATCTTTACCTAGATTGTAGTCTTCGTACACAGCTAGCTTTTCTACCGTTTGTTATAAAAGCCCTGCGTTGAGTAGTTTCACCGTTTTTTCCCCTCCCTTTTTTCCACATTCTTGTACGCCGGGTACATTTATCGAGGTGTGGCCCACTAATTGAGAGGTTCCCTGCACACAAAGCGGCAGTGGAGACTGCCTGCGTTTTTACAAATACACGGGAAAGACTACAAGAGCAAGTTAAATTTTTGCCGAAACGGTCGAAGGTAAGATGGCCGTGATGAAGACCAGTAGCAAGGAGGAGTTTTGAATGTAAAAACACGAACCAAAATTATGATTTTTCGTTTGTTCAATTTAACATCTTTTATACTAAATTTCATTTTATAGTCTGGTTCCATCGTCACACCTCACACGTAAAGAGAAAAACACAGTACAACCCCTTTATTAACGTAAAAGCCCAATCAATCTTGACGGCATGTCAAAATAGACTTCGTTTTTTGTTTACACTTTCAAGAAGCGTGGATATCAAAATAAACTTTTCAGTTGTAAACAGTAGGAAATGTTAATTGCTGCAAATCAGCGGCTCTGTGTGTCACTTTGTTTTACTTAAGTTCCATTTTTGGAGACGGCTTGTTTTGAGGAGAACCGTTCCTCAAAGGATGGGGGTTGAGAGTCTGGTTGTCTCAAACTAAACAAATTAAACAGCATTAGGATTTTTGTATTACGAATATTATGAGTATTATGAATTGTACGAATATTATGAATAGATAAACATTATGCATAAATATGAATATTATGCAAAGGCCTATTTTGAATAGTATTAACATTATGAATATGTTGAACATTATGAATATTATGAATTTTTGAATATGTTTAATATGAATATGATGAATATAATGAATATGTTGAATATGATGAACTTGATGAGAATTATGAATATTATGAATAATAAGAGTATTATGAACATTATGAATATTATGAATAATTATACGAATATTTTTAATATTATTAGTATTGTTAATGTTGTTGGTGGTGCTGCTGCAGTAGGTGTCAAACTGGCACGAGAGTTTCTCGTCAAGATTTGATGTTTAAAAGAAAAAAGTGCTACCGAGCAGGCCTTGAAAGCGGAATGGAGTAGGCGTTTTGAGCCAAATTCTTTGTTTTCATTGCTCAGGTTTACGCTAAACTGACCATACAGCGCACTGCGATCCAACTAGGAGATTTTGCTGTGGGTTAACGATTTCCAACAGATGGCTGATTCGATGAACCATTTAAATGGTGTTGCATACAACACACGAGGTGTTCAACCTGAAATCCCGCCCGTCAAACTTTCCAGCGACAATTTCAACGCATCACATAAGTTGGCAGCAGACATACCTGGTAAATTAAAAAGGCTTATATAATTCCCGAGAATTCGCAATTCGTCAAAAACGCTTCATTTTTACCCGGTAAGTCTGCCGCCACCTAGCGTTACAATGTTGACCAGTTTTCCATATGGACAAACAAAGTGGCTGTGCAAACATTCGTGGCTTATTTTTTAAAGTTGTACACGCCATCCATGTTTATTACTTAAAACCACAACTTGAGCGAGTTAAAGGTAGGAGCTTTCTTCCCAACTTATTTTATTTATCTTTTATTTATTTATTTTTTTATTTTTTATCTTTATTTTATTTTTTTATTTTTTTTTTTTAATATTTTTTTTTTTTTTTTTTACTTTTTTTTATTTATTTATTTTAATTTTTTATGTCTGTTTTTATTTTATTTTATTTATTTATTTATTTATTTATTTATTTATTTTTATGTATTTCCTTTTTTTTTTTTTTTTTTTTTTTTTTTTTTTTTTTTTTTTGGGGGGGGGGGGGGGGCAAACGTTGTATTATCACGGCTTCACATTTACAGTCCTGAGGCTGCGTACATGTACATTTTCAAAAGCGGTATAGTCAAAAGTTTCGATTTCCGCCAAATATACCCAGAAGCTCTCTGTTACGTGAAACGCTTAATTGGAACAGGTGCTCTCGTTCTAGGACGAGTGTCAGTCGGCCTAAGGCAACTATCGTTCTGCGGTTGCTGTGAAATGTTTTTACAATTAAAAAAAGACACGTAAAAAAATTGCCTTCTTTGCACTAAATTTTCACACTGTGTTGGAGATAATAGGAATGACACGACTTTGGTACCAACTAAATAAATCTATTAGATCACTTTTATCAGCAAACATGCGCAGTGTCTAAAAAATCACTTTGGAATAACTGTTTACACGTAATCTCTCACTTGACAAAATGAGAATTACGCACAAAATACTGCCGGGAGAGAAACACAACAGATGGCAGAGTTCATTGAGGGAACGGCTTTCACACCTAATCAAAACAACTTCTTTTCAATTTTACTAAAACCAACTTGTGAAAGAGTATTTCCTTTGAGTGAATCCACAAATCGAACGAGCCTTAAAAGAACATACTTTACAATCATGCGGATTTGTGGAAGGAAACGAGTTTTAAAGAGCCATGCAGTAAAGGAAGACGTTTAATAAGAGAATAGGTCAAGTGGAGACGTCGAATGGACATACACGCCCCAAGCGTTGCATATACGTCACTTCCTGTATTGCTGGACAGCGTTGACAGATTGCATTTCCTTTCTAACGCTACATTTATTTAATTACATCAACATCACCTGTACCAACAGCTCTAAGATTCCGTTTGTGGCGCTAGCCCATTGAGCAAACATCGTCTCAGAAGTTACATTGGTAAAATTTGAATATAGTCTGAAGGACTGGGCTTTGCTCAAATCGGTTCAATTTATATTGGTTTGTTAATAGTTGACACAATATCAACAGTCCGAACCCATCCCATTTACGCACATTATTTTGGCACTTGGCTTTTTAAACAGACTCATGTAAAACATAAAATAAGATCTTAATAATAATAATAATAAAAAGAATCAATAATTGAGCACCATCAAGTCCGTCACTAAATATTTTGCAAAAGGATATTTTTTTTGACTAAAACATATGATGGTATTCGCATATTATTTATGTATTCATTATTATTTAACATATTATTTGTTTCTTTTTTAAGACTGTACTTCTTATCACATCAGACAGAGATGTCTTCGTTACTAATTGTTTTTTTTTTTTTTTTTTTAATATAACCCGTTTAGATTTATTTCAGTTCCAATGGCTATGTCACCGGAGTGTAGGTTCGAATCCTGGTCATGGTACAATTCTGTCCATGAGCAAGACACTTTACTATAATTGTTTCTCATCACCCGGGAGTAAATGGGTACCTGCGAGGGTAGAGACTGTTGATCTGAATGATTAACAACCGATGGGCTGATTTGGCTACCGGTGCTGCATTCTCCAAAGGAGTTGATATAACACCGTTGATATTAACACAGGAGTTGATATTCAGTGTGGATAATTATTGAGTCTCTTTGTCAACACAACTTGGCTCCAATCCAATGGGCTAGTTCTGACCTAGACCCAAGTTCGTTAAACTTTTAAACCACTTCATTTTGCTTTCAATTTTGTTTGCAAATTGGCAAGGGACCAGCAGAAGCAACGGCCATCACAATGTAAGTTGCACGGTAACCCATTTGCCTGTATAAGGAAAAACCTATCAGAAGCGCCTCAGGCTCTCCAGGTAGATCGAGACGCCACTTACATCTTGTCAATGAATCCATTTTGTTAATTAAAAAGAAGAAAAAAAGAAAATGGATGGGAGACAGTGTTACTCGATTACGGCACACGGTCAGGGGGATTTTGGCAAACTACGAAAACAAACTGTTCTGATTAGTGTACATTATTCGGTTTGCGGTAACACCATTTGATTATTATCTACTTTGCTATATATACAGTAGATTGTTCTTGTGCGAACTTGTCATGTTATTATTCTACTACCGCGGAGTAGATTTCGAAAGTCGGGGACAACTTAGTTCTGAAACAAAACTGTCCTGTTTATTAAGTGCTACCTGTGGTGTTTTAATCCTTACTATAATTCAGCCGAACACCCCATTCCCTCACTGGAATTTTCCACCAGTCCCCCCGCCCCCAAAGATGATATCTTCTGTGGTAACCATAATCATTAAACTTATTATGCCCCGGTAGTTCATACGAGTGATGACAACCCTAATGCTCCAGACAGCTGTTCCCAGCATTTTTAGCAAGGCTGTCGACTAAGTACGTATGTGAGATGAGAAATAAGGCTCGCTATACTAGTCAAACGGCTAAACAGATAAATTTCATTATTTTCAAAACACATGCGAACTTCATCATTTTCATATTATACTTGCATTCTCCACGCCCCTGTAATTTGCCTAAGGATGCAGCGTGAAATGATATCTTTAAAGGTCCTATTAAGGTGTTTTGTTTTTTGTTGTTGTTGTTGTTGTTTTGTTTGTTTGTTTGTTTGTTTGTTTTTTCCATGATAATTTTGTTGGAGCATAATATATGGTTTGATATTAACAAAACATATTACTTATTTGATTAGGTTTAAGTTAATACCTTTGAGTTGTTCTCCCAAAATCAGTACTATCAATATCGCCTGGTGGCGTGCTTTTGTGACGTAGACCTAGGACACTGAGTGACAATGCACACTCAGTGACAATGCACATTCCTGACCATTGAGCTCTGTTAAATTCGTCGGTTTTGGATCGAATTGGAATCTGTGCAGGCTGCAATACCGTCTTTAGTACACAGCAAAACCGAGGTGTTCAATTTTTTATCTTGGTATCTATTATTATGTGATAACACCGTCATGGTGTTAATTTTACCAACGATAAAGCAATGGGGATAATTAACACCATGTCGATGTTGTCATACAGATAACTAAGATAATCAATTTAACACCCCAACTTTTGCACAGTGTAGTGTTGCAAACAGCAGTAATACACCTTGACGGGATTTGACACATAACGAAAGCCAAATATTAAGAGATTTGTCCACAGAAAACAACAGCGCATGAAGATACCTAACTGGTTGCATCATCCACACGTATCGATCGCCGCGCACCAACCGGAGCATGGTCCTGCGACGTTCGCCCCTTTTAGGGCCGCGGGTTTCACCTTTAGATTAAGTTGATGTTTTTTTGCGATAGAAGCCTCCCACAAAGTCTGAACAAACTTGCATTCATAGGTTAATAATAAGTGCCTATTGTTTTAAAATTGTAAACTGGAAAAAAATGTCCAACACATATAGCACCTTTAAGACCACCCACCATAGGACGAATAATTCAAGGGAATCATGTTGCTATAGCTCCAATGTTTTCACCGGAAGGAATCAAACATGAAAACATTTTACGGGTACAAAGAATTTACGGGGAGAACAAATCAACTCAAACGTTTTATACGACCACTCACTGTGTGACACGTTCGTCTACTACATGATAAACCGAGTTCAACAATGATCTTGACGTTTCCACAAAACATAGTGGTTGGCTCATCAAACGGTTTAATTTAATATGCCATCGACGGCGTACTTTGGGTAAAAGTTTAGGGGCAAAAAGAGGGGGCACCATTTTTCCTTGGGGAGGGGAGGGGGCAGTTTTGACCAATTAAAACTGTAGTTTCCTGTCGGTTTGTTTTTGTCTTATTGAAGCGCCTATTCTGCGCTCCTCTGACGTGATGAGGTAAAACAAAATATGTTGTCTGCGTGTGAATAATATAAAAAAAAAATAGTTTTAAAAACATTGAAATAACTACATAAAAGCTTATAAACATGTAAAATTTTATTCTGGTAATTTTTAATCTAAAAAGTCAAGATTTCAAATGGGGGGGGGGGGGGCACCTGGGAAGTGGAGGGCACAGAAGTCAGTTTGGGGGGCGTGCCCACCCCCTTAGTTACGCCACTGTATGCACTCCACATTCAATTTCGAAATCACTTTTATACGTACAGTTCCTTTAAACTCAACCAAATGAAATTGGATCTACTCCACTAGTTAAACTGCTTGGAATGTTCGAAGCCGCTATTGATTAAGTTAGCGTGTAATGTATGGTATGATAGTCGCTGGAAAAGAACAGTCGATCCCGACGTGAGATTGATACGCACGTACCCACTGCAAAGACCACGATGTAATAATTGAACCGTTGGGGTCTGAATTACATCGGTGTCGATGCGCTTTAGAATTTATGCTGATATCGGACGAGGCTCCTAATATGAACAGCACTGGGACTGATTGTACCATGCACTTTGAACGAGGTTCATGTGTGGTCCATCATATAGTCTTATGGAGCCTCGAGCATTGTGGACAAGCCCAATGTTATAGAGCGCCGAAGGCGCAAGATGGGGAACTGGAGCTAAATGATTGTTGGAACGTGAAATACGCATTGGCACTATTTCAGCAAACGAATGCTTTGTTTCCCATTGATAGCAATGGTCATTGTCCGCACTGATCTATTGTTGTATCAATAGAGTTACTGGCCTAAATGGTGCCCAGTGGGATTTCACATTTCAGCCCGAGTTCCCCATCTTGCGCCTTCGGCGCTCTATAATCTTTGGTGCAAACTGCCTATGCCGCAACCCACACACCCTTACATAATGGCGTGTTATACGGGGTCCTGCCACTGTTGTTCTCTAATTCCCATTTCTAAAGATTTCCTCTTTGGGGTACTATTTCCCGGAGACATTTTTTGCTAATTGCATTTAGATTTTGGACTGGATGTATTTGATCTATTTTACGATCTGTTTTCCCAAGAGTGAAAATTAATGGACGCATCAATGAATTCTATGTTTCTTTTCTATTTTAATTGTTCTTACTTTTTTAAGTCACAGGACCATAATGTAAAACAGCTATTTAGCTGATATTTGTATCATGTTTAAAGATTTTGAAATAAATAAATAAATAAATAAATAAAATCAAGAGCACTCCATGAAGACCCAAAAATAATGCTCTGCGTATAATCCATGTGAGATATTGTAGTAAACATTTCAAGATATGGTTTGGTAATGTCTGTTTTAAGCTATGAAGTTGTGAAGTTCTACAAATAAGCTTATTATGAAGTTGTTAATATTCACAAATGTTGACACACAAAACCATTAAATACTTTAATAACAGTTCAAGCCGGATGACGTGAATATACGCAAATGTTCCCCTTGCCTGGAAACGGAAGCTGCCTAAAGACGCCATTATGTAATTTACAACTGTATGTTTCACCCGATTTGCGCCAACCGCATTATTGTATTTCAGTTGGTTTCAACAAGTTTGTCAACAGTATCTTCCTTAGGTCTTTTCGTTTCAAGTGCATCACTTCCGACCCGACCCATTTCCGGGTTAGGCTGACCCGCAAACGGGTTAAAAATGGAATATAAACTCGGATTCTGCTCCAGTTCGACCAATTTTGGGGGTCATTTTGACACGCAATCCGGATCAATTCTGACTCAGGAGCTCTAAGAGTGTATGGTCTAAAGTAACTTTCGGTTAGTGTATGCCTTAGTCACGATGCGGCTACGCTATAATTATCCCCCTTGTAGACAGTGAAAAATGTGCAAAATGCGGCTTGTCTGTTTCAAGATAAATAAACAGCGAGTCGTTACTCCGGGAAACTGCATCCATTACAGTCCGTCTCATCATCATTGATACCCTGGCAACCAACTATTGGATCAACAAACATTTTACGCATCCAAAAAATATTTTGTTTCACCAGCATTAAGTACTCACCATTTGAGGATCTGGGGGGGGGGGGGGGGGGTAGGGGGATGCAGCCCGCTCCTTCCCCCTTAAATCGAAAAAGGGGAAAGAGAAAGAGGGGATGATGGGAGGGGAATGAAGAACAGAACGGTAAGTTACTTCCCATTATGTTTCATCTCATTTCTCACTTATTCAAATGATTTGTTTCTCACCTTTAGTGACGATTTCATACTGTAAAATCGTTCTTGATTCTCAGCCCCTAAAAAAAACAGCCCCTCCCCTAAAAAAAAATAATCTTGATCCGCCCATGATTACATCAGCATTTCTTCTCTGAGTTTTGGTTCCCTGTGGAAAATTTAACTAACTGTATTAGCTTGTCGAGTCTGCAGGCATGACTTGGTTGTTTGGTGAACAGCTTTGTGCTATTAGACTTCCCCACAAAGCTTCAATGACGTTGACATTACTGAATTCCTCACACTTCAAAGAAGTAAACAGAAACCCATGTATTCCACATACTTCCAAATACTATTATCGAAAAAAAAAAAAACAGTAATGTCGCAATGCATCAGCCTACCGCATTACGAGAGGCAAAAAAATAATCTGAAAAAAAAAAATCACACCCTATTTTCTTCTCAAAATGCTCATGATGTGAATTATTTGTTCCTTTCACCGTCAATTGGATCAAATTTGACCACATGACTTACAAGGCAGACTGGTAATAACATAAGTTAGCTTACAATAATATTTTTACGGAACGGTGGGCCGTGAACTCGTATACCTGATATCGTATCTGCCGCTCGTGTGTATTAAATAACAGTCCGACTCAGGAGGCTGGAAAGGGCGGGAAATTCTGGTGGGAAACACCCTTGGGCTTATATAGCGCTCTTCAAGTACGCACTCTTGTCTGAAGATCGATCGCCTGACTAATCGAATATGATGATGTTACACGAACATGCACCTATTATAACATTCTGCATTTTCAAAGACATTTATTGTCAAACAACGAACTGTATGTAAAGCCAACGAGTGAAATCTAATTCACCGTGTTTAAGGCTCCATACGAAGTGTGGACCCCTGATAACAAAAGATGTCCACTTTGTGTAGGAACTTGAAACACTGGCTGGACTTACACACGTCTACACAGTGTTTTCACACATTGGATATTCTCGTTTTACTCAAAAAGGTCGCATTTTCTGTACAGCATTGAATAGCTCAAAACTGAGTATTATATGAAAGGGATCGGGTGTCCGAAAACCAGCTCTCAAAACACTCTCTAATAGAAATGCCGGTGGTTATAAAGATTTCTTGTTCTTAACTGCATGATGACAAAGGAATGTCCACACGGTGTATGTCAAAAAGGACTGTGTGTGTGCTCCCCCCCCCCCCCCTTTAGTACGTCAATTCCGGCAAGCTGTACATCTTTGATTACAAGCTTGTATGGCATACGCTCTTGCCGACACTGATCCGCCAACAGACTACGACGAAGCAACACATCGGGACAGTTTGGGTTCGAATAACCTGAGATCCGTCGCGCGTGAATTCCTGTATTTACTAATCATTGATTTGTGAGGAGTGAGGGTCGGTGATTGGGGTCGGGGTAGATGTGAGTGAATTGATGAGTTGATTGTGTACGTTTCGTCCAGAGCGACCGACGAATCTCCCTCCGATAGTTGTTTCCACTCGCACTGAGTGCCGCGGGTTCTAACACGACGGCGGCCTGGGGGATATGTCGCTAATGGGGTCGTCCCGAAATGAAACTGTAAATTAATGAATGATTTTCCTTTTGTCGAGACTGTAAATACAAAATAAAAAGGTACAAACTGTAATTTTGTTTCGTTTGTTCACATCCCACTGCCAGGTGGAATTCCTCCTCGGCAAGAAAGCATACAACATGCAGTTTCTTAAAACTAACTTATAAAATGTACTTTGAGGAAAATTTGAAGGAAAAAAAGTAGAACTTTATGTTTTGTAGATTTCACTGTCTACATAATAGTTACAGGGCCACGTCGGAGATGGATTCATACAGAGTTGTTTGAAATAATAATAATATAATTTGTATTATTGTTATCATTAATTTACGGTAATGAAACCAAGGATGCCTCAAAAGCGAACTTAATCACTGTAGCTCGGAAGCCTGAGGAAACCTGTAGATAAGGATTGCTATCTGAACCAGAAACACCGGGGTAAACCCCTACACTTCCATGATAAGTGTTCTGGGTTCTTTTACGTGCACTACACATCCTAGTACACGGGACCTACGGTTTAACGTCCCATTCGAAGGACAAAGCAATTATGGTAAAGTGTCTTGCTCAAGGACACAAGTGTCGTGACTGACCAGGCCGGGATTCGAACCCACATTCTGTAAACTACAGAACTTAAGTTCGGCGAACTAGACCGCTCGGCCCTGGCACTCCACCAATATGAAACACTTCTGACGAACTTTTCCCAGAAAGATCGGCTTAATTATATCCCTGATTACACGAGTTAAATCAAGAAATGTTAATTTCTTTTCAAAGTTCGAATGACTCAAAGTTAAGTTTCAAGTATATCCCAAAGTCTCTTACAGAAAGTCTTAAGTCCGTATATGGTCAAGATTCTTTGGTCAAGTGCAGTGTGGCGTAACCAGAGCAGGGGGAGGAAGAGGCTGTCCCCCCTCCCGCTCAGAATCCTTGTCCACCTTATCCCCACCCCCTATGAGTTAAAGTATAATAGTAATAATAATAATAATAAATGATCAAATAAAAAATTGTTTGGTCTCTGCAGTTACAACAGCTTCGGTGCATTACCTGTAAACAATAATCATTCAGGCTGTTTTTGACAAAAGCATAAGGTATGGTTCAGCATACATCAAGTAATATAATCAGCAGTGCATAAATGCACGTCTTACACTTCTTTCCAATGGTTTCTGTTGGTAATAGCAAAGATTATAGAGCGCCGTAGGCGCAAGATGGGAAACTCTTGCTGAAATGTGAAATCTCACTGGACGCCATTTCGGCAAGTGAACTCCACTGATACAGCGCTGAAACCTGGGGACCAGTGTAGACAACGACAATTGCTACCAGTGGCAAACATAGGCAATCACTTGCCGGAATGGCGCCCATGCGAATTTCACTTTCCAACAATAGATAAAGGCCCAGTTCCCCATCTTCGCCTCTACGGCGTTCTATAATCTTTGGTAATAGTATAAAGATCCCCCAATTAACATCAAAATGGTTTCCCCTCCCCCTCTCCTGCTCCCCGAAAAGTAATAAATAAATAAAAATAAATAAATAAATAAAAAATGAAGAAAGGAAAAATCTATAGTTACGGCACTGATCATGTCAAAAGACTCAATCACCTTATTAGTATATAATTAGTAAGTCACAAGTCAAATCTCAAAACCATCTGTCTAACGTCTTAAGATACTCTTCAGTTGACTGTAATCAAAACAAAGTCCAAAGTCCCACCACACTCTCAGTGGCGTAACTATGGGGGTTGCAGTGGGGGGGGGGGTGATGTCCGTGCTCTTCCCTCGGGTGCCTCCTATTTAAAATTTGGACTTTTGGATTAACAATTACCAGAAAAAAAATGTTACATTTAATAAGATTTTAGTAGTAATTTCAATGTTTGTGTAACTATTTTTTATTTATTTACAGGCAGACAATGTATTTGTTTTAACCTCTGCGTCAGGTTAAAACAAGTACCAAGACCACTGAAAAGGTGCTTGTTTCGGTGAAGTACAAACGTAGACTACGGTTTTAATTGGCCAGAAGTGCCTCCCCAGCAAAATAGTGCACCCCCCTTGTGCCCCCCTTAAATCTAACCCTATAGTTTCGCCGAAGCATACTGATTAGACTCGAGAGCGACTCTGTCTCACCTCGGCAATGTCAGACTAAGAAATTGGTCCACAAATCTCATACTGTACGAAGCCAGACAAAAAGTCATTCAGCGTTTCCAGTGAACCGAGTTTAAAAAGCCTCAGCTGCTGCATCCTGCACAGGAAATTCAATGTTATGATTGACAAATCACTGCGAGGCTGCATTGAATTTGAGGTCAAATAGAAATGGGCCTAGCAGCTTAAAATATGCGTAGTGGTATTGATTTAGCTGATGATAGAGTAGAAACGTCAACTTCCCTTTGAATGCATCTGGAAAATACCGACGAGGGATCAAATTTCAAGATCTTCACGAACTATAACAGGATTGTCTTCACCCGACAGGATGATCAACGACTAGAAAAGTAAACTACGAAATAATTACAATATCTCGGAGGGATTTCCAGAGCCACCCAATTATTACTTGAATTCACATTAACTCACATTAACTGTCGATATCAGTGTGATCTCGTTGGCAATAATTTGGTTTGCCTTTTCGATGACATTGAACATTTGAAATGATTGTTTCAATCAATAAAAAAAAGGCATAAATACGTCTCTGGTTATAAATATTATTGAACTAAATAGTATATACTCCGATGAAACTGAAAGACCACACTGAGCTCACCTTGCCTAGCGATAAATGCTCTCAAGACATACCCCGTGGCTTTGATTAATGAAGACGTAAAAACAATTTACAAGCGACCTGCTTTTAACCCGGTGGGAGTGTTTACTCACTGCATCCGCGCTGTCACGTTCCAAGATAAATTCAAGTTACGGAATAATGACGGCAAATCTGATCAAAACTCAAAAACCTTCCGTATGTTAGGGAAATGGACTATATTAAAAATATCTTATTTACTTTTTTTTATATCAATAATATCTAGTTGTTTATATAGCGCTTTATCTACGGGCGTCTCAAAGTGCTTATATTTATTTTAAGACAGATTTTGAAGTGTTCTGTGTTTCATTATGAGGCCTATTTACGTAGCACCTTTTGATGGTTTACAAGATATATTATTACTTCTTTTCTGCGCACGTTCCTTGCGGGTTTGCAGCCCCAGCACAACATTGGTAAGAAGAAAAACATAAATGTTCACAGATTTACATATACCTTGCATGGTATAAAGATAATGATGGTAGAAAAACTTGCCTTGAAATATTGCTGCCTGAGGTGTTATCGTTTTTAAATACTACATGAAATAAGACCCACAAATAGTTTTCGTCTCAGTGAGACGAAAACTCTGCCTATAGGAATGGGTACAAACATGCCGAATGCATTTTTACCGTTTTCTCGCAAATGAATCAACGAAGTGGGCTGACATTTTCTCAGGCTGGTTTTATTACAAATATCTTGATTTGTCCAAAGAATTTAAGCATTTACAGTCAGTTTACCAATGTTGAGCTGGGGTTTTAATTCGATTGTTTGCAATCAAAAAAGAGAACGACTTATCTGCGGGCTCTTTCAATATACCCATTTCGACTTTGAAAGTATTTCAGACGGCAATAATAATAGTAATACTGGAGTCTTATCGCACGTAATCTACCAACAATTAGGTTTACTCACGGCGCTTATTATATTGTTTTATATTTATATTATTTCAACCAGGTAGCAACACCTACAATGTTTTGAATGGATATTTGGGCATGCCAGATGTCTCCTAAGGTCCTGCAAGAAGATTACAGAAAGTTTTGTGCATAATTAAGCGTACTAATTTGAATATGCAAATGCACAAATGAAGGCGTACCACTTATGTATGCGCATGCAATAAATCAACAAAGGCCTCGCAGGGAAGTAACGCCACGTCTTTAGTTTTTTGGATAATCCACTTATCGAGTTTTCAAGTTTCCAACTTTATTTCCTCATACACGTTATGGAAAATGTAAAGTACCTTTTAGACACGACTTTGTGTTTGGCCGTGCGAGATATAACCAAATAGGTTCCAGTGAATTCCAGAGACCATTTCTTTGACGTTAACCTGCCGGAAACTTTGCTTACTAAACAATATTTTGGAAATGAAAACTGACGCCTGAAAAATCGGTCAACTAGCCCCAGGCACTCATTGTGTGGCCGTTTTAAATGATTCCTTTTTAAGGCATTATGTTTGTTTGACAGCGAATGTGAACGTGACCATTTTTGAAATTGACGCATGCATGCAACAACGGTTGTGCACATCGTCGGATATTACCAGAATATCCGAGCGTGAGTTTGGCTTTAACAACTTCGCTTGAATGCAAGGTAAGAAGGTATGGAGAGGACGTTGCCCTTGAAACAAAAAGATCTAAGGAAAATATTGTTCAAAAACTTGTTGAAATACAAGAATGCAGTTGACGCAAAGGGATGTAAAATCAGGCTGAAACTTGCACCTGTTTTTACAGTTTAGAAGTATTTTGATTTTTTATGTCGACATTAATTGTAAATAATTGACATGTTTACTAACAATCTCATATGGTTTATACGAAGCGCATTTTTAATGTTAATTTGTTAAAGTCAGGAAGAGTTCAGGCTGCATCCAATTAATTTCCACTCTTGGGAAAACCAGATCGCAATACAGATGAAATATATCCAGACCAAAATCTAAATGCAATTAGCAAAAAAATGTCTCCGGGCAATGTCTGATCTTTATAACAGAAACATAAGGTCGGCACCGCGACACCACCAACCGCACGGTGAGTAAGGTATCAAGAGGCTAAAAGGCAATAATTTTTTTATCGTCAGGCTGTGGTTTTTTCACGAAGGACTTCCGGGGTCCTTGCCTCCGTTGCTCCGGTTCTTTGGTCACCCCACTAGATATTCAAATTCTCTCGAGTACACTAAGAACTCTTCTTGGAAAGGAGCGATGGCCGCGTACGGGAGGAACTATATTTGGTTTACGTTTTGAAGAGTGAACGGTAACCCTTTACACTCTGAAAAAAAACCTCCCTGATTTAAATATTAACCCGGATTCCGGCTCCCAGGACCCAGGGAGCCTGTCAAAATTCTGGGTCAGGCCGACATGAAAACTGGTTCAAAATGGGGGTTTGACTCTGAGACTTTTTTTGACTCTAGTTCTTTTATAGGCCTACAACTTTATGATTGTGATAAAGTCTGATGCTTTTAGCAAAGAGCTTACCAATTTGTGATCTATTTCACTTTTTTTTTATCGTTGCACTGTCACGTTTAAAGTGGTTGACACTGGTCCACGTTCATGGCTGAGTTGAACCTTTTAGCGCAGCCTCGCCATCTTTGTTTGGATAATACCATGACAACCATTGTTACAACGCCTATGGGGTTTCGGGTTGGGGGAGGATGCAGTGAAAAGGCTGACTGCGCAAATTACAATTGAACAAAAAAAAAACGGATTTCATTGAGTTTGTATGAACAGTGATCTCCAAGGATTAACACGCGTGAGTTGCTCTCCAAATTCAAGAAAAAGGTTTTTTATTTCTATATGTATTTTGTTCTCTCTCTCTCTTTATTTATTAATTTATTTTATTTATTTATTCATAAATGGGCTAATACCGTATGTGGAAAATATACAACAATGACGTTCAAAAACTTCCCCACAGAAAGAGAGTTCAGTCGTTCTCGGAACCGATATTAAACGTAGAAGCAACAAAAGAGCATTTCAATTACATCCAATTATTGTAGATGCATTTTACTAAAATCTCAACCACCCCTTTTTCTTCTTTCTTTTCTGTTTAGCCCGATATAAACATGTATGCGTATAAAGTACGAACAGTAGTGGTTCTGGACGTTTGGGGATACAATTCTCATAACTTTTGTGATGTTTGAAGCTTTGCATGGTGTGCAAGATAGGATTTTACTAAGTTTACTAGCTGCAGTTTCATATCCTCATAATTTATGTTGAGGCTTGTGATGTTAAACTCTGGGCTCGTTTGACCCCTTCTGCTAATAAATGGCTTGCTGCGGTTTCATAGTTAAGTAGGTCCCACAACGAGGAAACTAAATGTATTTCCCAAACTGATATAGAGTGTCGATCAGGCAGCAGTCGTAACAAGTCTAGACCAAAATGCCCCAGGGAAGATATTAACGGGTTCACGCGCAGGACACAGCGGGAGCGAATGTCACTTTTCGTCCATTCACCCATCGCTTATTAAGTGCGCACATTTATGCCCACTGGGCGCTCTATATTAATGGAATTAATGCCGACGCGTTGGGTTTAAACCACTTACTACAAATGGTGAAAACACAGTTCTTTCCAATTAAGGTAACCCGTGACAACATACGTCCGTGTGCCAAATAAAACAAAAAATGACTTTGTTAGTTAAAAGCACAAATCACGCTTCACTGGTGAAACCTGATGGGACATGGACTTTTCATTTGACGAGTTAATTTCGTCAGAAGATGAAATCAGTAACGAAAGTTTATTTCCCCCCTGTCTTTTTTTTATACTTGGCTCTGTATATATTACTGTGAATGCCTCGTTTCTAATTATGGTCCATATTGCGTTGGTGTCGTGGGGTGTCCTGTTCGGCTGGTCAGTTTTAAAACAAACTTGGGGTTAATTAAAACTTGATACGGCGTAGCATGACCGCTGTTTACCGCAATCATAAACTCCTGGCGGTATCCATCATATTATCGGCGAATTTTATAATCAAATGATTCTTATTTGTTTATTTTTTAACGAGACCAATATTCAGCTTGTTTGCTGTTTGTTTGTTTTTTCTTCAGTTGACAGGCGTTGCGTTACCTGAAGGTCCCAAGTTGGAACCTAGGAGATTGGGTTGATTTCTGTCCAAATTGAAACAACTCAGAAATGTATCTTTTTAGATACAAGCATTAGTCAGATTTGATTAGAAAGTTAGATTTGACTAACAATAACAGGATCAACTGACTAGTTTTTTTCTATTCAGAATTATTTAAATAACTAAAATTGGAGTCAAATCCAATTCCTTTTTCTAGTTGGTGTGACTAAACCCGTTGCTATTTGTTAATGTTTGCATGATTAACTAATTTCCTAGTCAGTTTGCAACAACTATCGGCGAACAAGTCAATATTTTGACTGGGGTCGTTATAATGGTGATGTTAAAAACATGCATTTTAAAACAAAACGAAAAAGTCAGACAAAAGACTTTTATGGGATAAATACTATTACAAGCCACTCAAAAAAAGAAAAAAGAAAAGAAAAAAAACACCTTAGGCCATGGAAATATGATATGGGGTTATATACCAACTAAAATATCATACATTTCTCGTACATCCATGCATAATCTGACTGGGTTTTCGAGCCCCTTTGCAGCTGTTCTAAATTGACATAGAAATCATCTATGCAAGCCCCAACAACTCACAAAGGTCTTTGGGCAAATACCAGCGGGCTAATTAGCATTATTTCTAAATCAAAGTAACAGCACAAGATAGTCAATTTTGTATCAGTGTCAGGTGGATCACGAAAGTGACGCAATATGACGTAATAAACTTCTTTGGTATTAGAAGACAATTACCTAGTATGCTGTGGAAAAAAATATTCCCAAAATCTTGGCTTGAAACGTTAAACAATTTACGACTGGAAATTTCATTACACAGCGCAGGCCTACTTCCCCCATGGGTTTTGTTGACTGTCTCATTATTAAGTTAGATAGGCCCTCCTAAAGTGACTAAAATATGGGATCTTTTATCAACGAGTCGTACCAAAGATTTAACTCACAGTGTCTATAGGTCCATGACAAAGGAAGACCGTCAAAGGCCGACCCATACATCCAAGACGGCCCAAGCGATTCACAAACAAACTAAAGGCCAGGTTCCGGGCCCGAATTCCTAAGTCAATTTGACATTGCAAGGTTTTCAAACTTTTGCAGCAGTTAACTGCCAACAATTTGTGTTAATTTACCGCGGGGTGAATAGATTGAGAGCGAAGCTTCGTGCATTGCATTGCATCGCGCGCGCAATCCAGAAGAAAAGTAACAAAAATGGTGTATTCATAAACGCGTATATAATTTGATCAATACGGTAAAAGAGATGTTCGCAAGAGAATGGGTCGTTTACTTACCACAAAATTGATGTTTGTAATCAATATCCCTTAAAAGCGGGTGCAACATGCATTGATATAAATGCAGGTGGCGATAGGTCTGCCACTTCTCAGGAGATGGGAAAATATTGACGAGATCCGGCTATATAATTATTACATGACCGATATATTACAAGCACACGAGTACACTACGATCAGACCTTTCTAAACACTGTCCCCATTTCCACTATGTGTCTACGAGAAGACGCTATATAACGAGAAGACGCTATGTAGAGTATTTATAGCCGAGATAAATAAACTCTAAACCCCGGAGTCCAGCATGGAATATGATTATTATTACTATGGCTGCAGATGAGTTTATATTACACGTCGATAGAGTTTGGTGTGTGATGGAGGTAACAGACTAGAAAGCCAATCTTGATGATGAGATCCATGGGTGTTCGAGTGATTGCAGACGGCATGAGTTATCTCTCGTGACGCGCTAAACTGAACCTACACGCCTCATCCACTGAAACTCGAGCGGGCACGAAGCCCGTACGAGCGAGGGGAAAATTATCTCATTATTATTACACTAGAATGGTCTACAGGGAAAAGTTTCAATTGCTCACCTTCATAAAAGTCATGCAGACATGTCAACACACGACGTGAAATTCATCCGTTGTTGTAAAAGAGAAAAACCACAAAGTCCACTGGCAACTGCTCTCCCGGCAAGTACGGCCAAGCGACGTGACGATATGTTAAATATACCTGGATACAATCCGGTGGTTGTTAAGAGATCTATTCACATCCACTCCAGCTGCAGTTGTTGACATTCGCTGAACACAAACGAAAGTTCTGATGAATGCCTGATGCCAGAACACATCCACTACCGGCTGATAGTGAAAATGTGACTATCTAGCTATGGGTCTGGGTGAGTGTCTGATTAAAACCGCTCCAGGCATCGCTGTTTAATCCATGCCAGTGGAGTAGGGAATTGTTTTACACGTGATGCTCGTCTCTGCAGTCGGCACATTGTCAGCGAATCAGCTGCCCCGTACAGTGACGTATCAACACGGGGGATCCGTCACATTCATCTATGGTCGGTGATCCGCAGAGCCGACGTGTGTATCCAATTCTCGTACACAGAGCACCATGCTATGAGATTAGTATGCCCATGTAAAAATGCACGAACATTATAGACCTCAGCCATCTTGTTTTTTTTCCCCGACTGAAACCAATGTAACCAAACTGAGGCTGCAAGGAAAAAAAATATAGTCACGTCAGTTTATAACTGTATGACAGCCAGTATTCGTAATAATTGCTATTCACAACGCAGTCTAAAAAAATGACCATCCTGCGGAAATGCAGACGACTGTTCGATTATTAAACATGGTACCCGTAAAGCACGCTGGCAATTTTAGAAATAAATTTAAAGGGAAGACAGCTGGCTTCAAGCACACATGATGCCCCTATGGAAACATCTGCTAGTATTGAAACATTTTTATACAGAACATTTTATTATTTTAGATTCCAGCTTTGACTTCCCTGGATTGCGTTTGTTTCTATTTATTATTCCATGACAAAAGACACGTGTAAATTCCAATTGACACACCACTGCTATCTCTTTCAGTATCTCCACCAGGACTAATCCCCACTCTGGTTTTGTGAGCAACAAAAAATCGGTGTGTTGCCAGTAAGTTTCAAAATGACAAATTTTATTTTAGTCATTAATTAATTCATCCCTATTTATCTGTTTATGTAGAAACAAACAGTTGGTTAGCTTTTTATCAAAATAGATGCAACCGACTGACCGTCCATATTGAGATATTAATTGTGTCGCAACGGTTTTAATATTCAATGCTCCCGAATATTCCAGTGTTAACAAATCTATGGTGTAAGGGCAAAGTGATCAGATTTATTTTCCATTTTTCCCCCTTCTGTTCCATGGTGAGAAGTAGTATTTGATATTTCTTTTCACACAAGAAATGTCAAAATGATGTACGAAAGGTCGGTGAGTCGAGAAGGGTCTGCAAAACAACGTTTATTTATTTGTTTGTTTGTTTATTTTTATTTTTTTAATCCAACAACTACCAAATATTGTCATATTTTTTTTTTCAATGGGCCAATAATTCCAAGATTTCATGTAATCCTCACCCCTGGTATATCCCACAAGCCTGTAGACTCCTATTGGCTAGACCCTAACCACTGCAGAGTAAGAAGTGAGCACCAGCTGAGCACCAGCGGAAAGCGCATATGTAAACAAAGTGTGATGTTGTCTGTACTGATCCCCAGTGATAATAGATAATCGGATACAAAAGGATATGCGACTTCTAGGAAAACATAAAATGGCCATCTAAGTCTTGCCTGTAACTCTAATTCACTAATTATATAGATTAAAATAGGTTTGGGCTTGCTGTCGGGGGTTTTACGTAAAAAAAACTGGGTGGATAAAAAAAAAGACTTATGGATGAACCGCGTGAGTTTTTTTTTTGTGGCTGCTCGGAGGGTTTTAAGGAATATTTTTCGGGGATACGCCTAGCCCTAAATTGAAAATTTGTAAGAGAACGATGCAAACGAAATAAGTGTTCTGGAATACATTTTAAAAGGGGAGGAACCATTTTTACCGAAAGGACCGTTTAATTACAGGGAGGATGTTATCACTTGATTGAAAACCTGCTTTTCTGTATGATAGATATTTTACATTTTTATTTCAATCGCCCATCTTACCCCCTCCCCCGCATCCATCCAGCCCCCCGGCCACAAGGACATTCCCGGGCGTGTCAACGCCCGAATGGTCGTACAGAAAATACCTCTAATTATGATTACACTATGAAATGCAGATATGGAGTAATAATTTCGATGTCAATGAAGTGTGATATTTCATGTCGATACATAGGCTAGTTGGTGTTAACATCATGGGGAGCCGATAAAGTGTAAAGTCTAGTTTTGACGTTACAAGCATGGCGAAGATTGAGTGTTGTGTTTACCGTGTTGCAATACAATCCTTTATCTTTGACAACATAATGGTCTGTGATATCGCAATATAAGACCTATATAAAAGCGCATATACCTACTGCCAGACAGGATAAATATTGAGACGCTTCATAAATTATTACTTTTTCATCTCATATTGTTTTAAACCTAGAGGGGGGTCTCTTGCATCACGTGATCTGTCACGAGTCACGTCGTGGTCCCCTTCTTCCATCGTGTTAACTCCTTTGCAATCATTTATATCAAACTCTCAACATTATTAATTCAAGATACTTTTTCACGATGCCATAAAAGAACGGAGTGGTGCTTCGGAAACATCTAGGTGAGGGTGGCATTGAAAAAAGTAAGTGCATTTTTTTATATCAAGCTATGTGCGGTGAGGCGTATACCTATTTCAGCAGAGAATACAAAGCTCAGGATTTACTGGACCGATGCAGAGTTATTTCCACGACTTGAGTTTTACCCACTTACGACCTTCATTCCTGACGCTTTGAATTATTTGTGCGCGGAATATCCATCGAAAGGCATTTCATTTGTAGCACGCTAAAAGCCCCAGCTCAGCATTGGTAAAGCGGTTTGTAAATGCGTCCATGCTTTCCACAAATCAAGGAGTTTGTAATAAAACCAACCTGTGAAAATGTCAGCTCATTTCGTTGTTTCATTTGCGAGAAAACGGTACAAGTGCATTCAGCATGTTTTGTTTTTTCTGTACGCATTCCTTTAGGCAGAGTTTTCATCTCACTGAGACGAAAAATACTTTGGATCTTATTTCATTTATTATTTAAAAACGATAACACTTCAGGCAGAAATATTTCAAGGAAAGTTTTCTACCCTCATTGTCTTTATACCATGCAAGGTATAATTAAATCTGTAACCATTTTTGCTTTTCCTCTTATACCAATGTTGAGTTGGGGCTTTAAGCAACAGGCGCTATTGACATTGTACTAACACTAACGTGTGTAGAGTTGCCATCTGTCATTTTTTTTTTCTTGTTAATACAGACTCGGTGCTGCTTTGGACATCGGCAATGTTTACGGTGGTCTGCAACCGGTAGTACCATGTTAGTGATGGTAAGTCTGAGAATAGCCGGTAGAATAAAAAAGTCCTTCTGAACCTTTCTTTTGCAACGTCACAGCCGGAATTTTTGCCAATCTAGATGGAAAAACTACGACGAGCCATCAATGCAAAGCCAAAACAGATTATCCCAGTTTGCAAAAAAAAGTTACACTAAAATTCAAAAATTGTTAAGAATTTGTTGGAAACAAACCAACCAATAATGGGATGTATTTTCTTATAATAGAAAGTTTGCAAAAATGTTGAATTTGGTCACAACGTCTGTCAACAAAACCTGAATGTTTTGCTATACATTTGCCGTCCATGCCAACCAGCACGGTTTGTTTATCAACAATAGAAAGGTCTCTAAGTGTGCTCGTATTCTTTCCTGGAGACGACAGGTGCATAGTAATCTAAGAGTCAAGTGACCATACTTCTGTCATGATGCGAAACCGCAAAAGCTCTCTAGATATAAACCTCTGACTATTGACCCCGCGTTTTTGGTCGCAGGGGACTAGACCTACTTCCACGTCAGGAGAGTTCAGATTTGGGGAACTGTCTACAGGACTTTTCTCGAGGTGTTTAACCTTCAGATACTGGGTCATTGTGACCCGGAATGTGGGTCTAACTGACTCCACCAGGGGGTCTGGTAATGTCAACACGGACTTGGGTCAAGGTGAGTTTCTCACGAGCACAATTTCACACACAACCAATCAATTTTTGATACCGTTATAGAAATCACTTATAGTTACATTTAGGTCACTTTAAAAATACCTAATACATGATTACAATGTTGATTTTTTTCATTTTTAAGGAGACGTTTCTTAATAAACTTTTTGGATTTTACTTTTTTTAATGTTTTTTATGCTAAAAGTGATACATCAATCAGAAAAGAGCCATCAGTAGATAAAGATTACAATAAAATAAACATCAATGAGCGAGATAATGCAATCGCTATTTTAATTGGTCAACAGAGGGCAGTATTGCCAACGCTGTCGGTTTGCTGTGATGGTATTGGTATTGACGTATTTTGTTTGTGTCAAAATTGTTTTTCACGGGTGACCACACTGTTGTCATAAAAATACACGTCTGACCAGCCGTAGATGATGGATATGACGAATGTTACAGCCGGTGAAATTGTAAATCGACGTTGATAGGTGGAACAGCTCCACCTGTATAATTTGTCAACTTAATATCAATTCTTCCCCGCCGTAGTTCAAGACAAAATTTGATATCACCCGGCATGCAATAATGACACCACCACGCCTGCACAAAGTTACCAGGTAGACCTAATCTTCCTCTTGGGGTATCTGATGACGAACATAAATTATCGAAATACGGGACCATCACGCTGCCGCCATATTTATGGTCGTATTCCCTGTAGTCTACACCATTAAGGGTGATAAAAAACACGTCTAGGGATCAGACTGTTTCAACAGCTAAACTTCAGTTGATTACATTTGTTAGGAGGAAAACAAAATGGCTCAAAATTAAAAAAAAATTAAAAATAAATAAAAACACTTCGTGTATCTACAATGTGCCTGCTCAAGCCAAGTTGGTCCAACAAAGCGCTTTACAATATTGCTATTATTCCTGTTTTGTCTGACCTTGGCATTCGTGAAACCATTTCAACTCCTGAAGAGTATGCAGCACCGGTAGCCAAATGGGCGCACAGTTTGCTAATCGCAGGTACCCATTTAGTACTTAGTGTTGTCCTGCTCAAGATCCATAGTGCTGGTGTTATACATATAAACTGTTTATCAACTTCTATACAAGATTATGTCTGCCCTAGCTGTTGCGCTCATTTTTTTCATGTAGAGTTACTGGGGAAACAAACTCTAGCAAGAAAGCTTAATATCGTTCTCTCCACCCCTTTTCCAAAGATGCCGACATTTTTTTACTTTGCCAATAGTGTCTGCTATTCTTCATACATTCGGGCAATTTCCCGTTTCGTATTCATCTGGCGCTCAATGTGTGGCAGGTTGCATCCCCACCCTCCTCCTATCGTGTCTTCATTGTGTCCTGGTAATCTTTGGAATTTCTTTTGAGGAATTTAGGTGGTGGGGTACTTCTATACAAGGGAGGAAGAGTGTGTTAGAGTATGGCAACATTTAGGAGACTCCCTCCGTCACATATTGGGCATGCTATATTCCTGTTTGTTTTCAAAGTGTGCTGTCTGATCTCCCATTTTAGTTCCTTCGAATTTTTGTTTGTAGACTCTCTGTATTCTTATTTCACTGTTCACCATACCCACTCTTTATGTTGTCCTTCCCCGTGTAGATTAATTTTCCATCCAACCGATTTGTCTAGTGTCAATTTATGTGCCTGCCTCCGTTCGAGATCAAGGGGGGACACGGACCGGTATTTTAAATGAGAGCAGTTCTCTGTGAATGTCAACATGGTATTAGCCTCGTTAGTACACTGAGAAGCATTCTTGGTTAGAGATCGTTCAACCTTGCTGGAGCAAAACACCGGGAGACTTAATTCTCCCTTGCTGCGTATACAAAGGTATGGAAGTCCGTCTGGGCATGTTGGGGCGGGGGATGGAGAGGAACATTTTTGCTCTACTTGAACATAATAGCCTGGCTATAGACCATGTTACCTGTGACATCACATGTTTACAAAAGAGCCACAGAACCTGGACTTCCTGCAGGCAGGATTTGTACACGGCTCGATGGGAAAATACTTTAAATCTTTCATTTTATGGAGATTGCACTGTCCGATTGTCATCAACTTTGGATATGAAGGAAAGGGGCATCTCACAACTAGTTCAGCTCTCATTTTCATAGCCATTGAATTTATGTGGAAATTATGATACAAAATGTAAAATTTCTCATATGTCCCATGCAGTATCTTGCCTGCCAGTAATTGCCCTGGAATGTACAAGGTCACTCTTTTGTAAACAAGGGTCACATGGTCTATACTCTGATGTGTTTTGTATTCACAGTGAGCAGGTACATTATGCACCAGTGGTGTAACATTGCCACATCTCATGATGCATGTCACGCCAGGAAGGCATGCCGTCTACAAGCCCCCCCCCCCCCCCTCCCCCTCCGCCTTTACATACACACAGGGAGAAGGGCCATCTATTTGCCTGGCCAACATTATTCCAATGCAGATGTTTGTAACCTCCTCCACGTGTTATTTATTCACATCGAGTCTGTTCAACCAATATAGATGGTGAGGGTGTTACATTCTCACATTCCCGCAGCATCTCGCGAGAAAGTCTCTCCCGAGACGGCCCGTTATTGAGGGGTTCGTCTGGCTCTTGCATCGATGAGTAAGCCAATGAACTGATAAATACCAATTCCCTGAGGGGGGTTCCCGCAACACCCACTCTTCTCCGGCGTTGCTGGGCGGTTTAAGTTCATCGGACTCAAGTTGTGGTGGCTAAGTCATCAGGGGTGTGGCTTCCAATCCCGGTCATGACGCTTGTGTCCTTGAGCAAGACCCTAACTGCTTCGCTTCACCCAGGAATAAATGGGTACTTGTGAGTGCAGTGATGGTTTACGTGAATGAATTAGCTTGGCGTGCTATGGCAGCGCGGGCTGTATACTCCCAAAGGGAGCTGAGATGGTTCAAGGAATGACATAATTGGCCCAGTGACCGGGGTAATAATGTTCGCAGCGCCAAAATCATACTTTGGACCTGCGCTATATATAGCGAAGTTCCAAAGAGGCGATTATGGTATTTATTTTTCAATATATGCAGTAATTTAGGTACTGTAGTAGGCCTAAGTATTTATCAAATAAAAAAAAAAAAGTCTGTGGCATCTCAACATCATCTCGACCGATAGCGTCCATCTTGAGAAAATTGTTTGAAAGTCTACCATCGACAGCAATAACGATGCATTCTGTGACACACTATCAAGCACTGTGTATACAGATATGCGTTAAAAGTAGCACCTGGTGAAAAGTCTACTTCGTTCAGTGATATACTCAGTTAATTGCAATATGCGGAATTCAATAATTGCAATATGCGGAATGTAGGGATTGTACATGATGAATAACAAAGGTCGATTGGCACTTTGTGCTTTGTTTTGATAAATCAATTCAGCAGCAGATCTCATGTGTATCAAATGAGAAGCTAATTAAATGTCAATTGTTCCAAATTGTATTAAACACAGCACACCTGGTTTCCTAACTCAACACGACCCAACCTCCAAATCGAGATTTTTTATTTATTTGTTGGTCTGCACTGCCAGTGTAATTTAAAAGAACCAAAAATCAGTGCAGGTGTTGATTTCCATCTTTAACGCACTAAGATTCATCTTAAGATGAGTTGTCAGTATTACCATAGTGATCTGTATTGTGACATCACACTTTGCTTGGCAACTAAGAATGATTTGCAGTTAAGATCAATCTTAGCTCTTTCTGAAATCGAGCCCAGATGTTTGTTTTTGTTTTTATGTTTTTTTGTTTTCATTTATAAGAGACAGACATAGTGAGAGCGAGAGAGCGCGAGAAACCGACTCGGCCCTTGCAAACTTAAGCTTGGTCGACATCAATGTTTGGCCCATTAGAGAGTATTGGCCAAATAAATCACACTACCGCTTCTGCTTTATCTGTTTTTGTTTTCCCTTTTGCAAATTAAGTTTCTATGTCAAACTTTTCTCTTTAACAATACACTCCACCAACCAACATCTCGACGTGTCATAAAACCATGGGGACACACGTTCACTAAACACGTCCTTAATTTAATTGCAGCTAGGCCAAATAACTCCTTTTCAGGACCTGCAGGGGTGGATTTCACAAACAAGTCCTAAGTTAGGACTATAGTCCTTACTTATGACAAGTCCTATAAGTTAGGACTAGTTACTCATCCTAACTCAAGATAAGACTAGTCCTAGCGCTTTGTGAAATCCACCCTTGGACACTTTTTCAGACAGAAATATTTCTCTGGAGGTAATGGATAGATAACTTTTTACAATCAGTGAGCTTTTGGATTGAAACGAATCAATTTGGTTTAGATAATATTGCATTATAGTCTTTCAAAATGGCTTCCTTTCGACAGTTTGTTATGGTTCTGTTGGGGATAGAGAACTTAACAGAATCCCCCGTCTTTAAAGGTTACTAGTTCTCTATATTTACCAGCAAAGATTAAGGTTTCTACTTGGCAAGCCCTGATAATTTATCGTCACCTTTGAAATATTTTTACTGGTCAATGAAATTATTAAAGGTACAATACAAGATTGGAATTCATCCAAGTTATTTTTATTACTATCGGTCTGAACTCTTCCTGATTATAAAGTTCATATACATGTACCAGTACCGATCGTCCATAGAATTATTTCTGTCTGAAATGCTGTCAAAGTCGAGAAATTTGAAGACCCCCAGTTTAATTTCGGTTGTAACAATCGACGTTAAGATCAATGCGTTTACATGCTGAAAAGTGTGCACGCGGTTTTTCACTATTTGCTCCCGACTCGCAAGGATTGAGCCCAAATTTTCACAGGTTTGTTTTTTTCCCCATGTATATATTGAATCACACAAAGCAAGAACACTGCACTACCACAGCTTGGCCGATCTTATATTTTACCTTTAGCGCCACTCTTTTCGACGTGCGATAGACCGACAAGATTGGTAACTACGGGCATTCACAATCTATCAAATGACGTACATGTTAAACGTTTAAACATGGTGATGATCGTCAGTGACAGCTAGGCACAGACGAGGTGTACTCTCAAGGGGAATCAAATGCAGTTAATTATTTCAGCACACATCAGTGAAGTTCAAGCGGTGACGTTTCTGGTTCAACACGGGTGCCTCGAATAGGAATCGGCCGCGGCGGAGGCGACGTGTTTCGATTTAATTCTTAACGGCGTCCCGGTAACAGCAGAAAAAACGTCAACGAGGAAACATTGCTATTAGATTTACAATAAAAAGCGTTCACCGATTCTTTTTGTGGATTTATTGTCGACTTCTAATTATCTGTCAATAACGTGTATTTAATGTGTACCATTGGTGTAATCTGCACAAAAATCAGCAGCGTTGTGTTACTACTCCTCAGTTATGTCGGTCTCGACACACACTTCGATTAGAGACGAGATGCTCGACACCAAGATAGTCAAGGCACGTTCATTCACGAAATTCTTGTTGGTACAAAATCAAATAGTTTACGTTTGATTTAAGACGGAAACATTTGAAGTTGAAGAAAACATTGTTTATGGTCTTTGTAGAAAAAGATAAAATCGACAATTTAAATAAAAGAGCGGTTAAAATAAAAATAACAACAATAATAACACGTATAATGTATTCATATTAAAACAACATAAATCGTCATAACGGGTCCCTTAATCGTCCAGACTTTCTAACAAACATGACACAAACAACAACAAAACAACAACAGCGACAACGACAACTACAACAAACAACAACATCAACAACCAACAAACAACAAACAACAAACAACAAACAACAAACAACAACAAATAATCAACAACTAAAAACGAGAAACGAAGTTGCATGGGAAATAAGGCTTTTGACAAAACCCATCAATAAAAAAAAACAAATGTTGACAGGATAATGACACATTACAAATGGCATTCCACATCACGTGTGCAACGATATTGTAAAGTTCCTATCCGTAGACTCGAGACAAACGCGGACACTGAATAAAAATGTTATATTAACAAATAATTACAAAATATTTACTGAGGTTACGTTAGAAGTCCTTTTTAAACATTCCATGAACCTATATTTAAAGTTTTTTTTTTTTAGTTACCTTTTAAATCACCAAAAAAAAAAAAAAAAACGAGAAACAAAACACACGTGGTCCCTGTGCTAGAATTGAATCATACTAAAGCCCGAATTTCTGCTTTCTTTTAAGCCCAAAAAGTAGCTATACACACAAACATTTTGCTTACCAGAATAAGGTAACCAGCCGAAATACCATTCCACACGTACCGTCTGTGACTGGTTTCCTGCTAACTTTTGCTTACCATGAAAGTGTTTAGCAAAGTTTTCTGCTCAAACAGCTTTATGAAACTGGACCGTATCAGAAATATCCCATTATTTTCAAAATCAGGGGTAATTTCTAAGTTTCAAATACCTTAATTATATACATAGCTATGACAAACTACAAAATACGCTTGCATTCCTTCTCTTCAGACAGCTTTGAAATCTATTTTTCTGTGTCGTCTTGATTACAGCAGGCCTGTGGCTGTGCATGGAAAGATGAACCCTCACCCAGATACTACACACACCCGCGCTTGCGGTCAAATCACAAAGGATGCCAGTGACCGCCGGCGCGCACGCGGGCGTTGTACCTAAGTTATTCCATTTACTGCTAAATCATGACGACACAGCCCCTTTAATATGAATCACTTGCATCATAATTTCTACACAAAATTAAAGGTGACAAAAAGGCTTATTAATGTATGTTCCTTAACCCTCTTGGTTCCAACACACAATTAACTTGAGTGTCTAAACTTTCAAACCAAATGTTCCAACAGACAAGAACTTGAGTGTCTAAACTTTCAAACCAAAGGTTCCAACAGACAAGAACCTTAGTGTCTAAACTTTCAAACCAAAGGTTCCAACAGTCAAGAACCCGAGTGTCTAAACTCTCAAACCAAAGGTTCCAACAGACAAGAACCTGAGTGTCTAAACTTTCAAACCAAAGGTTCCAACAGACAAGAACCCGAGTGTCTAAACTTTCAAACCAAAGGTTCCAACAGACAGAAACCCGAGTGTCTAAACTTTCAAACCAAAGGTTCCAACAGACGAGAACCCTAGTGTCTAAATTCTCAAACCAAAGGTTCCAACAGACAGGAACCCGAGTGTCTCAACTCTCAAACCAAAGGTTCCAACAGACAAGAACCCTAGTGTCTAAACTTTCAAACCAAAGGTTCCAACAGACAAGAACCTGAGTGTCTAAACTTTCAAACCAAAGGTTCCAACAGACAAGAACCTTAGTGTCTAAACTTTCAAACCAAAGGTTCCAACAGACAAGAACCCTAGTGTCAAAACTCTCAAACAAAAGGTTTCAATGCACAATAACCTGGCTTTAATGGCCCATTTTGAAGTTTGCACTAGATGTCGGATACATACAATAAAATGAAGGGGAAAAAAGATGAAAACAATAATTCTTTGCTACAATTACCAATTGAATATACATAATAGTTGTTTGGTGCATGGCATAAGGGATTATGTACAACTACACCTACCCATTTCAAGAAGGTTCATATCTTTTTTAAACACGATAATATAAAAACAATTTGGCATATCAGAATGATTGCTATCAAGGTCAGAGTTCATAAACCAGAGCCAAATTTCATAGAGCTGCTTAAGCACAAAAAGTAGCTACATTTTCTGCTAAGCAAAATTAAGCAGGATACCAGTCACAGATTGTACATGTGACATGGTGTTTTGGCTGGTAACCTTATTCTGGTAAGCATAATTTTGTTGTACTTATATGTAAGTACAACAAAATTATGCTTACCAGAATAAGGTTCCAGCCAAAACACCATGTCACATGTACAATCTGTGACTGGTATCCTGCTTACTTTTGCTTAGCAGAAAATGTTTAAGCAATACTTCCTGCCTAAGCAGCTCTATGAAATTGGGACCCGGCAAACAAGAACTGGCTTAGCACAAAGAGATGTTGCTCAGCAGGGACAGGTTACCAGCCAAAATGCACTGTTCTCAGTTTGTAACCACTGGTGCCCACTTTGTATTCTGCTTAGCATACAAACTTGCTGAGCAAGAATTTCGTCTCAATAAACTTATGACACTAGACCCAGGCACAAACGAAGTTTGCTTCGCAAACAACAGCAAAGATGGATGTGGTTTTTGACCAGTTTCCTGCGGTCTGTTTTCAGTTCTTTTTCTTCCTTACCTTCTCTATGAAATTACGCTACAGTTCTTGATTACAATTAAGATTATATGGCAACATCACCCCCATCTTAAAGGATGGAAACCTATGACGTACATGTACATTAAATAGTACTTTGTCTTGATGTAGCCTCGGACGCAACTTGTGGGCCTCAATAGACCATTCCGGCCTGTCAATCAAACTGTGCGCATTGACCAATTGGATCACGCCATTTGGTGATGTGACCGCGGTCAAACTCGGTCACACGTGCAGAGTAGACGTACACAAACTACGGTGTGTGGGCGGGGCTTGTTGCCAAAGCCAGAACGGTCTATAGTTCTTCCGGATCGCTACAACCACTTTCCTGCAGAAACACAAGGAGAAAAATTTGGATTTTAATAAAAATGCCTCCCCAGAAAGAAGACAAAACACGGGGAATTAAATAATTAGTGTTGTTTGTTAAATGGAATCATTTGAGAAGCCTAGCTCGTTCATTGACCTCCAGTCGCCTTCTAGAAGACGAATAATGAAGCAATGTTCAGTCATAGATCATGTGCCAAAACCTCAAATAGTTATATCTCATGTGGTTAGGTAGGGACTTCAAAAAGAGTCCTAGAATTCAAGGTGGGATTTGAACCGGGGTCCCCAAAGGCCATCCCTTTGCCTGATGAAAAGGATGCAATTATAAATCAACTCAGACGCATGTTGCTTGTGCTTTCAGACTATACAGTGAGTGCCAGCGAACTGCCAATACTATGAATAAGCTTGGTGATAAACTATTGTAATGAGGAATAGTGTGAACTGGGTCCAGTTTCATCACACCTTCTGTTTACTGACCCATGACATGTACAATGTTTCTTTAATGAGCTCTAAAAATTCCTTCTCGAACTTAAAGTCTGGCGAACAGCCCTGGGTATTGGGGGAGGAAGGGGGGGGGGGCAAGGGTTCTGAACAAGGGCGCCTCCCTGCCCCCTTCTGGTCACGCCAATGAGTAAGAAAGTTGCAAGGTTTCGACAGGTCATCGGGTAAATTTCCATCAAGTACATGTATGAACCAGCCGGGAAAAGAATGTGAAAATAAAACAACAAAAGACCTTCAAATTAAATGGAATGAGACATTGATGAAAGGTTGCATAAACATCCACATTAACTGATCGACGCAAACATAATTATCCAAGATAAAAAAAAAAACTTAAAGGGCCTGTGTCGTCATGATTTTAAAAGGCCTGTGGCTGTGCACGAAAAGATGAACTCTCACCCAAATACTGCACGCGCGCGCGCTTGCGGTCAAATAACAACGGGTGACGTCTTTGTCAGACTTTGATGTGACCGCTGGCGCGCACGCGCGCGTTGTATTACCTTGGTTATTCCATTTCCAGCTACAATCATGACGACACGGCCCCTTTAAGTTTAAGTACGGACGAAGGAAATTACGGGCATTCTGACAATTAGCATTCAACAGCTGTGTGGTTCGTTAATATGAGGCAATGAGGAGCCTTGGTCAATCAGCACAACGCCCAGTCTGGGTTACCGTCTTTAGCAAGCGTGTTGATCTCAAGGTGCTATGAACACAGAGGTCGATTTCACAAAGAGTTCAGATGGATCTTTAGTACAAATCAGTCTTAATTGCTTAACAAAGTGTGATGGGAACACTGACAACTCATCTCACGATGGATCTTTATTGTTTTGTGAAATCGACCCCAGTTTTGAAAAGAGTAAAAATCAAAGCATCCTAAATAAATAACGATGGTCCATCATTGGTTTGTGGAGACAATAAAAGTCCAATCTTCTATGTTTACAAGAAACCTACAAAAAAGTGCCTAAACAAGACGATGTAAACATAGATAATGGACCAGTGGTCTATGATTTAACATGTACACTTTTGATACACGTACTGGACGGAGCCATGGCTGGGAAAAAGACCTCGCAGACGACCACCCATGGGCTGGATGACAAACAAACAAGCTGTAGCAGGGGTATCCACTCTACAACAGAAGTTGGCAGAAAGGCTCAAAACCGTCAGTTCTGGAAGCTTTTTATAATGCAGCAGCCATCTCTAGACATAACCTGAGAGGACGGCCTACTACTACTACTACTACTACATGTACTCGTGCATTAATGTTTCCCCTCATGTCCATTAAAATGCGAAATGGCCAGCCTCGCTACTTTCAGATGCCACCTCGCTCTGACATATTTTGTTGCCAATATCATCACCTCGCTTCATCACCTCGCTGTGAACATTTGTCACAGAGGCCATACTAATAATAAAAATGTAAATTTTGTATCATTTATGAGGTGTGTTTTTTTTATTTTTTTAAATTTTTTATTGACCTTTCCACGTATGAATGTATGAAGAACTCACAACTTGGATGTGAAGATGGACTCGTCACACATGTTTACTACTGTGGGCGCTACGATCTTGTAGAGCTGCAAGCTGCGTAAATTTTGAATCAATCAATTTGAATTTGCAACCCCTATATTGAGGATCTGCCATGGAAATTCCTGACATCAAACTTCATGTTCACATACAACTCAGTTTTTGAAAGAGGAAATTCATTCCAATCCTTCAGCTTTCAATAAATATCACAAAGGAGTAAAACAATGAACAGTACACATCATTGGCATTGCACCCATTCTAGTCATCCAGTTTTCAACCAATACCGCAAACCTGTGAAAAGTTAGATGTACAGATGTAGTGTTTACCACGGTTGTTCATCTTCGCCAATTCCTAGAGAATTAATTGTTTTTTACGGCAAAATCGGCTTGAGCACGGATCATGGGGGCTGTGTCGTCATAATTACATGTATAACAGTAAATGGAATAGCCCAGTTCCTACGCGCGCGTGCGCGCCAGCGGTCGCGTCACAGTCTATAGACGGCACCCTTTGAGATTTGACCGCAAGCGGGCACAAGTGAAGTATCTGCGTCAGAGTTCATCTTTCCCGTGCACAGCCACGGGTCTGCTACAATCATGACGACACGGCCCCTTTCATGCGCCCAGTCTGAAACCAATGGTGTGCCGTTCCCTTTAAAGCAGGCATCAACTCACTATCTACACGTATAGTACATGTACATGTACATACTTCCAGCTCCAGAAATCAAGATCGAGATACACATCAACGCCCTCATCAAGCAAGTCATAGAATGTCTTAGGTCAATAAAGTGGATATTTTTGCCTTGTGCATGTACATGAAAGCATGGCACTTTAACCAGCCAAGTATTTCCTTCTGGATGCTTGAGAAATGTTTGAAATTCAAGCTCAACCTCAAGGCTGCATGTGTCATATCAAACACTTTTAATTGCATATGCAGGCAGTCCCTAGCCAATTACTGTACGCAAGTTTAAAGGTAAACTATAGACCTTTCTTTTGCAACGTCACGGCCCGAGTTTTTGTCAACCAAGATGAAGAAACTACGGGGAGCCGTCAAGGCAAAGCAAAAACAGATAATCACAGTTTCCAAAAATGTAACACTAATATTTAAAAATTGTTTGAAATTTGCTGGAAACCAACCAACCAATAATGGGATGTGTTTTCTTTAGGTAGACAGTTTGCAAAAATATTAAATTTGGTCACAATGTCTGTCAAGAAGACTGGAATGTTTTGCTACATTTGGCCGTCCATGCCAACCAGCGCAGTTTGTTTTAATCAACAATAGAAAGGTCTACAGGATTGGTGAGGCTGACAGTACAGTGTTCTTACTTCATCTGATTCAATGTATACATGACAAAACAAACCTGTGAAGATTTGGGCTCAATCCATCGTCTGAGTCAGCAGAAATTAGTGGGGAAAAAAACGTGCACACTTTCCACAGCATGTAAACACATTATCCATTTCGATTGTCAAACCCGAAATTAAAATCGGGGTCTTCAAATTCTTTTTTCTCGACTTTGACGGTAATTTCAGACAGTACTATTTCTACGGAAGATCAGCACTGGTCTGAACTTCATAATCAGTAAGCTTTCAGACTGACACTAATTATAAAAAAAAAAACTTGATGAATACTTATCTTGTATTCGACCTTTAAAGGAGCATATTGTACATGCACATTTACCTTGAGGCAAATCAACCCAACTGTCACGAAGTGAAGTGATTTCAAAGGCAAGTTATACCTTGGTATTTGGAACCGTACGTTTGTTTCAATCCTATATAATTGTACATACCATAAAACTAACCTCTGAAAATTTGGTTTCAAAAGATGTTAGCGTTCTTGAGATATCGGCGAAAACCTGGAACGGTTGTTTCCACGCAGAAGGATCCGAAAATGCTGAAACGGCATGTTTTTCATCACGTGAAAAAGGCTTCATGCCTGAAGCCTCTCTCAGATTCAAATATTTTAACAAGAAATTCCCTCTCCCTCAAAAGTTACGTTACTTCAAAGGGAGTCGTTTCTCACAATGTTTTATACTATCAACAGCTCTCCGTTGCCCCTTAGCAAATACGTTTGTATGGTCATTTATTTTTGGGAGTAATTACCAAAAGTAGTCCTTGTTGAAGGGGCTGTAAATGGGATAACCCAGTTACTATGGTAACCCAGTTACTATGGTAACCCAGTTACCATATACGCACGGTGAGTAACACTTGTCTTTAAAAATATCACCATTCTTATAAATTGTTGACCTATTTCCCTAAACATCAAGTCAACAGCATGAGCTCATGACAGATATAAAGACTTCAACTATACACTCTCGAGTTACAGTTGACACATGTGTAGTCGATTGGTTGACCTTGTGCTTCAGTCGTTACAGTCGAAAATTAACCATTAATGGCTTCACTCCACCTTACAGTTGATGACTACTTAAAGGCGAACTCGTGTTATGTTTCAATAGCTATCGTTGGCTGTGACACAACCATCCAATCTACGTGTACCATATCTTACAGAGAAGTCAAGACACTTCTCAATTTCAATGGGAGACTTTTGAGATGATAGCGGGCGTCCAACAGACCGGTCCTTTTCCATTGTTTTGCGTCGCTGAGAACAATGGAAAAGGACCGGTCTGTGGGACGCCCGCTATCGTCTCAAAAGTCTCCCATTCACCACAAGGTGAGTTGTCTCATCCAAAAAATCCACTTAATAATCCACGGGGTTATTTTCACATTAAGACAAGATTTAAAAAAAAAAAAATTAAATGTAGAATACAGGATTGTAATATTCATTAAAACATTTTTTTTTTATTAGTATCAGTCTGAAAGCTTACTGATTATGAAGTTCATACCAGAACCAATCTTCCATAGAAATATATTTTTGTCTGAAATATGAAATTCGAAGACCCCAATTTTAATTTTGATTGTATTGTTATTATTTTTTGTTATGTAAGTTCGCCCCACACAAGGTTCAAAGCCACTCGAAACTACAGGTTTGGACACAAAGACCCCCCCCCCGCCCCGCCCCTATGAGACAAAAAATAAATAGCATATGTGCAGATTGAGATGGTGATGACTTCATGCTCAGACGCCTTCAGAATTAAACATATGCGTTTGTCTGTTTAAGACCACCTCCCCTCATCACCTAGCACGATTTGGAGGAGAGAAGTGAGAAAGTGTCTAGAAGGAAAGTGTCTAGAGTCTGACTTCAAACCGCAGGAGTTTTTTTTTTTTTTATCACTAAACACACCACACCATCATTGATTCAACTCCTTAAAGGGACTCGTTGCCCTCGGATTGGGCGCTTTTGGGCTATAAAAAGGAGTTTGTTATGAAACCTAGCTGGGTAGATATTTTAAAATTATCCTGTAATGATTCACATAGGAATCACTTTTTTTTTTTTTTTTTTTTTTTTTTGACAGAACCTGGTCCGCCATTTTGTGGAACAAATTTTTTACATTTTGCTTCAACGTACAGAGTGTGGGTCCGCTGGGTGTATTTCCAGAGGCAAACGCATGCTTTTTGAATCACCACTCACTGGTTACAACACACTGTTGTATATACACTCAAATATGAGAGCGCCCTAATGCGGTCACAAATACAGTCAATATACGGAGGAGGTACCACAATGAGTCGACTCACAACCTCTTTTATAACTCAAACTCCCCAAAGACTGAAATCTCGAGCTCGCACTATGCACACAATGGAAGAAACAGCCGGTATGCAATATAAGAAGAGGCACTAACCTTCCTTCCGCTTATCGAGATGTCCCTTGTTCACTTCTGTTCCTGTGGATTCAAGAAGAAAAATCAAATTTTATAATTACTTGTCATCCTACATGCTTGACCATGACCCACATACCGGCATCTCGTTTCCGTAATTCAAATCAATGTTCACACCGGCAAGGCATGATACTTCATGGAGAAAACGGAGGCAATGGAGGCAACCGAGGCAACTGCAATTGTGCCCTTTTAATAAAGCGTGGCAGTACCAATTGGTGTTTTTCCTCCGTGGTGCCCTTTAGCATTTCTAGGAAAACTGCCTTGCCCCTTACACAAACGACGTAGGAAGAAAAACTACATATTAAGTGATGTTTGAAGCTTTGCATGGTGTGAAGGATTATAAGTGACTAAAACTAGTAAACTATATAGTAGACTTGCGGGTACACCCGTTTTCTGATCTCTTTTTGGAGGAGTGGTGGCTCTGAAAAGATACGGTGTGGTCTTGCCGTTTCGAACAGTATATTCTGCTCGTCTCCCCTGAAGACAGCAGAGTATACTGTTTGAAACGTCGAGAACTAAACTCAATGTACAGTGGCATAAGCAGACATTTTCACTTTGGGGAAAGTGGGAGAATAGACGTTCTTTATATATTATTATTTTTTGGATTTTTGGATTTATTTTTATTAATATTTATTTTATTTATTAATGTATTTATATTTATTTATTTTATTTATTTATTGTCTATTTATTTATTTATTTTTTTCATTTATTATGATTTCGTATTATTACTATTATTATTATATATTTATTTATTTGTTTGTTTGTTTGTTTGTTTGTTTGTTTGTTTGTTTGTTTGTTTGTTTTTTGTTTTTTTGTTTGTTTGTTTGTTTGTTTGTGTGTTTATTTATTTATTTATTTATTTTTTTATTTATTTTTTTTTTCGGGGGGGGGCTTTTTCGAACCATTCATTTGTGCATTTTTCGGTCTCATTTTTTTTTTGGGGGGGATGCAAACTTGCAGAAGGTGCAAGAGGGGAGGGGGCAATTTGATTTGGGTTGACTGTGTGGTCAAAACTGGAGGATGAATATTATTCTTCCGAAGAGCAGCAACATACTTTCCCATTAAATGTTCATTTAACAACAGAGATTTGTTGTGTTGGGTTTCAACAGAGAGCCCTGGTGAACTTTTGGCAGGTTGAGATACTGCCGTAGCTTTGGCGATGATCTTTAAATAGCAATTTCTCCTAATAACTGCTCTTAAATCTCTTTTCACGTGAAGGGCAGAGACTCCATTGTTCTATCCACTTGGGTTTAGAATAATTTCCTTTTTGAGCCATGCTTTTTTCAATAATATCAAGCAAAGGTAAGACGATAATTTCATTAAGGCAAGCTTTTCTCCATCAATTCCAATGATGTAGCTGGAAACCTTTCCGTTTTGTTTCATTTCATTTTAGTGCTTTTAAACACTGGAACAAAACTGACTTGAAACTGGCAAGTGACAAAACTATAAAAAAATATATATAAAAAAAAACTACCAATAGAATTTCCTTTTATTCAACACTGGACAGAATTCTTGTACTCTAAGTGCATTACAATCATGCAGTGTTCTTCGAGCGTGTGGCGCATTACAAGTATTCAAGTACAATTATGAAGCTGTTCAAGCCTTCGGACAATTCCACCTCGTTCTAATGGGATAAAAGGAGTAATTTTAACGGAAACCTTTCTCTCCGCAAACTGTGGACGCTTTTAGTGTGAGATTGTAATACGATTACGGGGAGAGAAAAAAACCATTAGAGCGGATGATGAGATTTTGGAACCTTGGATTTTTTTAAAATCCTTCTTCACCAGATCGGGCCAAAGTAATTTGACATTAAGTCAAGGTTGGCTATGAGTGGAATCTAAACAACAAACAGACACAATCAAAGGGTTGGGGGGGGGGTAAGAAATTTACAAAACACTGGAAGAAAATTCTGCCATTTTAAAGATAAAAGCATGGCTTTGGATCTTTAAGACTAATTTAAACCAATTGAAGGTTGGGTTGGCAGCATGCCAAAGATAAAGTTGAGGCAGTTGACAGCTGGTTTCACCTTTGATGAAATATTCTCTTCTTGTAATTGCATTAGGTTAAAATAAAATAAAAAATGCTCATTTTCAATTTGGTTTGGACAGTATTGCTGATGCATTGTGGAGTGTTGATGCCGAGCGATCCAGTGCACCACACTCAAGTGATGGTGTTGTTATAATAGGGTGTTGGGTTCGGTTCCCGGTCATGGAACTTGTGACCTTTTGAGCAGGACACTGGACCATAATTACTGCGCCCTTTTAGGTAGGACCTTTACCGGTTGGTCCTTTGTGTTGTGTAATGCATGTAAACGAACCCAGTACACTTATCGTTACGAGAAGGGGTTTGCCCCGGTGTTTCTGGCTTGGTTGACTGCAGTTTGCGACGCATTACCATGTTAACCTTGTCGCAATGCTGCATTCTTTTAAAGAGCCTTGGGTCGTATGTAGTGAGAGCAGACTACCATGTACACACTGCATAATGTACTCACTAAATTGCTTAAACTTCCAAATGCACTGTACTTGGGTTGGGTCGTTTAAGAAGTCAACAGACCCTTCCCATGAAATATGTAAAATGCACATCACGCGTGCGCACTAACACCAATTATGGTGGGCAAAGTGAGGGAACATCGCGCCTTTTGGGGCTAATGGTGGCGTGACGCACATGCGTTTGTGCGTCTGACTATTGCGCAACTCTATGGCGTTTGCCCACCAATAATGTCAGTACGCACGCGTGAATGTAATTAGCATATTTTATGGGAAGGGCTAATTAAATATTGGAGCGATCACTTGCAGCCTCTCAAAACTAAAGGTAATCTGAAATTTTGTATATTTTTTGTTTTATTTTTTATTATTATAATTTGTTTTTATAATACTTATTATTTATTTTTTATTTATTGTTTTATTTTTTTTTATATTTATTTATTTGTTGTTATTTTATTTTATTTTTTATTACTCTAGGGTTATGATCGAGCACTGCATGCTGGCAAAAAAAAATAGCGCTATGAGATCGATCACCCTTGGGAACGAGGTTGATATGGTAATAACCGCTTATATACACCTCTAATACGGCGTGTGTTGTCACCTGTGACTGCGTGCACATTGCTTGGTATAGTGGTACTGGGAAGACCACAGTTAATCTTTGACTGGTTGTGAAACGAGGCTCCAATAACTCCGGGATAGAAATAAATCTGGAGAAACTTTGCAAAACAAGAGAACCACTAGCATTCTCCATAGTAATAACAATTAATATTAAAAACGTATCTACATGGCACTTTATGCAAAATATCGCAAAGCGCCTCACAATAAAACTATGAAACCTAGGCAATAATAACACTTAAAAATAATATAAAAGATACTTTAAGTGTAAAGAGATTAAGCCAGACACTTCAACAAGGAAGCAAACTACACTAAAAAGCAAGTTAAAATGCAAGAAGGAACCAAACTTAATGCAGAAATTACCAAAACAAAGCATTGAAAAAGAGATCAGAAATTCACCACAAGGACTGTATTAACGGTAACCCGGATTCCCATGAGTGATTTACTAGGATCCTTCCTCACTCTAACAAAATCCAACACCATATATGGTAACTCAACACCCAAACTGTTGGACTCTGGTTGTGATGGTATGCCTGATCTCATGTAAAGCATAATCAGTTTACTAGTGCAGTCCTCAGTCCAACACCATTCAGTAACTATGGTAACTCAACACACAAACTGTGGTATTCTGATAATGGTGGTATGCATGATCTAATGTAAAGCATGATCAGTTTACTAGTGCAGTCCTCAGTCCAACACCATTCTGTAACTCAACACCCAAACTGTTGGGCTCTGATTGTGGTGGTATGTCTGATCTCATGTAAAGCATGATCAGTTTACTAGTGCAGTCCTCAGTCCAACACCATTCAGTAACTCAACACCCAAACTGTTGGACTCTGATTATGGTGGTATGCCTGAACCCATGTAAAGCATAATCAGTTTACTAGTGCAGTCCTCAGTCCAATACCATTCTGTAACTCAACACCCAAACTGTGGTACTCTGATTATGGTGGTATGCCTGAACCCATGTAAAGCATGATCAGTTTACTCATGCAAAAGCGGTCCCCAGTCCAACAAAATCCAACAAAACCTGCTGTTAGAATTTGATGGAATAGGGACTGTTAGGGTTAAAATAGGTAAATCCATGGTGGAGAAATGTTTTTAAAAACAAGATCCACCCTCTTATAACTGTAATTTTATTCTTAGGTTATGAAATTGTAAAAGTTGCTGAAAGTCTGGTACAATGACTTCCTATAAGTCACAAGAGAACAGCTCGATTGGAAATCCTCAGACTAAATTCTGTGTTGCTTTGTCCAATGGTTAAGGGCCAGCTTTCAAGGGATGGCAAATTTTATAATGTATATTTGCATTGCGAGACGATGAGTCTCATGTTGTTTGACAATGCGACCAATAAATATGAATGACTGAATGAATGAATCTTACCTACGACGTTCTCGACTACGGCTACGACTACAGCTAGGGCTTCGCTTTCTGGGAAAGAGAAAAAAAAAGGTTGACAAAAAAGTATGGTTAAAATGGGTACTTCCAAATTTTAATATAAATTAGCATATTAAGCAATAAACCACAAGAGAAACTGACTGGAGTAAGTCTTTTAATTTTATTTTTGGGGTGAACAAAGAAAAAATGACTGGGGCGGGAATTGAACCTGTGACCTCTGGATGAACAAACCGGCGCTCTACCAACTGAGCTGTTTTTCTTTGTTCACCCCAAAAAAATAAAATTTAACATGATTGAAATATCTGTTTTTCACTTGAAAAAATATCAGGGGATCAAATTATTTATCCTTTTGGATGGCCAAGGATGACACTTGAAACTGCAATTGGAAGTCAAGACTTCGATGTCAGCTCAATGTGTCTTAACATCTCTACAATTTTCAAATGTGTAGTCGATTTTGAGGATTCTAAATTTCAAGATCTTTCTCAGTTTCAGAAGTGCAGATTCCAGACCGCATTCCAGCATTTTCTTTTGCCTTCGGGGAAAGTTGTTGGCACAACCGAATCTGCTTACCTAACACGTTCGCGGCTGCCACTGCGGTGACCTTTGCGAACAGGGGAGCGAGACCGAGACCTTGGTAAAATCAAGCAAAAACAAACATCAATTAATAACGGAAAGTTATTAGAATATAATGCAAAAACGGAGATGCCAATACTAGATAATGCAAAACAAACCTATTTGCTTATAGCAATAGAAATTAATGGGAGCCAATAACAAGAAATGTACATGTACAATTTGCAAGTTGGTTGTTTACTTTCTGTTGCTAATCTTGTGAAAAGTTTATTCAACAACCAAAATATGTGAGTCCTACAGTTCCACAAGAAGGAAAATCTAAAGAAGTTAAAGATTTCTCTGTCTTGGTCAGGTTCGGTTCAATTATCGCTGCAGCAACAGCAGGCGTTGAAATTGACTTGTTAAGTTTACGCATCTACGATACAGCGCCAAGTGTTTTTGTGTTTCTAAAAAGTAAAAATATAAATGACAAACTAAAAAATTAAAACAAGAGGTAAGACTATTTGGCAGTTTGTCGAGGATGCTACCCAACTGTTTTTGTTTACACGGTCTGATTTTTTTTATATTTTGTATTGTTTTGTGTTTGTTTCAAACAGTTTACTTTGTTCTTTTCATAAATAGAATGTATTTAAAGTGAAACCTCAAAAGCGCATAAATTAAAAAAAGACAAATAAAAACCAAAATGAACAAAAAAAAAAAAAAGGTACCAAAATTCAACCAAATGATGTCAACACAAACTTACCATCAGTATATAAAACCATACTCTTTGCAAAATGATCACCGCACGGAACAAGGCTTCCCAACACACAACCAACCAATCACAGGGCTCGTCCTTAGCTCCCAACCAATCACAGTGGAGAACTTAACCTCTCGTGGTGGATTCTACCAATCAGAATCGACCATACCACTTTGGGCCACCATACCCATACTCTTATAAGGGCCGACCACTTTAAACATTTTGCCCCAAATATCCACTCACACCGTTGCCAATGCGTTACCACCAACAAAAAGCCCACACACCAGCCTAAAAAATTATGTATAAAATATCAGCATATGAAAATATACAAGGAAGTCACTTCAAAAGTGTGGCTAAGGAATAAGAGTGTAATGTACAAGGTGTGACACATGTTAGAATTTTTATTAAAATGGCAATGAGTAACTATTATTATTATTATTATTAATGAAACCAAGGATGCCTCATGAGTGAACTTAATCACTGTAGCTCTCAAGCCTGAGTGAACTTAATCACTGTAGCTCTCAAGCCTGAGGAAACCTGTAGATAAGGGTGCTTGTCAGGTGAACCAGAAACATCGGGAGTAAACCCCTGCTCTCAGCGACAGCTGATATCCTCCTTGGGGGGAGGGGAGTGACTAAGGTCTTCACATTGTTCCTTAATCATTGCAATCCGGGCTTGACATTGTAGGATTCGTGTAATGGATTTTTTTTTTTTTTTATGGAAGTCGCCAGACACACAAGGCCTGTAAGCCACTCGAGGTGTGGGCTACAAATAAACTGTTTTTTCCAGGGGCCGTTGCCACCTACTCCTGGGGCTGAAAAAGGGTAACCCCCTTTACAGTCCGGAAGGATGTAGGCTTAGGTATCATCTATCAGAAGCCTGGCTGGTAGAGCAGAAGGCTCTACCTCCCCAACTTTTACGGAGCGATTATGGTTAAGTGCCTTGCTCAAGGACACAAGTGTCATGACCGGGACTCGAACCCACACTCCGATGACTCAGCCACCAGAGCTTGAGTCCAACGCACTAACCACTCGGCCACGACACGCCACAAAATTATTCAGGGTCACTTTCAAGTTAAACAAATTGAAGTGAATGAAACTACGAGGCCGCACCTTTTGGCTACACACACTTTACCTGCTGAAATGACGGCGATACCCAGAGGTGAATTTGGTGCAGTGGCGAGCGATATGTCCCCGCTCCTGGCAGTGGTAGCATCGGATATCCGGATCGTGGAAAGTGGACCGGCCAAAGCTGGTCCGTCCACGGTTACGGGGTCGAGCGATGTTGACCTGTACTCGGCTACCATTAATTGATCTGTGGAGGTTTGAAGAGAAATGCAGAAGAACTTTTAAGAACACCAACTGACCAAATCATTTCTGTTGACCAACACGTACACTGAATCAATTTATAACGCATTAACCCAAATCCATTGTGAACATTCACGCATGCTCATCAAATCTTCTCGATCATTTATGAAAAAACATTTTTCCTAACGAATCTTTTTTCTGTTATCCTGTTGGTAAGTGATGACGTTTTGGAGCCAGAAGTGCAGTGTAATGAATGTTCATGTACACGTGTGAGTATCATTCATTTACGTTGCACTTCCAGCTCCAAAACATCATCACTTTACCAACAGGACAGTAAGCACAAATAGTAAGCACAAATAGTAAGCACAAAACTTACCGGTAAACAGTTTTATGAAATTGGGAATAGTACATCAAGACCAAGGCAGAAAGTCAGACACCACAAACAGAGAACGACACAACGATCCTTGCCCGCTTTGCGATGATTTTTGCTGTAACAATTATGTTCGGGAGCCCAGCTTTGCACTGTGGGTTTGTTTTGTGCCTCGTTACACCCGCTTTCTAGCCCACCTTTTAACCAATAGGAATGCCTGAACTGTCTTGTGGCATGTCATGGCCGAGAAGTTAAGAACACAGGACTCAAGCTCTGGTGTTTCTGATCAGCAGAGTGTGGGTTCGAGTCCCGGTCGTGACACTTGTGTCCTTAAGCAAGACACTTAACCATTATTGCTTCGTCCTTCGGATGGGACGTAAAGCTGTAGGTCCTGTGTGTTGTGTAACGCACGTAAAAGAACCCAGTGCACTTATCGCAAAGAGAAGGGGTTCGCCCCGGTGTTCCTGGTTTGATCGGCTGCAGATTGCGCCACAGCACCTTGTAAACTCCGCATACCTTGCAGAAAAAATACTGAGCGCTTTGAGACGCCTATCGGGTGAGATAAAACGCTATATAAGAACTGCGTATTATTATTATTATTATTATTGGGTATTTATGAATGAATGATAAAACAGTGAACAGATTAGTTTTTAGGCGATTTCTGAAGTGGTCAACTGTGACTACCTCATTACATGCCTTAAACAGACTCGGGTGTGTCATTCCACAGTTCAGTTGCAGCTATTCGGAATTAGCGAACCTCGTAAGACTTTGTAACGGTGGTGGAAGTGATGAGGAGAGACTTCGACTTAGAACATAAATTTCTCGACGGAATGTAATTTGTGAACTACAGTGTATGTTTCTGGAGGTAAACTGGGGCTGGGGCTCGGTAAACAGCGAAAAAAATTAAGAGGAGAATGTTGAATTTAATTCTAGCTTCAACGGGGAGACAATGACGATTCTGTAGGGTGGGAGTTATGTGATCACATGGGCGAGATCGAGACAACTTTGATTCCACTGGCAAGTCTAACGAGACCTGCAAAAACTAAGAAAAAGTCTTAAGATATGGGATTGGCATTCTGATACTCTGTACTTACTCCCCGTTCATCTCACGGACTGCATCTTCAGCATCTCGCCTTTTCTTGAAGGCAACAAACGCAAACAGCGGTGGGTAACGAGCGAGCCAGACCTCAAAGAGGGATCCAAACTTCTTGAAGATTCTCTCCAGATCGGATCGGGTCGTCTCAGAGTTGATGTCGCCGATGTAGACACGAGTACGTTCTCGCTCATCGTCGCTGTTATCCTCATCACTGCTGTATTTCCCCATCGTGTGCTTTGAAATCTGTGAGGAAAACTACGTTTCAATAGACACATGAGTGGATGACATACAGAACAACATGTACAACACCCTTAACCCTCCTACTGCTTGACTCTTTAAAATCCATTCAAAAAATCCTTTCTTCACAAGTGCCCATAGCTTTGTTCACACTCTATAACTTTCCTATTGGATTAAAGTGTACAAAACCATGCATGGTCAGTGAAGTGTGTAGGCCGAAATGGTTTTGAAATTGTGAAACCATCCACAATCTACTGTACTGAGAGAGTGGAAGCAGATTTCCACAGTAAGTCATAGCATTGTACAGCGCTTAAGTGCAACAGCAACCATCATCTCATAGCTCTGACGATGTTTGAATGTGTCAGTAACACTGCTCTGAGATTTTTTTATAAAATTCCACCAAAAAAAGGAAGTTTATTGGCAATAAATCAAACTGTGAAAGTAATGAAATGTACTCCAGACTCTCTCGGGCAATGACCAAGTGATCACCGAGGGGGAAAATATGGGCAAAAAAATGTCAGTCTCAATTCGAAAGATGATGTCACATTGAGGGGGTAGTGGATTGCAGGGCCAGGGTGCAGATAGTCCAGCGTTAGACCCAGTTACTGGGTCTAGTCCAGCGTATTGGCACTATTTTGGGGCCAGTCTGTAGCACAGCTATCTATCTGGCTGCAGAGAGAGTGCAGGAGTGGACCCAGCCCAGGGCCCAGTAACTGGGGCGCTGTACTCTTTTTTTTTTTCTTCTTTTTTTTGACATTATCGGTCGTACTAGCTAGTACGACCGATAATGTCAAAAATGTCAAAATACAGCGCCTCAGTTACTGAACACTGAGTGTAGTAGCTAAGTAGGACTCGGAGTGGAGCTAAAAAAATATTAACGTCTGACTATATCATGAGCGACGAGGTCGAAAGGCTCAAGCAAGGCAGGAGCCAGTGCTGCTGCAGTGTAAAATTAAAAATAGGCCTTTGTAAAAATATAACTTGACCCCTCTAATTTATTATCTTTAAAACACACAATTTTAAAGTACTGAACCCCCTTACTCACCTCAGGATCTTTGAATTATGTTTAAATTAATACAAAATCTTAGAAACTCGGCTCGTGGTTGTCCACACAACTTACAACACGCAGTTCACTGGTGTGGTGGCCATTAAAGATTAAATTAACACCGCCCTCTAGTGGCCGACTTGAAAATAATACCTCGTCCCCAGCCGGCCACCCATGCCCGTCCTAAAATACTGGGGCAGGCGTCGGTGGGGGCGGGCGGCGGGGGCGCAGGGAGCGGCACGTGCCCGCGGTAAATTGACAAAAAAAGAAATAGAAAGAGAGTAAAAGATATATAGGGAGACGGGGAAGGGCGAGGCAATATTCTGCAATTAAAAAAAATGTTGTATTAACAACGCGTTTCTCAATGGTAAAAAAAAAATGCTCCTTGTTGGGCCATATCGCATGGTTTTGTTCGCCCTCAAGTTCTTATAATAACTCTATGGCCGTTTACGAAACCATGTTTTGGGACTTGGGCTCCAGCTTGAGCTATGTCAGCCAGTTTGAAGCTCCGTTAGAAAAGCATGCGTGTCCTAAATAATCGACAGAGCCAAAGCTCAAGCCCAAGCCGAAGCCGTGGTTTCGTAAACGGCTTATGTCTGGAACAGACTTCATTAGCGCCCTCTTTGGTAGAGGGCGTTGACAATAATGTTTAGTTGGTGCACGGTAGCATCGATTTTGCATTGTACAACACGCATGCAAATACAGAACAAAGTATTGGTCACCAGTTAAAAGGCGTCCCAACAAGCTAAGCACACGCGCGTCGTTCTTTGCTGTGTAATCTACATCGTGTAAGGTAAGATTGGATGTGAAGTCGTAATTTTATCGTCATTTTTTAAAGAGAGGAATGAGCTTAACCTCTCTAGCCTATCTTTGAATTGTAAGTATTGAGTGTTGTCATATTGCTAGCAAAATAGTGAAGGGTGTGCCTCATTGAAATTTGTGAAAAGAGCTTTCCAATCTTGTCTCAGAAATTTGGCTAATGATCCACTTGCTTCTTGTTTTATGTTATTTGGTCGCTCATCACACAAGGGCTAGGCACGCGGGGCAGCGGGGGTCAGGCCACTCTGTGTGAGGGCTACAACAACGTACAAGGAAAAGAGGAAGAAAGCAGAAAAATTTAGGGCAGAAGAAAACTGTTCACATTGTGCTTAAATTGAGGAAGATTATAGCTCTTATACAAAGACAAGACAAGGCCCAAAATAGGGCCAAACTTTGTATCATTGGCCAAGCACCAATGGAAATTAGACCCTGTGACTGGGGCGTTGTAAATGTTGACTTGGACGGTCGTACTAGCGCCCCCAGGTAAATGTAGTCCGAGTTACAGGATCGATCCTACGACGCTTGTTTGACATTTTGGACACATACGCCAGATAATGTCCAAAATGTCAAAGAAGCATTGTAGGGTCCAGTAACTCGGACTATAAAAGGTAAATATAGGTTTTATGGCTGTGATGAAGGTGATTTTCTATGAATGATTGTGCAGATACACGGTCTGTGGTAACCATTAATTTGTTTTTTTACCAATCATCACCAATCATCAAACCCCCATTGTTACTTGGTGAGGTGGTAGCCATTACTTTGTTTTTTACTGATCATTACTGATAATCAAACCCTCATTGTTGTTCGCAGGTGAGCATCCTTCAACATGTCACGCTACGGTGATGCTCCTATCGATTGCAAGGTGTACGTCGGAAACCTCGGAGACGATGCGAATCGGCGCGACATTGAAGATTCATTCAGTTCCTACGGATCGTTGAGAAATGTTTGGGTCGCCAGGAACCCTCCGGGTTTTGCCTTTGTGGAATTCGACAACCCCGGTGACGCCAGCCAGGCCATCAGGGGACTCAATGATACGTACGTTATCTTCAAACTTGAATGCCGAAGGTGCAAGATGGGGAACTGGAGCTCTATCTGTTGTTAGAACGTGAAATAAGCATGGGCGCAGCAAGTGAATGCTTTATTTCCCATTGATAGCAATAGTCATTGTCTGCACTAGTTTACACTGATCTATTGTTGTATCAAAAGAGTTTTCTTGCCGAAATGGCGTCCAGCAGGATTTCACATTTTCAGACCAAGTTCCCCATCTTGCATCTTCGATGCTCTCTGATCTTTGGTTATCGTAGACTGGGTATTGAATTGTTCAAACTGATTAATCATCCAACGTACTGCACCACACACACAAAAACGTTTAATGCCTCAATCTGAGTGACATCTTGTTCACACTTTGTGATGGGATGGCACATCCTTGAGTCAGGGGAACACATCTGCCAAGTTTAGGCCCCTGGGTTGCCATGATTTTTTTTACTATGCACTGACAAAGTAGCGAGTCGAACAACATTTTGCGTTTTGGATTCCTGGGCAGTGGTAATAGTACATTGTATTTGTAATTAGTCCTGATACTTCAAGGACGCAACGAAGGCAATTCCCTCCAATGCCCCTGGTCATTGCCTTGGTGCCCTTGAAATGTTCCGATAGACATTTGCAATTTCCTCATCGTAGAGGTGCCCTTTATAAAGAAGAAAATGCCTTGGTGCCCTTGCCCTTCAAGAACGAAGCAATCGGACCTAATGTTTCATTTCCTTTTCTTCTCTTCAGATGTGAAGATATTTTATTGATATGGGAAGAAATGTCAGAAAGTTGCTTGTAGTTAGTACTCTGACCTTTTGGGGTTATAAGTGCATACTTGTTCAATTCAGGTAAAGTCTGGCTTTATATTGTGGCCTCTACGCACATTTTTTACTCATATAAGCCACTTGGTTGTAAAACTGCTGTGTCCTTTAAGATACTGTGTGTTGACTTCGGTGGAAAACAGTCAACAAACAACAACAACGATGTATGTATTCCCACAGGGTCCTATGTGGGAGACGCATAGAGGTCGAGCATGCTACAGGAGAAAAGCGCCGTGGTCGTGGGAGCGGTGGCGGCGGCGGTGGGAGACGCGGCTACGGCGGTGGTGGTGGCGGAGGTGGTGGCCGTTTCCAGCAACGCCGCTCTTTCAACGACGACAAATGTTACGAGTGCGGCAAGCGTGGCCATTATGCAAGAGACTGCCCAGACAACAGTCATGCAAGACGTAGACGCTCTCGCTCCAGGTAAACTGAAGAAAAAAAACAGAAACAGGCAAACAGCCCTATATGTTATTTTAGCGCAGATGATCTTTTCCCCCAAATATTAAAAATAATACTTTCAGTGCTGCTTTGTGATTCCAAGTTAAACTTCAGTAGATTTAATTGTCATTTTCATATATCTGATAAGAGAAGGAGTATGACTTCCACAAACCAACGTTACACCATCTTTTAAATTCAGGGATTCATAAAACAATGTGCCCATAATTTAAGAGTTTCCTCAAGAGTAGTCATGTGACCGAGAACTGACCAATTGACTAGCCCAATTAATAGACTGATCCATTAAGCCCCGCCCACTGTGCAAGCACTCCATATGCACTCACGTGTTTGTCAGTCTTTTGTCAGATTTTCGGTTGCAAAGTCACATCAGTGATTGATCAATACAGCAAAGGCGGGGCTTAATGGATCGGTCTACTGACCTCGGGCTCTGAGGCTTGTGAAGTTTGTTAGATATTACAGAGCTCTTCAGCAATTTACCTTGGCCATTTTGGTTGGCCCATTTGGAGACCCTAGCAACAACAAGCCGCTTGAACCAAAATGCCCAAAGCAGCGACAAGTGGCTTGAACCAAAGTGCCCAAAACAGCCACAAGTGGCATGAACCAGCAATAAAGAGTGAGCTCTCCTCAGACAGACTCTTAGTGGCATTGTGTATCATGAATTGCTCACATTCACGGTTGTCAGGAAACACAATAAAGTGAACCACTAGCAGTTTTTCCAATATTTGTAACTTTTCTTTTAAGTACCTAAATCCTAATAATTTGAGTTGATTTTGTGGTTAATTTTTTTTTTAAATCACCCTCAAATTTCCATCAAAATTGGACGGAAAAAGTTAACAGCCTTTAGGTGGATTGAGGGAATTAAAAGAAAAGTTTCAAGTATTGAAAAAACTGCTAATGTGACGGGTGCAAAGTGGTCCCTTCTTTTTGTTTCCTGTTAATGTAGTCTAGGAATTCAAATCAACCTTGATTATTACTTGCAGGCGAAGTTAATCTTCCACAGCGGTGAAATGAGTACTTCGACTTAAACTCATTTTGTTTGTACTTAATTTGCAGGGTATCCTAACTAACTCAATGCGTGGGCATATCGGTTCCTGCAAGCTTTGTCATTGCGACCGAAAAATACTTCCACTAGCTACATGTATTCATGTATCCACAAGTTAGGACATCCTTCTAGTTTTAAAACCACTAGCCTTTGCTACTCACTCAGCAAGCTATCGGGTTTCTGCTAGTTGTCCACAAGTTATCTCACCCATCTAGTTTAAACCACTGGCCTTTGCTTCGGGGCAAGCTGTCCGGTTTGTGCCCGGTTTCCACAAGTTATTCCACACCACTAGTCGAAACCGCAGACATTTGTCACTCGGCAAGCTGTTCAATATCTTCCGTCTTGTGAGTTTTGTTCACGGTGGGGTCAACTAATTCAAAGCGCTAGTAATTGCTACTCGGTAACGTTATCCAGTTGCTGCTAAGTGCTAGATAATCCACAAGTGATATGTCGCTCTTCGGGATTTAAACAAATCCAGTCGGTTTTGGTTACAGCTCCTTGACCACAAGTTCATTCGACCGTCTAGTTTGGTCCAGCTTCTAGTTCAAACCACTAGTTTTTGCTACTCTGCAAGCTAATCGGTTTCTGCTAGTTGTCCACAAGCTATCCACAAGTTATATCACTCATCTAGTACAAAACCAGTAAACCCTAGCTACACTGCGAGAAAAATTCAGACTCGACTAGTTATCCGCAAGTGCGTACATCTGCGAGGTTTCCAAGTTGCAGCGATATACACACCATATACATGCCTCTAGCATTCTGGTTTTCTGCTAAGCTACCACAACTTTGCTAAACGGATATTTAATATTTGCTACATGAGCTCGCTCTGAAAGGTATGCTCATCGGGACTTTTCTAAAAAAGAAAAAAGTTATTTTGAAACAGGTCTTTACAGTAAGAATAACATTACTTCAGAGGGAAAGGTACAATGTTGAACAACATGGTTTTTAATTTAATTTAATTTTTAATTAAAACTAAAAAAAAAACGGCCCTTCAATACTTGGGTTTTGTTTTGATAAGCCAAGAAAATAAAAATGAAATCAGAAGAATGGAAAACAAAAGGTTGCGAATAATTTACTTTTACTTGATGTTTTCTCAAAAGCATAATCCGCCAGTTTGATGAATTTTACACGGGTTGGTTGTGAAAACCTGAATATTGAAACAAATAGTGGATTGGGCCGAGTCGTTCAGACTGGCACTTCCCCAAAACAACATTATTATCATAAACTTAAAAGGAGAATTGCTGGAAAGCAAGGTTTGAAAGGTTTAATTGTTACAAATATATTCCTTTATAAATCAACATTGTACCTTTCCTGTGGAGATCTGTCCGACAAGAGTTAGCCATGTAAGAGATTCAACCCTCCACCCAAAATCATTCATAATTCACTGCCCATTTTGGCTTAAAACCGATGATTATGACGTCTGTGTTTCGCCCCAATCATTAGTACAAGTCTTTAGTGGTGTCTGATCATGAACAACAGTTGTTATGAAACAATAATTTGTAACTTATTGGAACCATACACAACTGCAGAAAGAAAGTTACCCAGTCTTTGCACGAAGCCAGACAAAGCAATGCGGTTACACTATAAAGACTTACAATTTGAAGTCGCCTCGTGGAGACCAGTGTGTTTTGGACAGCCCCTTGCCCCAGAGTTATGAAAGGGTTTTACTTTTCTGCTCAGTTAATTCATAACTCATGTCCATATTTGGTATTTTGGATATCAAACTTGGCTAGATTCAGTCCTGGGGGACAATCTCATAGAGCTGACAGAGCACACAAACTTGCTAGCTACAAAAAAATGCTAAACAAAATCAGGTAACCAGCCAAAACGCCATTCGGTATATAATGTTTGTGACTGGCTTCCTGCTAATTACTGCTCAGTGAGTAAATTTGGTCAGCTTGTATGGCTCAGTAGCTTTTTTTTTTTTATGGAAATTTGAACCGTTTCTTTCCTTTATAAAAGGAATCCCTTGTTTGTTATAATTATGATGGAATTTTTTTTTTAGTGGAATAACCTTTTTTTTCTTTATGCAGGTCTTACGATCGTGATCGCAACTACTCTAGGAGTTATCGTAGCCGCAGCCGTAGCCGAAGCCGAAGGTAGGTTTTGTGTTTGTGCTTAGGTTTTGCCCAACACTGGTGATTGATAAAGCACTAGATACTCGAGGCACTTAGAAGCGTGCGAGATACTGACGTGTTGTCTGTCGTGGCCGAGCCGTCAAGCGCGCTGGTCTCAAGCTCTGGTGTTTCTGATCAGCAGAGTGTGGGGTCGAGTCCCCGTCGTGACACTTGCGTCCTAAAGCAAGACACTTAACCATTATTGCTTCGTCCTTCGGTTGGGAGGGAAAGCTGTGGATCTGGTGTGTTGTGTGACACACGGGACCTACGGCCTTATGTCTCATCTGAAGGACGAAGCAACAATGATTAAGTGTCTTGCTAAAGGACACAAGTGTCAAGACGAAGTCTCGAACCTGCACTCTGCTGTTCAGAACCCCAGAGCTTGAGCTCAGTGCGCTTGAGATGGCCATGACATGCCACAAATATTATCCATGCCTTTTGTGCCCATGGCACTGTTCCTTAACATACAACCAGGAGGTGCCATTCCCCTAGATGAATTAAAGGGGCTGTGTCGTCATGATTGTAGCAGTAAATGAAATAACCCAATTACTACGCCCGTGCACGCCGGTGGTCACATCACAGTTTGACAGAGACAGCACCCTTTGTGATTTGACTGCAAGCCACGCGTGTGCAGTATCTGGGTGAGAGTTCATCTTTCTTTGCACAGTTACTGGCCTGCTGTAATCGTGACGACACAGCCCCTTTAAGTTTCATGACTTAAAATGTGTTTAGTTTAGATGTGTTTAGATGTTTAGATTGGAAGACATAGGGTTGAGACTGTAGTTCAGTGGAAGTTGGGTTTCAGGAGTCTGTAGTTTCTGTAGAAAACGTAAGGTCAAGTTTTCTTTGAAAAAATGATGCAAATTAATTGTTTTGGTCTTCATTCCAGCCGTTCCAGGTCGTACCACAGTCCAGCTCCAAGGAGAGACTCCTACGATCGTGATTAGTCTGCTTGAATGCGAGACTATCTGACCCCAGTGCATAAAGGCAATGTCTTCATTGAGGGATGATCATCTAAAAGGTTAATCAGTGAACAGCGAGTTGGATGTTTTAAAGGGACACATTGCCTTCAAATCTCTCAAACTTTTGCCGTTTTGAACAGCTCCTTGTCTGTTTTAAGAGTTGTTCATGAAATAAAACACCTAGGGTGTGTTGAATGTAGTGAGTAGTGATTCAAAAAACATAAAATTTGCCTCTCGGAAATACAACCATCGAATCCGTACTCTACATAGAAGCAAATGGTCTGCCATTTTAAAGAGTCAAAAATTTTGTTCTACAACATCGCGGATCGTGTTCTGTCACAAAAATTAAACAAAAAACGAGCACGTTCAAGGGATATTTATGTGAATCATTATATTGTACTTTTAAAATACCCATCCAACCCTGTTAATTTCATAACAAATGCTTTTTATAGCCCAAAAGCGCCCAATCCGAAGGCAGCGGGTCCCTTTGAAGCATTTCAAGGGATAGTACACCAATATGAAGCATCTTGAGCACAGATCAGAACGGGAAAATCTTGTTTGTATTCAAACAATTTGGTGGAGCCCTTTTGGGAAACTTTTGGTTCCAGGGTGAATTGTTTGAAATTGTCTGAAGGGAAACAAAATTGTACACTTTAACAAAATTGCACTGTCTAGAGTCTTTTTTTTTAACTGATTGAACTAGTTTGACGTTATGCTTTAACTTATATTTTGGTTGCTTTGGACCTCCCAAAAAATGTTCAACTGCTGCAACACTACATTTTGCTGCCAGACCACACATTTTGCACTGATGTAAAACAAAATGCATCATGCACAGCGTATACAGTCGTAGTATCCCGTTCTTTTTGTCACTAAATGTCATGCGCAATGACTTTTGGTGTATTGCTTCTCGCTTGGTGGTCATAGCGACTTGCACTGCACAAAGCTACAGTTTTGTGTAGCTTAAAATGTATTGATGTTTTTAATGTATTTTTACATAATTTTACCCTTGTCTTTGTGAAACTGGACCCCAAATCACGGCTCTGCACAGACCAAGTTGCTTTGGCAACAACAAAAAATGTCCTGCCTTTGTCAAGTGTCAGCGTCGAACTGTCTTTTGGGTCATTTGAGTGTCATTCCACTTTGTCATTCAACTGTCGTTGTTGTGCTGTGTCAGTTAATTTTTTTGTGTTTGTCTTAATCTCGTGATTCTGATTTTGAGTTTGCCACCTGACTGCTGTTTTATCCTGTCATCTGTCATTGAACCCCTCATAAGGTTGTGGCATTTGCCTGTCATTTGATTGTGTCAATACTGTGTCATTGTTGACTGTCATTTTGACTGTTAATACTGTGTCATTTTGACTGTGTCATTTGACTGTCAATACGTTTATTTTGACTGTCAATACTGTGTCATTTGACTGTCAATACTGTCATTTTGACTGTCAATACCGTGTCATTTTGACTGTCAATACTGTGTCATTTTGACTGTCAATACTTTTATTTTGACTGTCAATACTGTGTCATTATGACCGTGTCGATACTGTGTCATTTGACTGTATTGGTTGACTGTCATGTGACTCATGGCAGTGTCTTTAGGGTTTTTTACTCAACACATCTACAAGCACTTCAACATTTAGGCCTACTTTATATTTACCCAATCAAGACATAATCTGTAGACACTTATCGTTCTTTGTTTAACCAGTGCAACTTTTTAATCCATCATGTACATGTATTACTCAATAAAAGAAAATCAGTCAGTCTTGAAGTTATTTTTTGGTTGTAGAGTTTGTTGAGGGTTTTTACAGACAAGGAATACATAGACATTGATTCTAATCCCAGCAAAGGTAACCAACGAATACGTTGGTACCCTGTTCGTTCTCGTTATTATTCGTATCGGTAAAACGTCATTTGAGTTCAACGGAATGAACTGAACCCGCTTGCTTAAAGATGTGAGATGTTGCTAAAAAAGTAAACAGGGCGCCGTTCATTAATTGTTCCAATTAAAGGGCCTGGAGTGAATATTTCTTAGGAACATGTTTTGTGCTACTTTCAAATCTCGTTTTATTAAGTGTATGAAAGTTAATTGACATTTCCTTTTTGGTTAATTTTATTGAAAAGCGCACTTCTTTAAATGGGCTTTGTCGTCATGATCGTTGCAGGAAATGGAATAACCCAGTTACTATGAGCGCGCCGGCGGTCACTTCACAGTTTGATAAAGACGGCACCCTTTGTGATTTGACCGCAAGTGGGCGCGTGTGCAGTAACTTTCCACAACAACCAAAAAATCACCGAAATACCCTTGAAAATGGCAAAATGAAAATCGTAAACGAGGTTAAATGGGACACAAAGGTGCACGTCAAAGGATTGCATTAAAAAAAGAATAGTAAATAATAATAAAAAAAATAATAATAAAAAAAGCATTACATGGCCCTTTAATTTGGTAATTGGCTGGTGAGCTGTGTCATTGTGACCGGTCTCACAGAGATGTACATGTAGGCATACTGATATTCTAAGAGCTTTGAAGATTGGTCGAGTTGGTCTGTGCCGCTGTGAAGCGGGGATTTGCTCGAATAATATAGGATGATGTGCTGCTCATTACAGTTTTGTACGTGGTTTTATTTAACACATTTAAACTTAGTCAGCGGAATCCAGTGTCACCCAGCCACAAGACCGGTCATCAAAACAATACGACCGTGACACGATGCAAAAATACGACGAGACAATCCGACGGCCCTCTATCAGCGATAGTATAAGCAATGCATACAAACGGTCATACAAACGGCAGGGACCCGAAACGAAACGTCCACGTGACAGTGATGGAGTTTTTCATTTGGAACCCTTAACACCGTAACGACATTTAAAATATTATATACATGTATATTCGTCAAGAGAAAACCGCTTTAATGCAATCGCATGCTCCTACCAATCGCTTAAAGGGGCTTGCATGGGTGTACATGTACATGTATTAAACTGAGTGTGAATCGGATTTACGGAACAATAGACTTTTGCCCAACCCCCAAAAATCTCCAATGAAGCGTTGCTGATAACCTAAACATTATGATGTTGGTTATACATGTATTATTATCAACACTATAAATTTGTGTACCACTACCAAATATCGTACTTTTTTTTCTCTTTTGTTGTAAATCGGCATATTTTGTTAACCCGAACTCTTTAATTTCCACAAATGAATGAACAGGTTGTAGAACTTCGTCATGAAAGGCCGAGTTGTAAATTGACCAAAATATTGTCAGTCATAAAACAGTAGAGAGTGTTGTGACTTCGGTAATTAATACACAGGGAGCAAATGTACATCAGAACTATTATTTTATTTAAGTCGACTATATTTTACAAGACTGCTACACTAAATTTTGCTCGTTGATATAATGAGAGGCAAGTCTCGGATGAATGTACCCACAGAGGCGTATTGAAGGAACAAGAGTGAAAGTGATAATCTCAGTGAAGGAAGGTTTGGGAGTTGATTTATAAGGTTTCTGGTGGTGTGGGGGGGGGGGGTCTTAATGATGCCACATATTATAGAAATAACATAAGGTTATTGACATCATTTTTCAGAATAAGGTTGAATGACGAAGTGGTCAACAGGGGGGAGTTTCTGGTCAGTTCTAGGGGACGTAGAAGTAATGGCTTAAGAATTGTGGGGGGTTTGTTTACTACTGGTAATGAATAAGGGCATTGAAAAAAAATGATAGTGTGTAAATGGGCCACCTGTTGACATTTTAAACAGAGCTATGAGATATAATTACTAGGGGGGATACTGTACAAAAAACATGTAACTGACATAAAAGTGTCCTTACAATAATATGTTGATGTGTAGTTTGAGGTTGGCAGTCACGCCCTGCCTCTTCATAGTTTACGCAACATTAGACAATTATTTGATTCACAGCAAGATGAAGAAAGCGTCCACCGACCTTGGTCGAGTAATACAATTTTACCTGTCAAGTCGTTAACAAAATTGTTAAATATAACTTGAAATTGAGAGTTTGTGGACAAACTCACGGTGTTCGGCTTGAACGTAATTGAAAATAAGGTCAATATTGTGTGCTAGTTTTGTTTTGTTTTTTCTTTTTTTTGTCTCCTTGTGCTGTGCTGAAGGGCAATTTTTTTATTTGTACCTTTTGTTGATCTTTATGCATGTAGGTTAGGCATATGACATTTCAACATCCGGTTTTGACAGGAACTAGAGGTCAAATGGGGTCACACTTTCTACAAGATGTCTAGAATCGCCCAAGAGCTTTAAATTGATTTAATGATTATTAATGTACCACGTTTAATTAATAAGATACACATTTTTGTATGTACAAACTTGTACATCCGGTTACGACCGGAAGTGAAGGTCATATGGGGTCACACATTGTCAAAATTTGTAGAATCGTCAGAGGGCTTTAAAAATCACGTAATTATATTAATATACAAAATTATATTAATATACAAAATGACGTTAATGAGATATGAATTTTTATATAAAAAACTTCCGGTTTCGACCGGAAGTAAAGGTCAAATAGGGTCACACTTTGTAAGATTTGTTTAATACTTCAAGAGCTTTTGTATGGTGCTGGGGTCATTTATGTAGCATAAATGGTTCTGGAGATATGATTATTTTAATATAAACTTCAATTTAGTGTAATGACGTCATCGATGACGTCATCATTCAAAAAATGTACAGCGCACGACGGAACGTTAGGCCAGACGACCGCGATCACCACACACTTTTCAGCACAAAAGTTTTAAAGCTGAAATCATCCAAAGAAATTGCTTTCCAAAACTGCGTGATTCCTTTGCATATAATTGAAATTTCGCAAGGCTAAGTATAAATGCTCACTTTTCCAACGTTCTTAACCCCCTGTTTTTTTTTTTTTTTTTTTTTTTTTTTTTTTTTACAGTGATTTAGACCTACATTACAAACAAAATAACAGGCGCGTGGCTACATAGTCGTGCATGCCTAAAAAACCTCTTTTTCTGTTCAAATTAAGAAAAATTCTGTTAAATTAAGAAAAAAAAATGTGATTTAAGTTAATGCCATAACATACTACTTTAAATAAAGGGGCTGATTAACTAATTTTTCCCTAAAAAGTAAAATCGACCGTTTTTGTACTGGCTCTGTGTCACGGCATATCTCTTTACACGTGTTTTGCCCCCCCCCCCCCCCCAGTTCCCGCCTCAATTTTTCACCCATGCCCGAAATTGAGTTTAATTGCCTTTCAGCAGTACAAAATTACACTTAAATATTTTTGTTTTCCCCCTCCCTAAAGTTAATCTTGCCCCCCCCCCCCCCAGATTGGCAGATCTGGTGCCGCCGCTGATTGCACTCCGGGATTCCACTGCCCGGGGTCTGGCCGACAGTGATGTCACTGATATCCGTGGGTGCCCCCCTCCCCCCCCCCCCCCCTCTCCAATTAGAAATCTGGACTTAACCAGGAATAACCAGAATAAAATGTTACATAATTTTTATGAGCATTTACGTAGTACATTTCAATATTTTTAGAACAATTTTTAATTATTTACACACAGACTGTATTTTGTTTTACCTCAACATGTCAGAAAACACTGAAAACACATGCCGCGACAATGCGACGAGACAAGACAGCACGTCTCGACAATGCGCGGCCTACCTCTACCAGCAGTATTAACAGTATTAACTATGCGATGGCAACACGCGGCTAGCTATGCGCCGTTGACGTTCGCACAAAAGGCAGGGACCCGAAACGAAACGTCCACGCGGCAGTATTGGAATGTTTCATTTGGAACCTTTACATGATAACGGCAATTTTGAAAATATTAATTGGTCGAAAGGAAAACCGCTTTATACAATCATGCCCTTATTAATCTCTTAAAGGGGCTTGCATGGGTTACGATGGCATCGATTCACTGAGTGTGAATCAGATCTAAGGAACAATAGACTTTTGCCCGTCCCCGAAAAATCTCTAATGTAAGAGTTGCTGATTATGCTGGTTAGCAACACTATAAACTTGTGTACCATTACCAAATATCGTACCCTTTTTTTCTTTTGTTGTAAACTCGGCATATTTTGTTGACCCGAACTCTTTTATTTTCACAAATTAACGAACATGTTGTATAGCTTCGTCATGAAAGGCCATGTTGTAACTGACCAAACTATTGCCAGTCATAATATTTTGACGCAGTTTTGGCTAAAAGGTGGGCAGTTACGCACTGCCTTTTTATATTTACGCAACATCAGGCAAGTATTTGATTTACAGCAAGATGGGGGCAGGCAGCTTCCGCCTCCTTTGGTCGTAAGCCCTATATAAAAGATTGTGCCGGCCAAGCGGTAAAAAAATACACTAAATTTTAATTAAAAACCCTCCGGAAAAAAACTGGATTTCACAGGAGGTCAATAGACCGATTGCGCAGCCCAAGTCATGACCTATAGTGGGTATTATAAAAATAAACACAACGTCCACCATATAGGAAAGTGCGGCACGGTACATGATGATTGTTGCATTAATTTTGTTCATCCGAACGAGGCTTTTTTTTTCTCTGTAAAAAATATTCCAGAGTTTGTACCAGAGACCTTCGAGTGGCTGAATAAAGCCAGTGAAGGACAGTTCGAGAAGTCCTGGAAATTCTACAAGGAACGTTTATGTTCTCGAAGTGGTGTAGTACTAGTTGCACGACGGAACTTTTAGGCCAGACGACCTCGATCACGCACTTTTCAACAGAAGAATTTCACAGTTTTGAAGCAGAAGTAATAAAAAAAAAAATGCTTTCCAAAACTGTGTAACTTCTTTGTCCATTTGAAATTTCGCAAGGCTAGGTATAATTGCTCACTTTTCTAACGTTCTTTACTTTTACTCCCCCACCCCCACCCCCGTCACGTC